>JARQOC010000011.1:71461064-71581777 GCA_033576535.1 Allobates femoralis
GCTGACGTGCTGTAAATAGTATATGGGGGGCTGTATTTTATATATATTAGTTCTGTATATTGTTTATGGGGTGCTGTATGTTGTACATGGGTGCTCAGCTGTCATGTATATGGGGGATGCTGCTGTATGTTGTATATGGGCCAGGTGCTGTCATGTATATGGGGGCTCAGGCTGTATATATTATATGGGTGTGCTGTCAAGTATGGTGGGGGTGCTGTATATAGTATATGGGGTTGCTGTGTATAATATGTGTGGGTGCTGTATATAGTATGTGGGTGCTATATATAGCATATGGGAGAGCTGTGTATTGTATATGGGGGTGCTATTCTATATAGGGCACTCTATATAGTATTGCACTGATAAAATTTGATATTTAATCTGAAATTTGGCTATGATCCCAGTCCATATATACACGCTTACTTTGTCTTTTTCCTTTAAGGAGATCCCGAGTCACGTGATCGCAACACGTGACCGCTACCCGGGCGGAAGATGGAAGGGAAGACACCTCTGTCGGCGAAAATTGCTCCTGCCCCGGGTCCTCCTTGAGTCCTGCTTGTTGCCATACACTGGGGTTGTGCAGAGGTGCACAGTGACAACCCCAATAGGTGAGTGGCCATTTGGCCCAATACTTACCCCCAATTGCGCCCCTTCTCTTTGTGTTTTAGTATAGTAGTTATATTCTTGTATATAGGACTCCTGTATACAAGAATATAACTACTATAATACTGCTCCCTATATACAAGAATATAACTACTATAATACTGCTCCTATATACAAGACTATAACTACTATAATACTGCCCCTATATACAAGAATATAACTACTATAATACTTCCCCTATGTACAAGAATATAACTACTATAATACTGCTCCTATGTACAAGAATATAACTACTATAATACTGCTCCTATGTACAAGAATATAACTACTATAATACTACTCCTATATACAAGAATATAACTACTATAATACTTCCCCTATGTACAAGAATATAACTACTATAATACTGCTCCTATGTACAAGAATATAACTACTATAATACTGCCCCTATATTCAAGAATATATCTACTATAATACTGCTCCTATATACAAGAATATAACTACTATAATACTGCTCCTATATACAAGAATATAACTACTATAATACTGCTCCTATGTACAAGAATAGAACTACTATAATACTGTCCCTATATTCAAGAATATATCTACTATAATACTGCTCCTATATACAAGAATATAACTACTATAATACGACCAAAGGGACGGCAAATTTTTTGACCGCCTGGGGCGCCACAAACAGTTGGGGCCCCACTCTCAATCTCGCCCAGGGCCCCACTTGGTCTAAAACCGGCCCTGACTGCAACCAGAGATCTGTTCAGAAGTTGGACACAGAAGTTGGATTGTGTAAAGCGGCCCTATCACTTGGGGCAGGGGACTTAAACTTAAAGCACCACCACAGCAGTGCAATAAATAAAAAACAATCCAGTGGTGCTTTAAGGCTATGTGTGGACGGGCTAAAAGTAACGCAGAATTTTCTGCATCAAATCTGGATCCACTTTTAGCAGCTATTATGCAACAAAAGCATTGCGCTTTTGCTAGGTATTATCTGCTTTTTCTATGCAGAAAATTCTGCATCCATTGCTGCTGTTCCCACCCTGCTACAGGCCGCTTACCTTGCATACCGGCTGGCACATCCGGGTTTCGGCATCGTCAAAAACCATGTGGGTCACATTCTCCTAACACACGTGATGTATGACGCGGCTGAAGTCCGGAAGTGCCAGCCAGAACGCACGGTAAGCGGGTAAATTAATTGACATGATGCTTTTTTTACGGATCTTTGATCCGTAAAATCTGCCGCCATTATGCTGCGCAGAACTGCACAGACATCAGCAGAACACAGGCAAAGTCACATTGACTTTGCTGGCTGGCCTACACGTTATGCACATTTGCTGCACATTTTTATAATACGCAGTACAAATGCACAGCACATGGGCACATAACCTAACAGTAAAACTGGACCCATTCAAGGAAATGTAATGGTAATTTCTGTCTGTAACAAAATTGCATTTTCATACCTTATAGCTATTGGTTACGTCTTGCCTAAAAGTGAAACTCTGACCTTATCAGTCTACTTATAAACACAGTGCACCTCGGAAACTGAAAACATTTCTATCATACTGAAGTAACATAATCTATTACTTCTGCAAGGACGAAGTCTTCCTGTACAGGAACAGCAGGGAAGTTCAACCAGTGAGATGCTTTATAAGTGATCACCTAGATGATATTACAAGTGTGCATTAAAGAAGAGAAGACTGACAGCATGTCTTATTCACATTTCTTTAGTTGGCTTTAAATAGAATGTGACCCATAACATAGGCCAATATCACATGGACATAACATAGCAATATTGTAGCACTCAAATACAGTGATGGTGTACCATGGTACACAGGACCCGCTGAAGCGTGCAAAGCACGCAAAACAGTCACTGTCGTCCCTCCGTCCTCCCTTCCCTGCACCCACTGATGTAAACATTTTGGAATAAAGCTGTTCTTGGTATAAAGGATCTCGGAGTGCCGCTGTTTTCCTCCTAAGCTCTTCAGATGAAAGTTACCCCCTATAATGCCCAGAGACGAGACCCATCAGAAGCCAAAACACCGAGAGAAAGAAGAGAAAGGGCACCAACCATGGCTTGACTGTACCAACCCGGCTCTGGAGAAAGAGCAAAGTACCAGAGACTGGCAGAGAGTGTATCCGGCGGCCATGTTTAACACCAGAAGTAAAGGTAATGGAACTGTAACTGTGGTGTGAGAAACTTTTATTAGCGGCGACCATCGGCCGCGGAGGCCACATGAAACATCAAGGGTACTAACGACTGAGGAAGCGTCTGCCAAGGTACGAGCCGGGGGAAACAACTCCACTGCCCTGGGGAATGCGCTCCGCTTACCGGTCATTATCCCCAGAGGTTCTGCAGCAGCAGCGACCGCCCTGGCCGAATACCGCAGGTGGTGTCAAATACCCCTTTTATCCCCTTAGAATTTCCCTAACATCATCCCCTTTATTAAAATGACACCGCCAGGGTCACAAGACCGGGTCTCGTCCCCAGTCTTCCCCGTGAAAAGAACAGAGATGGGGAGACATGAGAACAACTAGTAACTGCCTGGTACAGAGTCTTCCCCGACCCTGGAGTGGGAGTGTCACATAATAAAGTATGCAACACTTGTACAGTCGTGTCCCACAGCAGATTGGACGGACCCTTTATCTGCATTGGTGTGGGCTATTAAAAGTATGATTTTCTCTGAAATGCTGCAGTGTTTCAAAGTCAAACATACCTGGTTGCGATCGCACTGCTAGTGGCTAATACATTCTGCCCATGGTTTGGGCAGCATATATCAACTGACATGTTCCCTTTAAGTGAGTATGTGATGCACTATGAAACAGTATATTACTGGAAAGTATGGGGTTGTGGCATTTGCCCTGCCACACCAAAGTCTTTAATATTAGCTTAAGAAATAAGCCAATCTTAAAGGTGAAATTCTAACAGGGCTTATTCACTACTCACACACTACACAATAATATTCTCTAATTGTGATTATCAACAGCAAAAAATATTTAGGTCCCAACCAATACCAGATACAGCGTGACAGTCCCAAATTTCGGTTTACACCGTGATCTGTTCGGCAGATTTCTGAATGTCCCTCCTTCTCTGACATCTCCTCCTACCAGGGAAAAAAAGTAAATGAATGTGGCCAAAAGAGTCATAACAAGCCGTATCCCTCTTTCTGTTCTTTAAAAGTTGGGAGGTATGCTAAATGAGCGGTTGAAGAACAATAAAGTGGAGATCTATACCTTGATTGTACAAATCCATTTCGTAGTTTGAAAAAAACATTGTTGAAATCATAAGGAAATGAGCCACATATGCTTTGGGGTGGGACATTGCACTTGCAGTTCTCCTGCCCTCCCTTGCTATATATATTCCAACAACCTTCCATGTCTGACTGCCAGGTCTTTTTTATTTCAGTGACCTGATTTCCCTAATAAAGATCATTCATCAGCAAGGCTCTCATGATGTCACAAGACCCAATGTATCAATATGTGCATCCTATGGTGTAGTGACTTTTTTGTATTAAATAATAAAAAAATTATTGGATTTGCCTACTAAGTACTCTAAGACCTCAATAAAGGTGATCAAAAGCCAAATTATCATGGAAGTCACATATGATGTAATAATCATGCGTTATGAGAATAACATAGAGAGCTGAAGGACAATGTCTTGATCTATTGAGAAATAAATTAAAGATCTGTTCTCGAATGTATTTGTGCCCATGGCATTCATAGTGGAATGCACACACAGTGCTGGCAACGCCTCCAACATCTGAATTAAAGAATATTATGGATTCAATATTCCCTGACTTCTTAAATGGACTACAAAAGTAGAAAGTGTCACTGATCAGTGTGATAAATGAGATCTTCAGCTTCTATACTCCATGCCGCATCCCACTAGATTGTAGTTAGTTGATGGAGAATGTGTCCACTTCTTCACATTGCCTTAGCTGACAATTGGTTGACAACGTACAGAAATACTGCTAGATGGTAGTATATTGATTGTGTGGTTATGTGAGTGGGTTCTGCAGCAAAAGTCTGTGTATTAATAATTAAAGCGATTTTACTGGGTTCTAAACAAATTTCTGCAGTTGTGGTGCCCCACTGGTCAGTGCTCCACAGTAGGGGTACTGCACCCATAGCTGAGTGTCCAGTATTCCTGTCATTAGGGAGTGTAAAGTCAACCTGAGGCTCTTATCCCAGCATCCCTACACCTAGCATAGTGTCACATCGCCATTGGACTCGGTGGCTGGTGTTCCTGCCTCGGCCGCTGGGAGGAGCCGGATTCCTTCGGCTGGTGGCGCCGGTGATAGGAGGGCCTTGTCCTCATATGGAACCGCTCCCGCGACGTCTGCCTCTGTCGCTGAGCGCCGCTGTGTTTCCCCTCTGGGTGGTGTTGGTCGCAGAGGAAAGGGCCCTGCAGAGGTGTCTGTTAGGCGCAGCCTGCGTTCTTCTGTCAGAGGAGGCGTGGGTGGAGCCAGTCGTGCATCTCCATCTGGCCTGGATCTAGGGGAGGTCCGGATGAGGTCATCAGGTTGTGAGCTCCAGCCTATGGGAGGTAGCCGTGCCCTTCAAGTACATTGGAGCCTGGCTTGCAGGCCGCCAGATATAGTTTTGGTTCCCCAGTGATAGTGTGTGTTTAGTTTCGTGTCTGACCTTGCCTGGATTTCTGACTCTGCCTCTGCCTATTGATTTTGTACCTCAGCTGCCCTCTTGGTTTTGCCCTTGACCTTTGCCTGGATTACTGACTCTGCCTCTGCCTATTGATTTTGTACCTCAGCTGCCCTCTTGGTTTTGCCCTTGACCTTTGCCTGGATTTTTGACTCTGCTACTGCCTGACGATTTTGTACCTTCGCTCCCTCTCGGTTTTGACTCGGACATCTGACTTTGTTTTTCGGGTCTTGATTTCCCCTGGCGACCTCCCCGGCTCTGTTGCTCATATAGGCAGCTACCCCCTGGGCTCCGCTATAATTCCAGATCCCTGTATAGGGGTTAAGGGTCTCGGGGTTTCTCGGGGTGCTGCCTACCAGCAGCTCGGCCTCACAGCGGATGGTCGTCACATTATATCTGGCCATACCATTCTTTATATATAGATAGACTATATATAAAGCATTCCTTTTACCTTTTTTTTTCCTTTTCCCAATGGTTTTTTTTTTCTTTTCTCTGAGCTGTGTCTGCTGTGATTGCTCCCTCAAAGCACCTGTGTCTAGCTTCTCAGGCCTGTGGAGGAACACTCCCATCATCTCATTCAGACATGCTGTACAAGCCAGAAGCTGGAGTCCTCTGCAGGAACACTGGAGATCAGAAGGCCTCATACCCTGGATGTCAGCACCTGGGGGGCTCTGGCTCTGCCTGCCCGGGTGCACAGGTATTGCCAGCGGATGCTGCCAAAGTTTTATTACCTATTTCTTTATCTTACCTTAAGAAATCTGTGTGTTTAGAGGCTTATGTTGACAGTGGTTCAGAGGGGAATTTCATAGATCTCCCTGTAGCGAGAAATCTTGGTGTACCACTGCTGAGGCTTAATGCCCCCATTAGAACCACTGCAGTTAATGGCACTCCCCTCATCCAGGGTGAAGTGGAATATGTCACTGAGGAAGTGTCAATGCTGGTGGGGTCTTTACATGCTGAAAATGTGTCATTTTTTGCTATCAATAATTTATCATCTGCAGTAATCCTGGGCATGCCATGGTTACGCAAACATAACCCAGTCATAGACTGGCACTTGGGTGACATCGTGCGCTGGAGCCCAAAGTGTCAGGAACACTGTATCTCGCTATCTGTAAACCAAGTGGAGGTCAAGCCTCCTCCCTTTGTACCATATGCCTTTAGAGATTTTGAGGATGTGTTTTCTATTCAGGAATCAGAGAAATTACCCCCTCACAGAAAGTATGATTGCGCCATAGATTTGATACCTGCTTCTCGTCTCCCAAAGGGGAGAATATTTAATCTCTCTGGTCCTGAACGTCAGGCTATGAATGATTACATAGCAGACAGTCTGAGAAAAGGGTATATTAGACCATCCACCTCACCAGTAGGAGCTGGTTTCTTTTTTGTGGGAAAGAAAGATGGCGGCCTCAGACCTTGCATTGATTACCGCGAATTGAACGCGATCACTGTGAAAAACCAGTATCCTCTTCCACTCATCCCTGATCTTTATAATCAGCTGTTGGGAGCCAGGTATTTCACCAAACTGGACCTCAGGGGAGCATATAACCTGGTCCGTATAAAAGAAGGCGATGAGTGGAAGACCGCATTCAATACGCCTCTCGGCCATTTTGAGTATCTCGTAATGCCGTTCGGGTTAAGTAACGCACCTGCCGTGTTTCAGAATTTTGTCAATGATATTTTCAGAGATATCAGTGGTGTATATGTGGTCGTGTATTTGGACGACATTCTGGTCTTTTCTCCCGGTCTTTGGTCACACGTCCGACATGTCCGTACTGTACTCCAGAGACTCAGAGAGCATTCTCTATTTGCCAAATTAGAGAAATGTGTCTTCATGGAGGAAGAGATAAAATTTTTGGGATATATTATATCGGCTAAAGGTTTTCGCATGGATCCTGCCAAAATTAAACCCATTAAGGAATGGGTACAACCCAAGTCTCTGAAGGCACTGCAGCGATTCTTGGGTTTCGCTAACTATTATCGTAAATTTATTAAAGGGTTTTCAGAGATAGCCAAACCACTCACTGATTTGACGCGTAAAGGGGCGGATGTGGTTAATTGGAAGCCTGAAGCCATTCATGCGTTTTCTAAGTTAAAAGAGTGTTTCTCCGCGGATCCAATATTGGTGCAGCCTGATTTGGACCGCCCCTTCATTGTAGAGGTAGATGCCTCTGAAGTTGGAGTGGGAGCAGTGCTGTCACAAGGCACCGCATCTCTCACTCAACTTCGTCCGTGTGCCTTCTTTTCCCGAAAATTTTCCTCTATAGAGATGAATTATGATGTAGGTAATCGGGAATTGTTGGCAATCAAATGGGCCTTCGAGGAATGGCGCCACTTCCTCGAAGGCGCCAAACATAGGATTACCGTAATCACTGATCACAAAAATCTAACCTATTTGGAGTCAGCGAAAAGACTGAATCCTAGACAGGCTAGATGGGCCTTGTTCTTCTCCAGATTCGATTTTGTGATCACTTTCAGACCGGGTACTAAAAATGTGAGGGCTGATGCCCTGTCTCGAAGTTTTTGCCCCTTACAAGTCGAGGACGTGGAACCGACTCCCATTTTAGCCAAGGGGATTATTGTCTCGGCGGTGTCTTTGGATCTTCTGGAAGAGATTCGTAGATCTCCAGAACAGGCCCCTGACACTACTCCTGCCCAGAAACTATTTGTCCCTACCAAATTCCGCCTCCAAGTTCTTAAAGAATCTCATGATTCCGTCCTCGCAGGGCATCCTGGTATCAATAACACCATCAGACTTGTAACCAGGAGTTTGTGGTGGCCAACCATAGTAAAGGACTGTAAGGAATATGTACTGGCTTGTGAAACCTGTGCTCGCGCTAAGTCTCCCCGCAACCGCCCTGCCGGGTTGCTCCAGTCCTTGCCTACCCCTGAGGGTCCTTGGACTCATATCTCCATGGATTTTATTACTGACCTGCCACTCTCAGAAGGGAAGACTTGTATCTGGGTAGTGGTAGACAGATTCAGCAAGCAGTGTCATTTTGTTCCGCTGTCCGGGTTACCTAATTCCGAGACCCTGAGCAAAGTATTCATAAATCATGTTGTGCGATTGCATGGTGTTCCTGTGAATATTGTTTCTGACAGGGGCACCCAGTTCGTTTCTAAGTTTTGGAGGGCATTCTGTAAACGGATTGGAATTGACTATTCCTTTTCTTCTGCCTATCACCCTGAAACCAATGGTCAAACCGAGCGCGCAAATCAAGCTCTCGAACAGTATCTACGTTGTTATGTCTCTGAGCATCAATCTGATTGGGTGGAACATCTGCCACTAGCAGAATTTGCCATGAATAACCAGTACCAGGAGTCCATCAAGACCACCCCTTTCTACTGTAATCATGGGCGGCACCCGCGCTTTTGTTCATTTTCTCCTAGGCTTTCTGACGTCCCTGGGGTAGAAAGGTCCGTAGATCAGTTAAAGACTATCTGGTCTGAAGTGAACAAAAACTTAAAGGGGGCTCAGACTAGGCAGGCGTCTTCTGCTAATAAACGGCGCTCCAAGGGTCCGGACCTGAGAGTTGGGGACAAAGTTTGGTTGTCTACGAAAAATATCAAGCTCAAAGTGCAGTCTGCCAAACTAGGTCCCAGGTTTATTGGTCCGTATGAAATAATTGACGTGATTAACCCTGTAGCCTTTCGTCTGAAGATCCCTCAATCATTCAAACTGCCCAATGTATTCCATAAATCCCTTCTCAAATTGTACCGATCTCCGATTCGTCCTGTCCGGTCCCCTCCTCCTCCGGTCTTGGTCGGGGGTGCCGTGAAATACGAAGTTCAACGGATCCTTGATTCCCGTTTAGTGAGAGGATCCGTGCAGTATCTGGTACATTGGAAGGGCTATGGTCCGGAGGAGAGGTCCTGGGTGCCTGCCAGTAATATCCATGCCAAGGGTTTGATCAGGAAGTTTCATCTTCTTCATCCCAATAAACCAGGTTTTGTGGGTCCGGAGGCCCCTCGTAGAGGGGGGGGTACTGTCACATCGCCATTGGACTCGGTGGCTGGTGTTCCTGCCTCGGCCGCTGGGAGGAGCCGGATTCCTTCGGCTGGTGGCGCCGGTGATAGGAGGGCCTTGTCCTCATATGGAACCGCTCCCGCGACGTCTGCCTCTGTCGCTGAGCGCCGCTGTGTTTCCCCTCTGGGTGGTGTTGGTCGCAGAGGAAAGGGCCCTGCAGAGGTGTCTGTTAGGCGCAGCCTGCGTTCTTCTGTCAGAGGAGGCGTGGGTGGAGCCAGTCATGCATCTCCATCTGGCCTGGATCTAGGGGCGGTCCGGATGAGGTCATCAGGTTGTGAGCTCCAGCCTATGGGAGGTAGCCGTGCCCTTCAAGTACATTGGAGCCTGGCTTGCAGGCCGCCAGATATAGTTTTGGTTCCCCAGTGATAGTGTGTGTTTAGTTTCGTGTCTGACCTTGCCTGGATTTCTGACTCTGCCTCTGCCTATTGATTTTGTACCTCAGCTGCCCTCTTGGTTTTGCCCTTGACCTTTGCCTGGATTACTGACTCTGCCTCTGCCTATTGATTTTGTACCTCAGCTGCCCTCTTGGTTTTGCCCTTGACCTTTGCCTGGATTTTTGACACTGCTACTGCCTGACGATTTTGTACCTTCGCTCCCTCTCGGTTTTGACTCGGACATCTGACTTTGTTTTTCGGGTCTTGATTTCCCCTGGCGACCTCCCCGGCTCTGTTGCTCATATAGGCAGCTACCCCCTGGGCTCCGCTATAATTCCAAATCCCTGTATAGGGGTTAAGGGTCTCGGGGTTTCTCGGGGTGCTGCCTACCAGCAGCTCGGCCTCACAGCGGATGGTCGTCACACATAGAGGACCAATTGGCCACCCGTTACCAGGGTAACCAGTCCTGGTGGGAGGAGTGTTAGGGTAGAATGAGCGGGAACCACTCAGAGAGTTAGTCAGTCAGAGAGAAGCAACAAGTCCTAGAGGGACACCACAGGGAGGGCGCCCAAAAGGAGCATCGACCCAGACAGAAGGAAGACCCAGTGCCAGATCTTAACGACAATCCAGGGGAATCCTAGTTCACAACGGGGTACCGGCTCCAAGTCACGGTGCAGGCGAGTCTAACCCTCAGCCGTCAATACTGGTAGGTTACAGGTGTGCCCGAGGCAGCCCTGACCTCGTCCAGAACGTGCAGCCCTGCCTGAAGCACTAAACCGGGTTGAGCTCCTTAGAGATGAAGGGTCCCTCATAGCACCCAATGGGCCTGGTAGACAAGTGGGTTGTGAAGGACAGCGCAAGGATAGTAAGGAGGTGCAAGCAAATAAAGACAGAGGACAGTGAAGGTACTAAAGAAGGAACACTCTGGGAGCCTCAAAGAGACTTTATTCTCTCCAGTGACTACCTGGCCAGCTACCTGCAAAGCCAGTGTAACTGTGTACCTGAACTGCTGAGAACTGTTGCCAGTAAAGTACCTGTACAGAGTCAGCAAGCCTCCGGTGTCTTATTCTCTAAAGTTAATCCATAGAGCTGTTACCATGACAACCAGCACAGCAGCTACACTACCCAAGGGATCCCGCTCTGCCTGCAGAGAGTGTTATCAACTGGCTGCAATACCACCATCCCTGGCGGTCTGACAGCGGCGCTGGTGAGATCACCAGAAATTGCAGCTGGTGTCACGAGACTATTATTTCTTTATTTTATTATTTTAATCCATTATTAGCTGACCCCCAGGGTACGGGTCAGGGCAGGCCACCAGTGGCATCCCCTTACAGTAATGCCCGGATACAGAGTTCCCATAGACCCCTGGGCGGGTCACAGTCACTCAGTCTGATGCGCACATTACACACTGTCATAATACTCCTGTATTCTCAGCGAGGGTGGGCAGTCACGTACAAACCAGATTCTTTCAATATTTTACTGAAAGAAGCGGATGAGAATTTAGCCAGCAGGTGACAGTTATATGCAAATATGCACTGGGAACACAGGTGTATCATGACAGTGCGCACATTTCCCACTGGCAAGATTTGGCAATCTGCAGTCACAAAGAGTGAAAGCAGAAATTTCTCTAGAGCCTGGAAACCTCTAAGTTTATGATGATGATAATTTCTTGAGAACTTCACAGTTGTGTTAGGGGATGGGTTCCCTCCTCAGTATTTACATCTGGAAGTTATACAGTTGTGCATACTTTCCATGATACATTTACAAAGTTGCGAAATAATACTACCGTATGTCCCTCAATATGTCTTCAATTTAGACTGTAACTTGTTGGCTCCAGTATGTTTTTCTTTTCAATACCTTAAGTGAGAGCAAGCTTTGAACAATTCTATGAATTTACCGTCTTTGTGATTATGCAATTGCCAGATGCTACCGTAAATGTTTCAAAATCTCAATTCTTTTTGGCTCTGTATATTCTGTATAGATATTATTTAGAGTGGTCATTGTTACATTGTTTACAAATGGATGAGATAAAATATATTCTCTTGGAATGTGAGGGTCAACGTGCTCCATGAAAAAGAGCCAAAGTGTTTCCTTTATTGAAAAATACAACCCCCGAATAGTATGCTTACAGCCGACACATAACCCCCTCGACCTATGAAATGTTACTCAAGGCATGGGTTCAGTGGTGCACTCATCCTTACCACCCATTACTTTAGAGGTGCATCTCTAATCTCTATTAGTAAATAAACTCAGGTGGGAGGTCTCCTCACATTGTGATCAATGTGGCCCTCATTCATTTTTGATTGATTGCAGGCCTTTCATTATTTTGGACATCCATAATGCCCCCTGGCTTCAATGGACACACAAATTGAAAGTTTACAACCTTTAAAGGACCTGATATTCTAGCAGAAGTTGGGGTGAATTTCCCAGCAGTGGGATCCTCTGCTTGCATAGTGGCATCATCAAAACTTCCTTGACAGGCTTTAGGCTCTGAACTCGCAATTTTGAGTAAAGAACCGATGGATATGATTGGGGAAACCCTTGCCATTGTATAGGGGCCTAGATAGCAAGGGGACCCATTTCTACCTCCAAAGTAGATAACAGCTTACGTCACAGACACACAAACAGCTGCATTATGATTGGTCTGCATAGGGGCCATATACTGCCCTTACACAGGAACCAGGTCTGGTCTGTATCTACCCTTGCTCTCAGCAGCATTAAAAAAAGTAGTTACCGATTGGTAATATTAATATCACTAAAAGCAGTTACCGATGGGCATTTGATGGTTATTTTAGGTTAGGTAGAATAGCCCTGTTGTTTGTAAGAGAATCATTGTTTCTGGCATATAAGACATTTCCCATGAGATGGATGGATAGGCAGACCCCACAAACGTCCATACTGATTATACCATGTTATTTTACCACACTGAATGCACTTGGAAAAATCCTCAAGATCCACTGCTGGCAGCTCCCTATGTAATTGCAGACCAATGGGTGCTCGATGGGATACAATTCCAGAGTTGGTGCAGGCCATGGAAGCATGTTTAAGTCATGCAGGCTACTCAAAGAAGTACAAGCAACATGCAGCCTGGCATTTTAGTGCTAAAAAAAAAATCTCCAAGATCACGTGGGAGAAATAGGCATACCATTGGTCCAAATCCACATAACAACAAGCTATAAGTGTATTAGGAATGAAGACTATAGGGGTTGGGTTATTGCACTTTATCCTACCCTAAACAATTATCCCAGGAATAGGGCCAACATTCTCTTGTTAAGGCCTCTTCATAGCATAGCCCACATGGTCTTATCAAATTTGAAAGAATGGCGCATTGTGATCTATTATGTGGTGCTATTATGTGATGCAAATGAAATTAGATGTCACATACCAAGCCTAAAGTGTCAGACATCAGAAGTACTGTGTGATACCTGAGAAATTACTATGAGAATGCTCATATATCAGTGTGAGAGCTGACAAACGAGAACCAATAAATTATATCTGATATATGATAATTGATAAACGATAATTGAAAACATAATGATAATTTATATCTGAAAATTGATCATTGATCATTGATAAATGATAAACGATAAACTATGAATGATAAACGATATCTGATGATAATTGTATCTGATCAATGATAACTGATAATTGATAATTGATAAATCATAATTGATAAATCATAATTTATAATTGATAACTAAGGCTGGCCTCACACTATGGCTGGGATCCGATCCGTGGCTGTTTGCTTGAGGCAGACAGCCGCGGACCGGATCAGCACACAGAACTGGGGGGCTAATTTGCTGTCCGGTGTGCAGCCGCACGCAGCTGCCGCTGCTGATAGGTCAGGACTGCGGCTCGTGGGGAGCTAGCCGCGGTCCTGAACTGTCAGGAGGGGACGGCGTTGAGCTTCAGCACCATGGAGCTGTCCCCTCTGACAGATCAGGAACTGAGTTATCAGTGGCGGCAGCTGCGCAGGCTGCACACCAGACCCGAGAGCAAATTAGCCCTTCAGTTCTGTGTGCTGATCTGGTACGCGGCTGTCTGCCTCAAGCGGACAGCCACGGATTGGATCCCAGCTGTAGTTGAAGCCGGCCTAAGATATCTGACATCTGATACTTCATTTTTGACTTCTGATTTGTCAGAAGTCAAAAATGAAGTACCAACTGTAATTTAGCTTGGAGCATGACACATAGGGGATTTTATGCAACACGTAGACTATGTGTGTTAGCAAGTTCCATAGCCTAGAGAGAGTAGAGCTCTGGACCTTGTCATTAGGATTTCAAACCTACAAGCTCAACCACTAGGCTAGCCAGCTACTTAAAAGTAAGTGGTGATTTTTGGAAACATGTACACTATGTGTCATGCTCCATGTTAGTGAATTCTGACATTTGAAACTTGATTTTTGACTTCTGACTTGTCAGAAGTCAAAAATCAAGTATCAACTTTAAAATATCACTTTAATTTAGCTTTGAGCATGACACGAACACTACATGTTGCAAAACATCACCTGTTTTTAGTAAGCTTCATAGCCTAGAGGATAGTGCTGTACCTAACACCTTCAGGTTGCAAGTTCAAAGCCTTTATCCTACATACATATATATTATATATTAATTTTTATTTCATTTTTTTAAATAAATGATGCTGGTTAATACACACAGCTTTCAGTCATATTTCACTTTTAATATTAAAAGTGAAATATGGCTGAAAGTTGTCTATTTCGTACGCTGTGTACCCTGTGAATACACAGAATGCCTAATATTTTTTTTTAACACGTCAGGATGATAATCGGCGTGGCCATGGATAAGTGGTGGAGTTTAGCACCCTACTTCCCCGAAAGATGCGTTACGTACTTTTAGGGGATATCTTATTTTTCCATCCCCTTGCAGCCCCCAATATGGTATCCACATAATTCCCTTGCAGCCCCCATCATCCACTTGCAGCGCACAATATCCCCACCAACATCCTCCTCTTGCAGCCCCCACCATCCTCCTCTTGCAGCCCCCACCATCCCCTTCTTGCAGCCCCCACCATGCCCCTCTTGCAGCCCCCCGTATCCTCCTCTTGCAGCCCCCGTATCCTCCTCTTGCAGCCCCCCGTATCCTCCTCTTGAAGCCCCCCGTATTCTCCTCTTGCAGCCCCCCGTATCCTCCTCTTCCAGCCCCCAGTATCCTCCTCTTCCAGCCCCCAGTATCCTCCTCTTCCAGCCCCCACCATTCTCTTCCAGCCCCCCCCATCTCCAACACACATACCAGCAGTCTCCGGCCCCTTCTGCACCTGCGGCATTACGTCGCCTCTTCTTTTCCACAGCTGTATGCATAGATGTATGGGAGAAGCTCTGGGCCCATCACAGCGCAGCAGCCAGGCCAATCAGTGCAACAGCCAGTAGCCAATCAGGGCCTGGCTGCTGCACTGTGATGGGCGGAGAGCTTCTCCCATACATCTATGCACACAGCTGATAAAAAGATCCGAGACAACGTAATGCTGCAGGGGCGAGGGGCGGTGACGTCACACCGCACTGAGCCGCTGCAGAGCTCAGCACACTGTGTAGTGCTGGTCTGTGGCGGTGCGGACCGGCACATAGACCCCCGTAGCCTGGTCCCAGTCCACAGCCCGGTGGTTGGCGACCCCTGGCCTAGAGGGTAGAGCTCTGGACCCTGCACCTGAGATTGTAAGTTCAGAACCTTTATGACACACACACACACACACACACACACACACACACTAATATAATATATATTTTTTTAATATTTTCATTTTTGAATAAATTATGCTGGTTAATACACACAGCTTTCAGTCATATTTAACTTTTAATATTAAAAGTGAATATGGTTGAAAGTTATCTATTCCTTAGGCTATGTACCCTGTGAATACATAGCATGCCTAATATTTCTTTTAGCATTTCAGGATGATAATCATGATATAATCTAATAAAGGTCAAATAGTGCTGAAACATTTTTATTAACCTAACCAGCATAATTAATTCTAAATCCCAAAAAATAAAATGATATGTAAAGTACCATCTAATATATAAAGCTGAATGAATGTATGTATGTATGTATGTATGTACTGTATGTATGGGATTGGCATCTACAACATCGCAGCTACCGCCACAAAATTTTGCACAGTCACAGTTTTAACCCTGAGCGTTCCAGTTCACCAAACAATTTTGTCCCTATCTACATAATGGGGAAAAAGTGAAAGCAAAAGTGTTGGAGGCAAATTGACAGCTGCCGTATGTGAACAAGGGTGGCTTAAAGAATGAGAGCGATGGCGCCAAAGAGTATATACCGTACAGTTGCTAAGGTGGGGCCCCGACATGGGATACTCACCACATACAGGGATATGAACACACACACAAAATGCGCCATACACTACCACGTGCTTGAACACATATACCACCCTCCGCACACATTTCACCACACATTAACCAACCTCGCCACATAATCACCATAAAACACACAGAAGTCTGGTATTATCCTTCAACAATAAAAATCTGATTAATAAGCAGCAAAACTACAAGAACAACAAATGTACCATATAGGAAATACGGCAGCTGTCAGTCACATGATCTGTCTATTATGTGTATGTGTGAGCTAATATATACTGTCAGGGGGCAGGGTTTCCTGTTGCCTGGGGATTTATCAGGCTGACAATAACAACCAATCACAGCTCAGCGTCTATTTTGCTACAGTTAATTAATCTGAGCTCCGATTGGTTAATATAGACAACAAAGGACATTCTCAGTATAACAAAGCTTGTGTGAGGTAATAGGATGTCAGTTAGGGTGTGTTGGTGGAAAGGCTGATGTCAGTCACATTACCTCTATGTGAGAGGATATAGAAACTGCCAGTTACAGACTATTTTTATCACACTAATGCCTCATAAGAAAAGGAGTTCCTTGGCACAAATGTCAGCTGATGCGAAAAGAAAAGCTGCATTACTGGCCAATGAAAAATGTGGAAACCGAGAAACAAGGCTGACACACATGAGAAACAGCAGCTGCTTCCTCAAGAGCCAATGAACTTTCTGAGGAGAGGGAAGCGAGGCTTGCAGACATCAAAACAAGAGCTGCTTCCTCAAGAGCTAATGAACTTTCTGAGGAGAGGGAAATGAGGCTTGCAGACATCAAAACAAGAGCTGCTTCCTAAAGGGCCAATGAACTTTCTGAGGAGAGGGAAATGAGGCTTGCAGACATCAAAACAAGAGCTGCTTCCTCAAGAGCTAATGAACTTTCTGAGGAGCGGGAAGCAAGGCTTGCAGACATCAAAACAAGAGCTGCTTCCTCAAGGGCCAATGAACTTTCTGAGGAGCGGGAAGCGAGGCTTATACACATGGTCAACTTTGTTGCCTGTTCAAGAGTTGGAACAGCCAAAAATCTGTTCATCTTTGCACCTGAAGGAAGAACTAAGAATGTCATTTATCAAAAGGCTCACGAATAAGGAGCAGAAGATTACTTCACATTACTTGGCCAATTTAGTTAAATCTGTGTGGAATATCTGTGGTGTTGAAATATAAGTTGTGAAATGCTTCTATTAGCTTAGTTTTTGCCTTTTAATAATTACATTTCTATCTATTTGTTTTGTAGTTTGTGTGCAGAATAAATTTATGTGAAAGCATTCTATTTTGTTAACAGCAGTTATTAACCCAGGCGAAGCCGGGTAGTATAGCTAGTTTAAAATAAAAGAGAATACTTTAACCCCTTAGTGACGGAGCCAATTTCCCCCTTAATGACCAGACCGTTTTTTGTAATTCTGACCACTCTCCCTTTATGAGGTAATATCTCTGGAACGCTTCAACGGATCATAGCGATTCTGAGACTGTTTTTCCGTGACATATTGGGCTTCATGATAGTATTAAATTTAGGTTGATAATTTTTGCTTTTATTTGTGAAAAAATCAAAAATTTGGCAAAAATTTTGAAAATTTAACAATTTTCACATTTTTAATTTTTATTCTGCTAAACCAGAGAGTTATGTGACACAAAATAGTTAATAAATAACATTTCCCACATGTCTGCTTTACATCAGCACAATTTTGGAAAAAAAATTTTTTGGGTTAGGACGTTATAAGGGTTCAAAGTTCATCAGCAATTTCTCATTTTTCCGCAAAATTTACGTAACCCTTTTTTTTAGTGACCACATCACATTTGAAGTCCATTTGAGGGGTGTACATGACAGAAAACACCCAAAAGTGACACCATTCCGAAAACTATACCCCTCAAGCTACTCAAAACTACATTCAAGAAGATTATTAACCCTTAAGGTGCTTCACAGCAACTAAAGCAAAGTTGAAACAAAAAATGGCCATTTTAATTTTTCCAACAAAAATGTTCTTTTAGCCTCAATTTTTTCATTTTCACATGGGCAACAGGATAGAATGCATCATAAAATTTGTTGGGCAAATTCTTCTGAGTACACCGATACCTCATATGTAGCTTGATAAAGACCACAGGAGTGGTCGAAACGTCGCTTCTCTTGACCATGGAATAAAAAGACACAAGAATTTTCTGTGGCGCTGTCTTTTTCAACTTTGTTACTCATATGTGGTCATAAACCACTGTTTGGGCATACGGCAGGGCTCAGAAGGGAAGGAGCGCAATTTGACTTTTGGAGCTAATTTGCCATTCAAAAAGTGAAATGGCGCTCCTTCCCTTTCGAGCCCTGCGGTGCGCCCAAACAGTGGTTTATGACCACATATGAGGTATTGGTCTACTCAGGAGAAATTGGCCAACAAATCTTAGGATGTGTTTTATCCTGTTGCTCATGAGAAAATGAAAAAATTGAGGACAAAAGAAACTTTTTGTGAAAAAAAAGTACTTTTTCATTTTTACGGATCAATTTGTAAAGCACCAGAGGATTCAAAGTGCTCACTATGCATCTAGATAAGTTCCTTAGGAGATCTAGTTTCCAAAATGGGGTCACTTGTGGGAGAGCTCTAATGTTTAGGCACACAGGGGCTCTCCATATGCGACATGGTGTCCGCTAACAATTTGAATGGAACATTGGCTCCAATTGTTAGTGGACACCATGTCACGTATGGAGAGCCCCTATGTGCCTAAACATTGGAGCTCCCCCACAAGTGACCTCATTTTGGAATCTAGACACCCCACGGAACTTATTTAGATGCATAGTGAGCACTTTGAACCCCCAGGTGCTTCACAAACATCCATAAAAATGAAAAAGTACTTTTGTTTCACAAAAATCTTCTTTTTTTCCTTTTTACAGACTAATTTGTGAAGCACTTGGGGGTTGAAAGGGCTCACTATGCATCTAGATATGTTCCTTGGGGGGTCTAGTTTCCAAAATGTGGTCACTTGTGGGGGAGCTCCAATGTTTAGGCACATAGGGGCTCTCCATACGTGACATGGTGTCCACTAACAATTTGAATGGAAAATTAGCTCCAATTGTTAGCGGACACCATGTCGCGTATGGAGAGCCCCTGTGTGCCTAAACATTGGAGCTCCCGCACAAGTCACCTCATTTTGGAAACTAGACACCTCAAGGATTATATCTAGTCAGAAGTCAAAAATCAAGTATCAGAAGTCAGAATTTACTAGCTTGGAGCATGACATAGTGTACATGTTTCCAAAAATCACCTCTTCCTTTTAAGTAGCTGCCTAGCCTAGTAATTAGTGCACATGCCTTTGAATCTTATGCTTGTAGGTATGAAACCCCAATGACAAGGTCCAGAGCTCTACTCTCTAGGTTATGAAACTTGCTAACACATAGTTTATATGTTGCAAAAAAAAAAAAAACTATGTGTCATGCTCCAAGCTAAATTAAAGTGATACTTCATTTTTGACTTCTGACAAGTCAAAAGTCAAAAATGAAGTATCAGAAGTCAGATATCTTAGTTATCAATCATTTATGATTTATCAATTATCATTTATCAATTATCGATCATCATTTTTTATCAATTATCGTGTATCAATGATCAATTATCATTTATTGATTATCATTTATCGATGATCATTTATCATTTATCAATTACCGTTTATCAATTACTAGATGGTGGCCAGATTCTAACACATCGGATATTCTAGAGTATGTATGTAGTTTATTTATGAAGATTTAAGAATAATGCAAAGCGAAGCTGGGTTTAAATCCTGCACAAATATTGCTGATTGCTGGCCACCAATCAGCAAAGCGTGGTTGAAATCTCACGCCAATTTGTGGCAGGCCAGCCGCCCACGACCAATCAGCAACGCAGGATTTGCGTTACAGACAAACAGACAGAAGTAGACAATTATATAGTAGATACCTACAGCAGTACTGGTGGTGTGTAGCGGTGCCAGTGTGCAGCGGTGCCAGTGTGCAGCGGTGCCGAAGTCCAGGAGGGGGCCGGGGGACAGCGGCCCGGAGGGGTCGGGGGGACAGTGACAGGGTGCAGGCTGGAGGGTGCCAGGGAACAGCGGCCAGGAGAAGGCCAGGGAACAGCGGCCAGGTGTGGGCAGGATTGGGGAGGGGGCCCTCCTGCCTGCACCCAACAGCTGTTCCCCGGCCCCCTCCTGCCCGCAACAGAGTGTTTTGCAGAGTATGTGGGGCTCAGTGGTTAGCAGAGTATACGAAGGCTCAGTGGTTAGCAGAGTACACGAAGGCTCAGTGGTTAGCAGAGTATACGGGAGCTCAGTGGTTAGCACAGTATACGCTGTCTCAGTAGTTAGCACAGTATACGGAGCCTCAGTGGTTAGCACTGTATATGGTGGCTCAATAATTAGAACAGTAATGTGGCTCAATGGTTAACACTCTATATGGTGACTCAGTGGTTGCACTGTATACGGTGACTCAGTGATTAGCACTCTATAGTGGCTCAGTAATTAGCACAATTCAGATAGAAAAGTCGTCACTCACCGGTCAGCGTTGCACTTTTATTAAAGTTTGCTGGTTACATGTTGCAGGGAGGGAGAAAGACAGGTGACGACAGCACCATTTCGCGCTCCTTGCGCTTCAACGGGTCACTAGCTCGAAAGGAGTGCGAAACGGTGACGTCGTCACCTCTGTCTTTCCCCTTCCCTGCAACATGTAACCAGCAAACTTGAATAAAAGTGCAACGCTGACCGGTGAGTCCCATCTTTTCTATCTGAATTGTGCTGTCTGCGTCTTTGGACTGGCACCGCAGTTTATTGTGACCAGCTGCATCTGTGGGGATTGCTGGAGACTGTTGTTCACCCTGGTGCCCCATTCCTTCTTTTGCCACTCAGTGGTCAGCGCAGGATGCAGGGCCAGTGATCAGCGCAGGATGGAGGGCCAGTGGTCAGCGCAGGATGGAGGGCCAGTGGTCAGCGCAGGATGGAGGGCCAGTGGTCAGCGCAGGATGGAGGGCCAGTGGTCAGTGCAGGATGGAGGGCCAGTGGTCAGCGCAGGATGGAGGGCCAGTGGTCAGCGCAGGATGGAGGGCAATGCTTCAATAAAAACTTCCTTTATTCTTTCTCTCCTACGCGTTTCGGAGCCACATCCGAGCTCCTTCCTCAGGGATAATCAGGATATCCCTGAGGAAGGAGCTCGGATGTGGCTCCAAAACACGTAGGAGAGAAAGAATAAAGGACGTTTTTATTGAAGCATTGCCTTCCTTGTAATCCTTTTATGTCACAGCAGCGCGGACCGTGGTACACTCCTGCCTATAGAGTGCTAAATGAATGCAGACAAGAGTTGGTTTTTAACTGGACATTGAAATTACAGATTAAAACCCAGCAGGTGGATTGGTCAGACACAAACGCTGACGAGAATACCGAGTGTTTTGGCGTATCCTAATTTACGTGTGTAGAGTTATGATAGATAGATAGATAGATAGATAGATAGATAGATAGATAGATAGATAGATAGATAACAAGAAAAAAACTGCACAGCACTCACAGACTAGTGTGAACTGGTGCTAGCAAAGACACAGGGTCAAATAATTTGAAAAAAATTCTTGCAGCACACAGCTACCACCAATGATGTACAAATGCTATAAGCTATATGTATATGAGGAAAAAGTTTAAAAACTTACGTTTTTTTTCCAAAAACTCAAAAATCTTATCTTTTATCTTCAGGTATGAAGTCACTTTGTCGCAGTTGATGAGCAAGCAGACATTGGCCAATGTATGTACGGCGGCCGTCACACGGTTCAATATTGCGAACGATATCGTTTAAGTGATCTGCTTTTTGATCGGTAAGCGATATCGTTTGTGCATCGCTGCGTGCGATCAAGCGATTTTACAATGTAAAATCGCTAGATCGTGACATCGCAGATATGGGAGCCGGAGCTCATATCAAGCGATAAACGCTTGATCAATCTGCCTCATCGTGGTGTGTGACACCACGATGAACGATCTCCCAGCGGCAGAGCCTATGCTGGGAGATGGTATCTATGGTAAACGTCGGGTTACTAAGCGCCGCGCGGCGCCTAGTAACCCGATGTGTACCATAGTTACCAGCGATCTCGCTGCTCCACATCGCTGGTGAGTCTGTCTGTGTGACAGCTCACCAACGATGTGAACGATATTGTTAGCGATCGCGCATGCACGTGATCGCTAACAATATCGCTCACGATATTGATGAGTGTGACGGCCGCCTACTAAGAACTTCAGAAATAAAAAGATAAGATTTTTTAAAAACGTAAGTTTTTAAACTTTTTCCTCAAATACATATACGGTAGCTTATAGCATTTGTGCATCATTGGTAGTAGCGATAGATAGATAGATAGATAGATAGATAGATAGATAGATAGATAGATAGATAGATAGATAGATAGATAGATAGATAGATAGATAGATAGATAGAAATAGAAAATATTAATGAGCAGCGGTCCTTTTCAGCAATATGCCAGGTGCTTATCAGTCCTCAGGATGGGAATCAACCACCAACTCCAGACAATATAGATACAAAATAAAGGCTGCAGCACTTCCAGGGGAAGAAGGTCACTAGCTGACCGAAACGTCGCTGTTCCATTGCCTATAGGCCATTAAAGGCTATAAATCATCTATAATCTTGAGTGCTGCAGCCTTTATTTTGTAGATAGATAGATAGATAGAATATTCTGGCACTCTACAAAAAGTATTACTGAGAGTAAAACATTTTCATGGAGTAATAAGTTCACAAAATTTATTGTTGCCTTCGTTTACAAACAAAGAGAATTGATATTTTCTACGTTTCAACTGTTATAGCCTTGTTCATGAAGTTCTTTCATAATTTGCCGTAAAATAAAACAAACAAAGAGTAATCAGAATTAAGTAATGGACACATCAATAAAATACTCATAGTCATGTGACGTATTGTTACACCATAATGTTATACAAATGAACATATATGCAAAAAAATAAATATAAATTTATATTGAACATCAATTCATGATAAGAGTTATGGTCTGTCTCTCATTTATCCAATATTGTTTTTCCAATCAAAATATAAAAGAAAATAATTACCTCTAATGGCCACTTTACACGCAGCAACAGGAAGATAGAAAACGGCAGGTGTCGGAGACAATTGTACCTTTTACTTTCAAAACACCTTGAAGTGGCTGCGTGTAATTCAGGTATCTGCAAGGTGTTTTGAAGGTAAAAGGTACAATTGTCTCCGACACCTGCCGTTTTCTATCTTCCTGTTGCCGCGTGTAAAGTGGCCATAAGGGTTAAATGCACAATATAAAGGCAAAGTAGCAAATGTTTCAGGTTCCCTCTAGTGGTCAAGAAGGGCTAAAGAAAAATAATGAATAAACCCGTATAA
Organism: Allobates femoralis; assembly: GCA_033576535.1. Lineage (NCBI taxonomy): Eukaryota > Metazoa > Chordata > Amphibia > Anura > Aromobatidae > Allobates > Allobates femoralis. Next base: position 71,484,436 of record JARQOC010000011.1, read on the forward strand.
GCAAACACAATGATTAGCCTAATAGGTGAATTTGTGCTTGATATAGTACAACTAACCATATGGTGAAAAGATAAGTGATCTACCGCACGTAGTTACACATGCCAAAAGGAATCAGTTATTTCATAGGCACTAAAAGCCTGTATTGTATTATCATGGACCTAATCCATGTTAGTGACTCACCGTTGCCAGGGTTCTCAGGTCTCAGGCGATGCTTCCCATGTCACAGTTCCGCACCTGAGGCTGTGGGGCCCGGTGGTCAATAGGGGATAAAAGGATGGGGAGGTTTCTTGATTGTCGTGACGCCACCTGTGGGTATCTGGTGATGGCACTGGTGCTGCTTGGGCCTCCAGGGGATGTGCGGCAGCTAGATGGGATGCTCCCCACAGGATGAGCAGGAGTCCCCAGGGCCAGGAGCTACGCTGGGTGGAATGCAGCAGCTCGGTTGTTTGATGAGCAAGGTAAATAACAGTTCTGAAGAAATGCACTGACACAATGCTCCTCTATAACGGGTCTTTACTGTAAGTTCGGGATGGTACACGGTATACAGTCTTTAGGTTTTGGCACACAAATCGGATGGAAACTGATCAGTGAAAAAACTGCAGTGTGAAACCAGCCTAAGCCATAGGCCACCAGAACCTAAAGCATTGAGATATAGTCCAAAAGGTGCTGTGAAGCTATAGTATAAATAAACCCCATGGTGAACAGTTTACATTACCTTACAGTGAATTGTGAAGCGCTTAGGAAGATGTGCGGTGCTTAGCGGTGGGCGCCGCCAATATTTATATCATGTGACCAGGAAACGTGTGACGTAATCGCGTACGCGCGCATGCGCAGTGATATGGAGGCGGGTGTCCGGACAGTGCCGGAGATTCCCGATCTCTGGCGAGGCTGTGAGTGACGTCAGGGTCCTGGACAGAACCAGGAAGCCAGCGGAGCGAATGTGCAATTGCAGGGGGAGTGTGACAAGTCATGATTCACGAATCTAAAACAGAGAATAATACTTGTTACTATTGAGAATATAACATCAATGCACATATGAGAATATAAATGAGATATACAAAAAGTATAGTATTGCAAGATGATGTGCAGAGGTTACATAATGAAACTGCAGATATTAAAGGGTATGTCAATGAAATACCTGCCTACAGAGAGCTAAATTAATCCCTAAAAGCTCTGTTTTGGGATGGATGAGATTTGCAGCCTGTACACCAGCCCCAGATGTGATGCACCTGCGGGTAATCCGGTGATTTCACCGGTGCTGCTGAGGCCTCCGGGGGATGGAATGCAGCCAGATGGAACGCTCCCCGCAGGGCGAGCGGGAGTCCCCGGAGCCAGAAGCTGCACAAGATGTTGTGAGGCAGCATAGTAGTGCTGCGTGCTAGGTCCAGGAGTAATGCACAAACACACAAGGTCTCTTTTAGGTACCTTTACTTAGTGGCAAACAGGTACACTCGGACCGGGTTGGTAAAGTCGACACTCCTGGAGGTTCGCAACAGCAGTGTGTAGACTTCCTTCTCTGTTTCTCTGGTGGGGTCGGGTGGATGTAGAATCCAGCCGGACCGGGTAGTACGTTAAGAGTAACGTGTTTCACCTGGGCTAACTGCACTGAGGGCGCTATAAAAGGGATGAGGTGTAATTACTTCTCCTTCCCTGGGCTCTCATCGGTAGGTGCTTCAGGTGTTCAGGGGCTAGACTCCCTGATTGTAGTGCTGGTTTTCTGTGGTGTACGTGGTCGTCATCAGCTCGGTTCCAGTAACCGGATTATTGGGAGAGTTAGGGTAACTCTGTTGTCCTTGAGAGGTGCTCTCCTTCTTTCCTCTGACCCCAGTTGCAAGGGTCTCTCACCTGCTAGGTGGGCTGGTTGGGCCTAGTGTGTCCCTCATATGCCAGAGGTTATACACTACCTGCAGCTCTTCTAGCGTCTGCACACTGGTGTTTCTCCCTCCAGGACCCTATTTATAGGGGAAACTGGCTCAAAGTGACCAGTGGAGCTCCCCCTATAGGCCTGGGGTGAAACAGGTGTTCTAAGGTGTTAGGTGTTCTAAAGTGGTGGTGAGTACTGCTGCTGTTCCTCTCCATTTGTGTCCCAAGGGATCTGTGGTGCCCAACAAGGGTGCGAGGGTGCCACACGCTACACTAGACATGTCTACTGTGACATAATCAGCAGCCTGCAATAAACATAGCTACTGTGATATCTTCAGTAGCCTACACTAGACATGTCTACTGTGATGTCATTAGCAGCCTAAAGTACACATCTAATGTGATATCATTAAGACTCCTACAATAGACATGTCTACTCTGTGGTCATCTGCAGTCTAAACACTAGACAAGCCTATTGCCATTCTACCTGCAGACTACACTGGTGATGAGGGGAGAGGGGGGGGGTGCGGGGGGATGGAGTGGGACATTAAAGGTTATGAAAAGTTGCTTGAGATTGTGAGAGGGAGCTAATGAGAGACGAGAAGCAAGCTTGTTTTGCGGTGATCAGTGCTGTCTTGAAGTCGATGAGGGACTGTTTGTACAAAGCGAGGTGCGTTGCGTAGTTGGATTTCTTCCATCTCCATTCAGCTACCCTAGACGTCCGTCGAAGTTTTTTGGTGCTGGCAGTGAGCCAGGGTTGTTTGTGTGCACAGGTTTTGTTGTATATGAGAGAGGCGAGGGCTGTGGCTAGAGTGGTGGTGTAGAGGGTGGCGGCAGCGGCAGCGTCATGAGAGGAGGATAAGTCAGAGAGAGGGAGGAGGGACTCGGCGAGTGAGTAGAAGTTAATGAGCTTGAGGTTTCTTCGGGGGTGGGGGAATTTCCGGAGAGGGCAGAGAAGATCAGCAGGTTGTGGTCGTATAGGAGGGGGGTTGAGTTTGCGAGGTCGGTGAGGGAACAGAGGCGGGTGAAGACTAGGTCTAGTGTGTGACAATTATGGTGTGTGGCTGAGGAGGACCATTGGGAGAGGCCGAAGGAGGAGGTTAGAGAGGGGAGTCTTAAGGCAGCAGAGTGGGGTTTATCAATGGGGATGTTGAAGTTGCCCATGATGATGGTGGGGATGTCTGAGGAGAGGAGGTGGAGAAGCCAGGTTGTGAAGTGGTTGAAGAAGGTGGACGACAGCCAGTTGGAGGTTGCAGGGGGAGAAGATGCGCACGGAGTGCGCCTCGAAGGAGGGGAGGGAGGCAGAGGGGGGGTGGTGTAATTGGGGTGAAGGAGCAGCTGTTGGCCAGGAGTAGGCCAACACCTCTGCCGCGGGAGTTGCTGGGGCTGGGGGGTTTGGGATAGGGTGAGTCCGCCATAGGAGAGGGCGGCAGGGGAAGTTGTGTCGGAGGGGGTGAGCCATGTTTCGGTGATGCCAAGGAAAGTTTTTTGGTAATGAAGAGGTCGCGGATGAAGGTGAGTTTATTGCATACTGAGCGGGCATTCCAGAGTGCGCCAGAGAGTGGGATTGGGGGAGGGGCGGCTTGGGGGATGGGTGTAAGCTTGCAGGGGTTGCGGATGTTAAAGGTGGGGAGTGGGCATGGGCTAGGGGTGATTGTGGGGATGTGTTGGGGGGACTGAGATTAGGGGAGATGTCGCCAGCAAGTAGGAGAAGGGAGAGGGTCAGGAGATGGGGGCATGAGAGCTTGTGTGGTGGGCGGGCATGTTTAGAGATAAAGGATTGGGTGTGGAGGAAGAGTTCAGAGGAGTGGGTGAGATGGCTAGGTAGGATGGAGGGGGAGAGTGTTATTGTGTTGTCGGGAGGAGGGACAGAGGGGGGGTTGTAGAAAGTGGAGTAGGATAGGAGTGAGTGTGAAGAGAAGGGAAAACATTGCATGGGGTATAGGATTCAGTGGGAGTGAGAGGTGGCAGGGGCTACAGCAGCTGAGAGGAGGAGGTGCAGCCGGGGCTGGGATGGAGGCAGGGGACAGGAGGATAGGAGCAGCAGGAGGGGTGAGATAGAGGCAGGGGTCTGGAGCGACAGGGGACGGGTGCAGCAGGAAGGGTGTGCGGATGAGTGCCAATCAAGTCCAGGCAATCGCAAAGCAAATGGAGGTGTACAGAGTCCAGCAGGTGAAGCAGGGTGATGCGGTGCAGTCAGAGACCAGATGTAGGTACAATAGCGGGGATGAGATGCAGCCGTGGATGAGATGCAGATGCAGCCGTGGATGCGATCAGGTGCTGCTGGGGGCGAGATGCTGAGGTGCAGTCAGGGTACGATGCAGCTGGGGGTCAGATGTAGCCGGGGGGTGGGGGGGAAGTCCATGAGGCAGAGGAGTCACTCAGACAGATGAGATGATAAATATATATAATTCGCCGACGGTGGATGGATAGTCCAAGGGGGGGGGGGAAAAAAAAAGGGTGCAGTTGCCTTTGTAGAACCATGCAAAGCTCAACATGCAGGTGGGAAATATCCATGATCTTTCCACTCTCCATGCAGGAAGTTTATGTGTGCTTGTTTGTCTGGCATGACTCACCCGTTTCCTGACCCGTATAACTGTATATTGCACTTCTTAAAATCTGCACTTAAATTTGCACATCATATGCAACCCCAGCATCATATGCTACACCTAGGCTATGTCTAAAAGTGATATGATCAGATGCCTACACTAGACATAGCTACTGTGATATCTTCAGCAGCCTACACTAGACATGTCTACTGTGTGGTCATCTGCAGTCTAAACATTAGACAAGCCAACTGCTATTTTACCTGCAAACTACACTGGATATGTCTACTGTGATGTCATCAGCAGTCTCAACTAGACAAGCCTATTGCGATTTTTACCTGTAGACTACACTAAACATGTCTAATGTGATATCATCAGTAGACTGCACTAGACATGTCTACTGTGTCATCATTAACAGCCTAAACTAAACCTATCTACTCTAATATGATCAGATGCCTACACTTGACATAGCTACTGTGGTATCTTAAGCAGCCTACACTAGACATGTCTACTGTGACATCATTAGCAGCTTAAGCTAAACATATCTACTCTGATATCATCGAAATCCTACACTAGACATGTATACAGTGATGTCATCAGCAGTCTCAACTACACAAGCCTACTGTAATTTAACCTGCAGACTAAACTGGATATGTCTACTGTGATGTCATCAGCAGCCTACACTAGACATGTCCACTGTGATGACACCATCAGCACACTACACTAGGCATATCTACTGTAATGTCATCAGCAGACTACACTAGACATGTCTCCTGTGCTATCATCAACAGACTACACTAGACATGTCTACTGTGACCTCATCAGCAGCCTAAACTAGACCTATCTACTGTGATATGATCAGCTGCCTACACTTGACATAGCTACTGTGATATTTTCAGCAGCCTACACTAGACATGTCTACTGTGACATGGGAGGATTTGTTATTGCTTTTAATATTTTATTATTCAGACTTACAATAGGTATATATATATATATATATATATACAGGTAATTGTGTGTGGGGCTGTTCATAGACCCTAACAAAGTGCCAGTTAACAGTGTGCAGAGATTGTTACCTTAAGTCTTATTGGGCCAGGGACACAATTACGTGTGTGTGTGTGTATATATATATATATATATATATATATATATAAGTATAAATATAAATTGGTGAACGCACCTGGTTGTTTGGAGGCTGACACATAAAATGAGGCCTTAAGGGTATAGTGCAATATTGAAGGTGGATGCATTTACTGCTGGTTAAGTTTATATTGTGGACCTGGGACTGTGCAATAACTTGTCTACCTTTTTTAGTGTATAACCTGTTGTAAGTCCGATTAATAAAGTATTAAAAGCAATAACAAATCCTCCCTTTTTGTTTGATATACGTAAATTGAGGATGCTTTGTTTCCCCATACCTGCTATGGGTGTAAACTATAACTGTTGAGTGATGGAGATTTTTATGTAGACTACACTGGATATGTCTACTGTGATGTCATCAGCAGTCTACACTATAAATGTCTACTGTTATAACATCAGCAGCCTACACTAGGCATATCTAATGTGATGTCATGAGCGGACTACACTAGACATGTCTACTGTGACGTCATTAGCAGCCTAAACTATCTACTGTGATGTCATGAGCAGACTACACTAGACATGTCTACTGTGTTTTCATAAGCAGCCTAAACTAGACTTCTGTTATATCAGCAGCCTACACTAGATATAACCAATGTGATGTCTTCAGTAGCCATCACTAGACAAGTCTACTGTGAGGTCATCAGCAGTCTCAACTAGACAAGCCTATTGCGATTTTACCTGCAGACAACACTAGATATATCTACTTTGATATCAACAGCCTACACTAGACATAGCTACTGTGATGTCATCAGCACGCTACACTAGACATGTCTACTGTGACACCAGCAGCAGCTTACACTACACCTATTGTGATATCTTGAGTAGCCTACACTAGACATGTCTACTGTGATGTCAGTAGCAGCCTAAACCTCACATATCTACTGTGATATCATAAGACTCCTACACTAGACAATTCTACTGTGTAGTTATCTGTAGTCTAAACACTAGACAGGCCTACTGCAATTTTACCTGCAGACTACACTGGATATATCTACTGTGATTACACCAACATCCGACACTAGGCATACCCACTGTGATGTTATCAGCAGCCTAAACTAGACCTATCTACTGTGATATGATCAGATGCCTACACTAGACATGTCTACTGTGACATCATTAGCAGCCTAAACTACACATATCTACTGTGATATCTTAAGACGCCTACACTAGACATGTCTACTGTGTGGTCATCTGCAGTCTAAACATTAGACAAGCCCACTGCTATTTTACCTGCAGACTACACTGGATATGCCTACTGAGATGTCATCAGCAGTCTCAACTAGACAAGCCTATTGCGATTTTACTTGTAGACTACACTAGACATGTCTACTGTGATGTCATCAGCAGACTAAACAAGACATATCTACTGTGATATGATGAGCAGCCTACACTTGACATAGCTACTGTGGTATCTTAAGCAGCTTACACTAGACATGTCTACTGTGACATAATTAGCAGCCTAAACTAAACATATCTACTCTGATATCATCGAAATCCTACCCTAGACATGTCTACTGTGATGTCATCAGCAGTCTCAACTAGACAAGCCTACTGCGATTTAACCTGCAGACTACACTGGATGTGTCTACTGTGAGGTCATCAGCCTACACCAGGGGTCTCAACCTCCAGGCCTCGAGGGCCGCACACAGTTCAGGTTTTCACGATTTCCATGGCATTTGACAGTTGGTAATCAAATTATCAACTGTCAAACTCTAAGGAAATCCTAAAAACCTGGACTGTGTGCGGCCCTCGAGGCCTGGAGTTTGAGACCCCTGGCCTACACTATACATGTCCACTGTGATGACACCATCAGCCTACGCTAGGCGTACCTGATGTGATATCATCAGCAGCCAACACTAGACATAGCCAATGTGATATCTTCAGCAGCCAACACTAGACATGTCTACTGTGATGTCATTAGTAGTGTAAACTACACATATCTACTGTGATATCATAAGGCACCTACACTAGACTTTTCTACTGTGATGTCATCAGCAGTCTCAACTAGACAAGCCTACTGCGATTTTTCCTGCAGACTACACTGGATATGTCTACTGTGATATCGTCAGCAGACTACACTAGATAAGTATTTTGTGACATTATCAGCAGTCTAAACTAGACATTAGAGATGAGCGAGCACTAAAATGCTCCGATGCTCGAAGCTCGGGCCGAGCATCCCAAGATACTCGTGTACTCGGCCCGAGCACCAAGCCCAATGTTATCCTATGGGAGACCCGAGTATTTTTCTGACATGACCCCGGGCAGCATGGATAAACCCTAAAAAGGTCACAATAGTATCAGAACAGTGCTCAAATGACATGGGCACAGCATGGGGAAGACCCCTGTAAGCATTGCAGACCCCAAGGTCACTGCTGTGAACAATGTTGTCAGACTATTACGCCACTTTTACGGACTGTCAAGAAAACGTTACAAAATGATACCAAAACGGATTTTCATGGTAAAAATATTAAGGGCTCATACCCACTTGTGAGACACAGTTGGTGTGTGCTAGATTTTTGAATTATATGAAAGATTTTTTTTTTTTTTAAATTGTCTGGCACTCCCATGCCCCTGGGAAGAGACGTAAATGAAGGCCTCTTTAAATAATGTGCCCATTTTAAGGAAGTGGGTCTTTTGTAGTACTGCCCTAGGCAGGGCTACTAAACATTGGGGGGCACCCCAATGCCCCTGGATAGAGGCGTGCATGAGGGCCTCTTTAAATTATGCGCCCATTTTAAGGAAGTGGGTCATTTGTAGTATTGTCCTAGGCAGGGCTGCCAAATGTTGGGAGGCACTCTGATGCCCCTGGATAGAGGCATGCATGAGGACCTCTTTTAATGTGCCCATTATAAGGAAGTGGGTCTTTTGTAGTATTGCCCTAGGCAGGGAAGCCAAAAATTGTGTCGCACTCTGATGCCCCTGGATGGAGGCGTGCATGAGGGCCTCTTTAAATAATGTGCCCATTTTAATGAAGTGGGTCTTTTGTAGTATTGCCCTAGGCAGGGCTGCTAAACATTGGGGGGCACCCCAATGCCCCTGGATAGAGGCGTGCATGGAGACCTCTTTAAATAATGTGCCCATTTTAACGAAGTGCGTCTTTTGTAGGATTGCCCTAGGAAGGGCTGCCAAAAATTGGGAGGCATTGCGATGCCCTTGGGAAGAAACATGGAGGAAAGCCTCTAAAAATTGTTCCCATTACAAAGAATCGGGTCTCCTGTACTTGTAATGCCCATTCTGTAAGCATGGACTAAAACATTTACCCCTGGGGGGTATACATGAAACTAATGCCTAACTTTTGAACGGTTAGGGTCATCATCATCATAAATATGATGTAAAAAAATTGTTTTTTTTGGCATCATGAACCACGGTCACACTGATCATATGATGGTGGCGGATGAGGAGAAGGAGGAGCAGTACAGCAAGTAGCAAAAGACATGTGTTTAGCGATGAGTGCGTGTGCGGAGGTGCATGGCAATCTACCGGCACAAAATTTAAATTCCGCTATCATTTGGTGTTAGTGTGGTGAAGTCAGGCCCAATCCAACCCTTGTTCATCATCAGTCAGCCTGTCAGCATTTTTAGTTGACAGGCGGGTGCGTTTATCATTAATGATTCCACCTGCGGCACTAAAAACACGCTCCGACAAAACGCTAGCGGCAGGGCAGGCCAGGACTTTCAAGGCGTAGAGAGCCAATTCCTGCCACGTGTCCAGCTTGGATACCCAATAATTATAAGGCACAGAGGAGTCTAGGAGCACTTTTGTACGATCGGCAAGGTACTCCCTCAGCATCTTCGCAAACATTGCAGTCCTTGTGACATTACCCCGCACCTCAGGGCCTGTGGTACAGGAGGTGCTGATAAAAGTGTCCCAGATCTTTGAGAGTGTTCCCCTACCTCTGCTGGATTGGACTTGTGCCTCTCTCGGCCGGACGCCTTGGTTGTCCACCGAATCGTGACCTCTGTCGCTAGCGTTTTCAGAAGGGAATTTTTGGACTAATTCCATGACTATGGCCTTCTGGTACTGCAGCATTTTTGTAGGCCTCTCCGCCTCGGGAATAAGAGAAATAAAGTTCTCCTTGTAGCGTGGGTCTAAAAGTGTCACCAACCAGTAATGAGTGTCCGCCAAGATGTTGATAACGCGAGGGTCACAAGACAGGCAGCGTAGCATAAAGTCAGCCATGTGCACCAGACTGTTAACAGGCAAGACTTCAGGGTCCTCACCAACAGCATGACTGTCCATGCTGGCCTCATCATCCTCCTCCTTCTCTCCCCTGTCCTCAGGCCATCCACGCTGAACCGACGGTCTGACGGTTGTGCATGTATTACCATCAATTTCGCGTGAAAGTAGCTCTATTTCTTCATCCTCCTCGTCATAGTCCTCCAATGCACGTTGGGATGAGATGAGGCTGGGCTGTGTGTAATCACCCAGTACGGTTTCTTGCTGCAACTCATCGTGCTCCTCCTGCAATGCATCGTCTTTGATTTTGAGCAGAGAGCGTTTTAGAAGGCAGAGAAGCGGGATGGTGACGTCAATGATGGCGTCATTGCCGTTCACCATCTTGGTGGAGTCCTCAAAGTTTTGGAGGATGGTACATATGTCGGACATCCATGGCCACTCCTGAGGTCTTATATGTGGAGTTTGAACCATATACCGACGGCCTAGTTGATGCTGGTATTCAACAACTGCCCTCTTCTGCTCACAAATCCTGACCAACATGTGCAGTGTGCAATTCCAATGCGTGGGGAAATCACACACCAGTCTGTGAGTCGGAAGCTGCAAACGCCGCTGAAAGGCGGCAAGGGCGGCAGAAGCAGTAGGTGACTTTCTAAAATGTAAAAAAATCAGACAAATGTGCAATAGGGTCTTATCTCTAGATTATAGAGGTGCAGGGCTTTTTTTGTGCAGGAACGGGCCGGTACGCCGTACCGGAAAATCCGGGAAAGCCTGGTGCGATCCGGTACGGCGTACCGGAATATCTGCTGCCTGCCGCCCCCCCCCCCGCCTCACCTCACTAGTGGTGCTGCACTGCTGGTGCATGACGCGTCGCTGGCTGAGGTCTGTGAGCGGCTGCAGCAGGAGCATATCACCGCCGGCGAGGATAGATGCGGGTGGAACAGGACCTGCCATGACGTCACGCACATGTGACTCAGGTGGGCGGAGCTACATTTTGCCCGGGAAGGATGGATTGCTGGCTGACTTTACAAGGTACATGGCCCATGGCTGGGGATGTGTGCAGAGGACGAGGGGGGTGTGCAGAGGACGAGGGGGGTGTGCAGAGGATGAGGGGGGTGTGCAGAGGACGAGGGGGGGTGTACAGAGGACGAGGGGAAGGTGTACAGAGGACGAGGGGGGGTGTGCAGAGGACGAGGGGGGGGTGTGCAGAGGACAAGGGGGGTGTGTGCAGAGGACATGGTGGTGCACAGCACGGAGCTGAGGACATGGTGCTACACTGTCTCCCGCCGCCTTAAAATCGGTCTGTTTCTCGTCCAGGAGAGTCGGACAAGTGACATCTGTTTTTTTGTCCATTTGGCATCCAACTGCTGTGTGAGTGTCCGACATTTCTCTCAGATCACATCCGTGTGCAATCAATCCGTGTTTTTTCTCAGCATCTATTAGTGTAGAATCATTTACAGGAACATTTTACAGTTGTCTCAGCTGCAGAATGATAATGTATCCTTGAAAAAAGCTGATGCCTCTCGGATGGTCCGTGTGCTGTCAGTGTGCGGTATGTAATTTTGGCAGACACATAGACTTGCATTGGTGAGTCTCGGTGTGAATCGCAGACTGTCGCAGCATGTTGCAACTTTTTTTCTCATCCTGAATCTGGATGAGAAAAAAGCGTCTGACACTCGTCATTGTGCTCTCAGAGATTGATTGCAATGTGAGAAAATCACACATTGCACTCATCCGAGTTTCACACCAGTGTGTCCGTACCCTAATACTAAAATCCATATAGTAATCCTACTGGTATGGGGAGGATTTATGGCTCAGTTAGTGCACTCCATACTTCTTGTTATTAACCAGTTAATGCTCTCTTGTCCACCGCACTGCAGTGTCAAAAGAGGACGACAGCGAGACAGGCAGCGACTTGGCATCAGAGAGCCCCTGACCTCGAAACAGAAGATCCTCAGATCCCGGTATTGTGACATATTAAGAATAAGGTTTTTTTGCACTTATATTACACTATGAACTCCATAGCACGGCAGTGAAAATGCTAACCACTGAGCCACCGTATACAGTGCTAACCACTGAGCCACCGTATACAGTGCTAACCACTGAGCCACCGCATACAGTGCTAACCACTGAGCCACCGTATACAGTGCTAACCACTGAGCCACCGTATACAGTGCTAACCACTGAGCCACCGTATACAGTGCTAACCACTGAGCCACCGTATACAGTGCTAACCACTGAGCCACCGTATACAGTGCTAACCACTGAGCCACCGTTTACAGTGCTAACCACTGAGCCACCGTATACAGTGCTAACCACTGAGTTACCGTATACAGTGCTAACCACTGAGCCACCGTACTGTGAGTGTATGCCCCTGTGTGTGTATGCCTCCCCCCTGAAAATAAGACCGGGTGCAACATTCGGAGCAAACATACTAATATATTAAATATATTAATCTCGCCCGGCCCCTGACGGCAGCCCGCCTCCAACCCCGCCCCCAGGCCCCCCCCCACTCCCCCTTGGCTCCGAGAGGCGTTCCAGGAAATATTTTTTTACAAAAAAGCACTGTAGAGGTGTATATATATGGCGACAAGGGCCTGCTCACTTGATCTGGTTGTGTAAACCCACAACCAGTATGAACGCTAAGTCGGTAGCTGCTGCTGGATCCACACATCCACGGGTAACCGCGGTCAGAAATCAGCATAAAAGGACGAAGAGTCGTATGATCCGCGCTGTTACCAAAGGAAGACCAGGATAAGGGATAGTCTGGTTGAAGTTAACTCTTTAATCCTACGCATTTTGGAGCCCCTCCTGGCTCCTTCCTCAGGGAAATAGAGGGTATATTTCCCTGAGGAAGGAGCCAGGAGGGACTCCGAAACGCGTAGGTTAAAGAGTTAACTTCAACCAGACTATCCCTTGTCCTGGTCTTCCTTTGGTAGCAGCGCGGATCATACGACACTTCGTCCTTTTTATGCTGCTCCATCGTGGAACACTTCTAGGACCATCGAGGCATCCCTCCTCGGGACCACTATCTGGCAGACATGTTCACGGGTGCGAGAGTTGATGCTTCTCCAACACAGCTTCCCCCTCATAGATGAGCAATTTACCCTTCTCCTTGACCACAACTGTTGACTTTCCTGGGGAGCATCTGGACCAGGGTGTGAGTCAGCTTGTGTCAGTAACTCCTTTACTAGGCGGATGGCCGAGTCGCTATTCTGCATTTCTGCCCATCCATGGTGGGGCAATGGGTTAAACGTGGCCTCCTGTACGGCATAGCGTTTGTCCCTCACGCAATGGGAGCACTGGGACGCACCATGGCGGTGGAAAGCCAGTAGCTCTATTTCCTCCATATGTTCCGGGTCTTCTCCTACATCTGGTGAATTGGGCATTCTGGACAGCGCATCAGCGTTAGTGTTCTTGTGTCCCGCTCTGTTCTTAATTACAAAGTCATAAGTGCTTCAATATCTATAGTAGTAAGAGACAAGGGCGTATAGGGTCTTATCTTTTGATAAAATAGGGTGCAAATCCCTTTATGAAAGGTGCTCACCTGATATGGTTGTGTGAATCACAATCAGTATCTTCACGTGTACAGCTGCTGCTGGATCCACACCTTCACGTGCAACGTGACAAAAACTGGATCGGATGGACAAAGTGCTGGTGATCCACGCTGCTGCAGAAATCACTGGACCCACGAGGTTTTTGGCAATGATATAGCTTTTATTTATCCTACATGTTTCGGAGCATACCTTGCTCCTTCCTCAGGGATTACATACATCCTACATCGTAGGAAAACACGTAGGATAAATAAAAGCTACATCATTGCCAAAGACCTCGTGTGTCCGGTTATTTGTGCAGCAGCGTGGATCACCAGCACTTTGTCCATCTGGTCCGGCAAAAGTCATAATTGGACAGCCGGACCATCCATTCTAGCGCGCCTAGCTTCGCGGTTTCCAGGTGAATCAGTGGATTATTGTCCGTGAAGATAGTAAACTTCACTGTAGCCAGGTATTGTTTGAATCGCTCAGTCACAGCTCAGACTATGGTGAGAAACTCCAGCTTAAAGGAACTATAGTTGTCAGGATTCCTTTCAGTGGGACAAAGCTTCCTGCTGGCGTAGACAATCACTCCCTCTCTGCCTTTCTGCACCTGAGACAATATGGCTCCCAATCCCACATTGCTGGCGTCTGTGTATAGTATAAATGGTTGACCATAGTCAGGGTAGGCCAGGCCATCATCTCCCGTGAGAGCAAACTTCAACCGGGGAAAGGATTTTTCCACTCCACTGCTCCACTCAAACACAGGACTTTGGTTCTGGGCTTTCTTGGACTGACCCACTAACAGGTCCTACAGGGGTGCCACTATCTTGGTGAAGCCCTTAATAAACCTCCGGTAGTAACCTGCCAGTCCGAGGATCTGCCGTACTTCCTTGATAGTAATGGGTCTTGGCCAGTCCCTAATCCCTTTTTTAGGGTCTGGTGCTACGTGGCCTAGGTACTGCACCTTGGGCTTCAAGAGGTGACACTTGGACAGCTTCACTTTCAGACCAAAGCCAGATAAAGCCTCAAATAACTCGGCCAGGTGCTTCAGGTGGTCCTCGTATGTCTTCGAGTAGACAATGATGTCATCCAAGTACAGTAGCACGGTGTCAAAGCTTTTATGTCCCAGACAGCACTCCATTAACCTCTGGAACATTCCCAGTGCATTGCAGAGTCCAAATGGCATGCAGTTAAACTCAGAGGCCCATTGGTGTTGTAAACAGTCTTCTCTCTGTCCGCCTCTACCGCGGGAACCTGCCAATACCCACTGGTGAGATCTAAGGTTGAGAAATAGTTATCAGATTTCAGGACAGCTAATGATTCCTCAATTCATGGTAATGGGTAGGCATCTTTATGTTTAATGAGGTTAATCTGCCTGTAATCAATACATATCCTCATTGTACCATCTTTCTTTCTAACGATGACTAACTGAGCTGCCCAAGGGCTACAACTATCTCTGAATACCCCAGCCTCCTTCATCTCACGTAACATACCCTTGGCACATTGGTAGTGAGCCGGGGGTACAGGCCGATACCTCTCTTTAATGGGTGGATCATTGTCTCCGGTGGGTATATGGTGTTGGACCCCTTTTACCTGCCCAAAGTCTAGGGGGTGTTTCCTGAATACCCATTAATACTCTTGAACCACCTTTCTTTTGCTGGAGTTAGTGCCTATGTGTAGCTTCTGACACCAATCCTCTAGCTGTTCTGCAGAGGCATTGTCCTCCGCCTGGTCAGATGGAATCAAGGGTTCCACTGCCTTTATTGCATTATTATTGACAGTGAACAGCTTGGTGACAGTGGCATACCGGGGTAGTTTAACTTCTTTCTCACCACAATTCAAGATTCGTACAGGTACCCTCCCCTTGCGGACATCGACTACCCTCCTGGCTGTGAGGATGGTGGGCCTACTATCAGAGTACACGGGTTCTACCAGGGCCTGGTAATCTTGACCCCTGATGTCTATTGCCACCCGATACCATATTAACATTTTAGTTTTGGGGGGATATCACAATGGGGAATGGGTCACTCACCCTCACACTACCCACTTCCCCACCAGACAACTCTACCTGTTGCCTTTGCATTAGAGCTTTGGTCTCTTTTTGTAAGACCCTCTGCTGGCTGGAGCTGGCAGTCTCGGCCACCTGTTGTAACAAAACAATAATCTTTCCAGGACAATTTTCTATCACATTAGTGCCTAAAGGGATCATTGGATTACATTCTTGCCGATCAATATCCACAATTATCAGACCTTGGGCTTTCAACTCATACCCCCACCTTAATGGTCACCTCTTTATACCCCACTTGTGGCAAAAGCTGACCATTACTGGCGATTATTGTCAGATCATCATCTGGGCCGCGGGTAATATCAGTCAGCCCATTACCGTTTGTAAGGATATATGGCATCATTGTCACCTGGGAGCCAGTGTCCAGTAAAGCGTTCATCGAAATGCCATCAATCACGACTGGGAGGACCAGTTGTCCTCTGACGTACTTGTCTCGCCAATGATGCGGGCCTCTTCGCCTTATTCCTGGGGGTTGGCCTTCTGCTCCGGGGGGGTTGCCTGTTTAAACGACAGGATCTTGCAAAATTCCCCTGTGGCGCCCCTGCGGCCGGTCGATATCAGCAGCCAGGATTGGTAAGTCTGTCTCCTCTCGCACACACCCAACACACTCCCGATCCTAAGTCTAGGGACTCTATGCCCAGCAATTGGATAGCGGGAGGAGCCAGGTGGTGGGTGGAAAGTTAGAGAAGAACCCAGTTAGGGGAGGTAACAACACAAAACATCAAGTTCAGTAAGCTAGTCAGCCAAGGGAAGTCGAGGAGTAAAGTCCAGTCAGTAGAAGGAGAACACCACCAGACAGGACTGTGAGGACACAGACCCAGCGGCCTGTGCCACTATGAGGCTAGCCCAGGTCCAAGGCTGTAGACCGTGGTGAGAGAAGGAGTCCAGTTGTGCTTGAATTAGCGAGGACACTGTGCGACTGGGCCGGAACCAGAATGCCGGCTCTGCTGAAGTGGCCATGATGCTCTATGCTCCAGCCATAAACCCCGGCGGGGAACGGGGTCTTTATGTCCCGTGACCCAACCTCCGGCACAGTGAAAAGAAGGCCGTTGTACTAGGGGTAGGGGACCCGGTAGGTCACCCACTGAAAGCCCGTGACCGCTGGATCATAGTTAGCGTGCGGACAGACCGAAAAGGCCCGAAAGACACGAAAGGGGGTGACGCAGATGATGTACTGGCTGTGAACTTTACCAACTGCTGAGAGAGTAAAACCTGGTTAAATCTCGATGTTGTCTGAGGCTGTGATTATTGTGCCTGAGGGGAGATAGACTGGTTCTTTGATCTGGCAGCAGGAAGCTCTCCGTGACTGTGAGCTCCGTACTCCCGACGAACCTGCATATTCTTAGACTTCACGGTTGTCCTGGGGACCAGCTCCTCCCGTGGAGGGCTCAACATCCTCGCTTCTGCTCCCATCATCCCCAGAGGTCCCAACTGCAGTGGGTGCTACCCATAGCTGCACACCACGGTGGCGTCATGTTTATTCCTAAATATTTTACCCCGTTTCAATGACTGCCCAGGGCCAAGGAGTCAGGTCTTGACCCCCGTGACTCCCCCATCAGAACTGCCGCCTGTTTCCGGGTACCCCACGGCACTGGTGGGTGAGTCACCCCACCTTGCTTCAGCGGTTGTGTGGCGCCCTGCTCACGCAGATAGCCACAGGCTTCTCTAATGCACAGCTGGGTTTCCACAGCAGGTACCTACTACATACAACACCTTCCACCCCGGCACAGTAGGGGGAGCCCCACTTGCTGACCTTAGGCAAGATCCCCTATAAATACTGCTGCTGGGGGAGGAGTTAGTCAGTGTGCCGACGCTAGTAGAGCTGCGAAGACGTCCTGGTGGTCGGTGCTGCAGTTAGGCCCGAACCAGTGACCCAGAGTGGCCCTTGTTCATCCCGTAAGCCTAAGTGGGGACAGAAGGCAAGGAGCAGTGAGCCAAGAGGGAGTGAGGAACTTGAAGTTCACCCAAAGAGAACCACCGGATATTGGGGATCCACACCTGTGGGATATTATAGGACCACAGAAAACCCTGTCGCACCGTGGAGGCTTTGGCTACCCGGTTACCTCTGTGGGTCAAGAGAGGGAGCCAGACACAGCAGCGTAACATTACAGTGATCAGAGAAGGTAACCCGGAGACCGCACAGGAGGAGAGACAGACACCAGAGTCAGGAAGAGAGAGGAGGCAAGTCTGTCTGCAAGCAGGCTGTGCTTCAATCAACACTACAGAGCAGGGGGGGCCTTATATCCACTTGCTGTGGGGACCCACTGTGCAACCCTGTCACCTGCCAGTGCCCTGGACTTTACCTGCCAAACACCAGTAAAAGGTAAAAGAGACTTCTTCTGTGTGCGTGCATCATTTCTCTTCATTATCAGCCCCTCGCATAGACTGTTCCAACACTCCCTATACCATCACAGCTCCCCTTCAAACTGCCCCTTTACACTACGCTGCCCCGGAGGTCCAGTCCTACTTGTGGAGGACTTCACCATCCTAGCCGCGATACCATCTACCTCCAGCGGACTGTGGCGGTGCTGGTGCAATTCACCAGAAACTACAGGTGGCGTCACGACAACAAACTTTGTAAATAGTCCCCTGTAAATATCACCCCCCTTTTTGAAAGATAGGCCCAGGACACGGGGTCAGGCGCGGCCGCCATTCCCCGTGACACAGCAGTTAACCCTTGCCGTCTGACACCCGAGTACCCCATAGCCTGGGCGCAACAGTTGCAGATGGGTGACAACAGTTGACACAGTTGAATCATAGCGATCGCTGTCTCTACCAATGGTTGGTGGAATCCTCCTTTCGTCTACACAGGATTTCATTTGGACTGGAAGCCATCTGAATCTTTTCGATTGGTGGAGATACTTGTAATGACTGCACAGTCTTTGTCAGTGCGGCCACATTTTTGGTCAACTCCTGGACCTGGAGACGTAGATATGCGGAGGTGTCATTATCTAGGGTCTCTGCATCCGCTTCTGCGATTGCCTGTGGCGAAGGCGCCGCCTCCTGATGGTATGTTATAGCTGGGCACCAGAGAGGTGCTGTGCTACTTGGGGTTGGTTCTCGCAGCACCCGAATGACCCAGTCTTCAAATCATGCAAAATCCAGGTCAGGGTTTTGTAGGGCCATAATACACAGCTGTGTCCGGTGGGTGTTGGACAGGAACCCCTCAATAAACTGTTCCGTTAGCAGTCTATCCTCGTCTTGTATGCTGTCAGGGTCAACCTGTTTAATGGCCCATAGCGTCTCTTGGAGATTAAGGACATAGTCCCGTATACTGTCCTGCACCCTTTGCACCCAAAAAATGTAATTTTAATCTCTGCCGCGGTGCAGGTATCAAATGTGTCCTTCATCCTGGCCAGGATTTGCTTAACAGTTCTTTTATCAGTGTCCGGCCAGGACTTTACCTCCCTCTGGGCCACACCAGTTAACTAGCCAATGAGGATGCTGAATTTTTGACTCTCAGACAGGGGGTACACTTCAAACAAACTACACAGTCTCTCCTATGTCTCGGTTCTGAATCTCGGTTGAATTATCAGTCTCTTGCTCCGTAGGCAGGACGGATCGTTTACTTCATGGTTCCGGGTCGGGGCCTCCTGCCAGCTGACGGCGGAGCACGTGGTGGGGTTTCTCTTCGCACTCTTTCTTGGGCTCCGCCCACAACAACACTCCCCTTTTGCTTCCCGCTCGCAGTGCGGCATAATGGCGGTTACAAAACAGTTTAATAAAGTTTATGGTACACAGGACCCGGGGGTACTGGGTTACGAAATCCTGTTCGTGACACCAAGTTGACACATGAGGTACTTGGAACCGGGCCAGAGAGTTCTTTTGGGGAGGTCACGGTGGCATGACCCGGCTCCATGGGGTGCCTGACATTACTGCAACATGGGGACCAGGATGGGGAACATTACCGTAATATGCGTACCAGGATGGGGACATTACTGCAATACAGAGGCCAGGATGGAGGATGTTACTGCAATGGACAGAGTGGGGATATTATTACAATATGAGGACCAGGATGGTGGGCATTACCGCAATATGGGGACCAGGACAGGGACATTACTGCAATATGTGGACCAGGAAGGGGACATTACTACACTGTGGGGAACATGATGAGGGACATTACTGTAATATTGGAACCAGGATGGGGACCTTACTCCAATATGGGGACATTACTGTAATATAGGGACCAGGATGGAGAACATTACTGCAATATGTGGATTGTGGACCAGGATGGGGACATTACTTCAATATGTGGCTCAGGATGGGGACATTACTTCAATATGTGGCTCAGGATGGGGACATTACTTCAATATGTGGCTCAGGATGGGGACATTACTTCAATGTGGGGACCAGGAAGGGGACATTACTGCAATATGGGGACCAGGATGGGGGCATTACTACAAGATATTGGCCAGAATTGATATATGGTGCTAATTGTAAGATAATATTTCTGTATGAGGTCAAATTTGGGACAAAAAAGTGAAAATATTGTAAAAATAAAAAAAATAAAAAATTGAAAATTGAGTATGAAAAAATATTTTTCCATTAAAAATGCTGCTTTCTGTACAAGATAAAATAGACCAAAATGCACATTTGTTATTGTTGCATCCGTGATGACTCAAACCATAATGCATACCATTAATGCTATTTACATAAATTAATAACGTGACAAAGGTTTTAAAAACTTATCAAAAATGTGTATAGAAAAAAAGTGTCACTAAAAATGTTATTTTTTTTAATGTGCGGGCGGCCCATAGAGCCAGCAGAGTGTAAGACCCCTGAACTAGAGAATGACCCTTGCCTGAATGGTAAAATGTACCGTAGTTGATATTAATTTAGAATTTGTGTTAGTTACCACTAGAGGGCGGTGATGTGCAGAGCAGATGACCAGATGTCCATACACTGCTGCCTCCCTCCTGCTTGTCTCCACTTCCTGCAGTGCTCTGTGCACAGTCTGTACAATGGCTGCCGGCCTGAGACTCCTGGGGAGATCCCTCCAACAGCTCAGCAATGTCTCCGCCGCTAGAGTGCCTGTCTGTGCCAGTATTAGGTAAGCCTGTGCTTGTTGGCTATTCCTCTGTGTCTTTTGTTGTGTAAATGATCCCTGACCCCAGATGTGAAGGTCAGGGGGTTCACTCCTGTATTGTGTGTTCTGGGGGGGTACACACAGCACTACACAGTAATGTTATATCAATAATCGCTCACATTAATCCATATTGATGAGACTTTCTGTCACTGCAGACGACATGATGTTATCGACAGTCAAATGTGACTTATCCCATAAAACCTGATGATAAAGGAGCAGCAAGGTGTGTGCTGATCCCTCAATACAGCAGGGCCGGAGCATAGCCCAAAAAGAGGATTATTAAACATGTGCAATAATTGGGGGCCCCGGTGGAACTTTTGTATCAAGGACCCTGAGATTCAAGGTACTGGGGGAGGACATAAAATTGGTGCAATGCAGGAGGTCAGGGGACGCAGGAGGTCAGGGGGCGCAGGAGGTCAGGGGACGCAGGAGGTCAGGGGGCGCAGGAGGTCAGGGGGCGCAGGAGGTCAGGGGACGCAGGAGGTCAGGGGGCGCAGGAGGTCAGGGGGCGCAGGAGGTCAGGGGACGCAGGAGGTCAGGGGGCCCCGGTGGAACTTTTGTATCAAGGACCCTGAGATTCAAGGTACAGCACTGGGGGAGGACATAAAATTGGTGCAATGCAGGAGGTCAGGGGGCGCAGGAGGTCAGGGGGCGCAGGAGGTCAGGGGGCGCAGGAGGTCAGGGGGCGCAGGAGGTCAGGGGGCGCAGGAGGTCAGGGGGCGCAGGAGGTCAGGGGGCGCAGGAGGTCAGGGGGCCCGGTGGAACTTTTGTATCAAGGACCCTGAGATTCAAGGTACAGCACTGGGGGAGGACATAAAATTGGTGCGACGCAGGAGGTCAGGGGGCCACATCAACCCTCACAGCAGGTGTTATTGTGCATTATAATGAGCTATTGGACTGCAGAGGGCCCATATATTGTCCTCACACAGGGGCCCCTTCTGTCTTTGTCCATCAGTGCCTTAATATTAATCTCTGATGGCTGAATTGTTTGCCAAATGCAAAAAATGATTTGCACGTATCTGTAACCTAAAGCGTGTGTTTTGCTGTGTATGTGGCCAATGTCAGAGCTGTGTACAGAGGGCCCTCAGTGTCGGCTGTGAACTTTGCTCCACTTCTGTCCTGTGTAATGAGAGGCTGAGAATCGCACCTTAACCCTTTGCTTCCAGGCAGCCGTCGATCCATATAGTGCAGATTTATTCTGTAACCCACAATAACGTTCAGTATCAGGGCTCCTGGCTGTACTATGGCTCTGTGTGGCCCCGGGCCCCCTCTTATGCATGAACACCTATAATCCTGCCATACAGATGAAATCAGAGGTGCTGTAGCAGGCCGGATTGATCATAACCTTGGACTATTCACATTGGGACATGAGATAACTATCCTCTTACATGGAAACTTCATTATTATACAGAGCAAAGTCCTGCTGAGCAGAATTGCTATAATCGCTCTTTCAGGCGTGAGTCATGTACATGTTATAGCCGTGTTATTCACAGAACACGTATCCATTATAGTCTATGCAGCTGTTCACAGGTCTGCGTTTACCTACAGAATATTGGCCTGATTCATCACCACCAGCCCTGTTCACACTAGTCTTGATGAGGAGACGGGCTGAGTCAAACCCTCCTAATCATGAAGTGGTATGTGCCTGTTCATGATCAGGAGTGCCGGATGAGTGGTGTACACCTGTATGTGCACCTAGCTCAAATCCAACTCCAGTCCCTGCAGGAGTAAGGCTGGCTTCACACCACGGTGTGATCCGGTCCGGGGCTGTCCGGAATGACCCTGACAGCCCCGGACTGGATCAGCACACAGGACCGGAGGGCCAAATGTGCCCTCCGGTCCTGTGTGCAGCCGGATGCTGCTAATTGCAGCCGCAGCGGCTGATTTTTCAAGCCCACGGCTAGCATGAAGCTAGCCGCGGTCCTGAAACAACAGCGGCATGCAGCCACCAGTGTCCAGTGCCCGGATCCTTCTGGTCCAGGGTAATCCGGCCCCATAGGCTCCCATGTTGGGGAGTGCCGGATTGCCCTGCTCCAGGAGAATCTGGGATCCGGCAAATTGGGGAGATTTTTCTCCCCGGACAAAAAAAATGATGCAAGCATCATTTTTGTGTCCGGAGAGAATAATCCGTATTCCCTCGGATTGTCCCGGAGTGAAGAGACCGGATGGCAGAGAGCTGCCATCCGGCTCCATCCGGCCCCATAGGCTACTATGAGGTTAAAAACCAGTCCGGGGCTGTCTGGTTTACATCGGACAGCCCCGGATCAACAAATCCGTGGTGGGAAGCCAGCCTAAGATTTGTGGTTTGACAAATCGGCATGCCCTTATTTTCAGCTGGTAACGACTAGAGATGAGCGAACCTTTCAGGGTTCGGTTCAATGCAAGTCAACGAACTTCCCGGTATTGAGCAAAACTGTTTGAAGTTCGTGTGCTTTACGTTTGCACTGAATTGAGCATCACTGTGATCGGGTACAGTTGGTGTTTGTCCCAGTGTGAGCCATGAGCAGTGTTTGATCGGCTCGTACTGGGCTGAAAAGCATGGTTTGTGGTGCCCTCCCACCCCCATAAGTGTGTTAGCCTGCTTTTACATCAGTGTTTTTGCTGATTCGTGGCACATGCGGCAATTTCATTCTCTATGGGACTTGCGGTCAGGTGCGGAAAGTGCAATTTTAGCAGCGTCTTTTTTTTGCGCTGTCCTAAGTGCTGGATCCAGCAAAACCACTCTTGCTGCATCTGACCGCAAATCCCAGAATGAGTGGGGCTTGTTACGTGGCATTTCTGGCAAAATCTGCCGGATCTGGTGCGAATCAGCAAAAACGCTGATGTGAAAGGTCCCTTACTTATGGCTGGCTGTATGCGGGTGGAGAGCAGAACTGCCAGACAGTGACTTCCATTAAGGTTTGGGGTCATGAACAGTGCTCCAAAAGGTTAGGCTGCACCGCCAAAACCAGAACTTCAAAAGGTTCACTAATATCCACTAATGACATTTAAAGGCTTTGTCCCCTTTCAGCTGATGATGTGCTGTGAGCTCATTGGCTGCGCCTGTACAGATGAAGCGCCCCTTCAGAACCACTGAGCGCACTGATTGGCTGCCTCATTGTTGACATTACGTGAATGTTGCAACTGATCAGGGTGGATAAAAATCAATGCTTTTTTTTTTTTTAAATCAAAAAAATCGGATTTTTTTTATTTAAATCGGATTTTTTTTATTTAAATCGGATTTTTTTCAATAAACTGCTTTTTGAGGAAAACATTTTACCATCCAAAGGTTCTTCCATCATGAGATAAAGCTGAGTTGTTTAACTCAGTAGAATAAAGGCTGTATATGTGTAACATTCACAATGCCATGCTCTTCCATAGGTTTCTGTAGGATTAGTGGGCAGTTTCTCTCCTATATTATCACAGACGCTCGCTTTACTTACGCAGTTCTCAAAACTGAATTTGACTCCGCAGAGGTCCCAGCCTCTTCTTCACGGCAAAAATGTTACAACATGAACAGAGTTGAGAAAAAGACCTTAATCCTATTGTTCTACAAACCTATGAATACAGAATCAACCCCTTCAGTGCCAAGTCCAAGAAGTTAGACAATATGTTTCTGATTGTTTGGAGTGGAATAGATCTGCACAACACAAGAAGAATGTGAATCTAAGTGTGAGGAGGAGGAAGGGCAAGCAGACAAGAAAATGAAAGTGAAACTTTGAGCACAATACTGCAGCATAGCCACAGACAGACAAGTCTGGATCTGTTTGTGTGTACGATCTGAGGTTTATTACATTCTTTCCTTATAATGGCAGCAGGCCGTAAAAGAGACCCAGTTTGGGAATATTTTAATGAAGCTCCTTCGCCTATCGGTAAGGCAGGCATGCGTGCAAAATGCAAACGATGCAACAAAGAGATGCAAGGCCTGGTGGCGCGAATGAGGCAACATCATGAGAAGTGCGGTGATGAAGATGACCAAAGAAACACTTCTGAACAGGCAGGATCTTCAGGTTGGTAAACATTTTTATTGAATCCTATTTCTAAAGACTGAACTGTCATGTGTGAGAAAAATTATATTTCTTATTATTACTGCATGTTACTGTCATTTGGTACAGTTATGAAGAAAAACAAATATTCCTTTTGGGGCAGTGATGTGTTGTGTACAATAAGCAGAAGTTGTATAATAAACAATAAATAACAGCATTGACTTTTTTTGTTTAGGGGAATTCATGGATTCTGGAAACTATCCACCTCCAAGATCACCATCATCCTGTTCTACAGTTTCAGAGTTATCCATCCAGGATAGTGCTTGATTAGCAGCAGCATCATCATCAGACACCCATAGCCACATATCACCATCACCCAAAAGGAAGAAAAACCTTTACCTCCTGGAACCACCATAGATAGGTTTGTGATAAGAACTAGCAGATTAGAAAAAGAGTTGATTGATGAAAAAATTGCCCAGTTTATTTATGCAACGAACTCTTCTTTCCGTCTGACTGAGAACCCACATTTCATTAATATGGTTCAGTCACTGAGACCAGGATACAGTCCACCCAGCAGAGCTGATGTTGCAGGGAAACTGCTGGATCAAGTGTATGACAGAGAAATGGCGCAATGTGCAACAGCTCTGGAGGGTAAAATTGTTAACCTAAGTATTGATGGGTGGAGTAATGTCCACAATGATCCTATTGTATGTGCTTGTATAACAACAGAAGAAGGTAAAGTCTTCCTTGCACAAACAACTGATACGTCAGGAAATGCACACACAGCAGAATACTTACAAGAAGTGGCAGTAAAAGCTATAACGACATGTGAACAAAAATTCAAATGTCTAGTACGCAGTTTGGTCACTGACAATGCTGCAAACGTATCCAAGATGAGAAGAGATTTAGAAGAGCAGGGAGGGAATACAAAGCTGCTAATAACATATGGTTGCAGTGCTCATTTGCTGCACCTCTTAGCCAAAGACTTAAGTGTTCCAGAAATAAAGGCTAATGTTGTTGAAATTGCTAAATACTTCCGTAATAATCATTTTGCTGCAGCAGCTCTGAAAAGGATGGGTGGAACCAAGCTAACGCTCCCACAAGATGTTAGATGGAACTCTGTGGTGGACTGTTTTGAGCAGTATATCAAAAACTGGCCTATTCTGATGACACTTTGTGAAGAAAATCGAGATAAAATAGATGGCACTGTCACGGCCAAAATCCTCAACATTGGGCTTAAGAGAAATGTTGAAC
This sequence comes from Allobates femoralis, assembly GCA_033576535.1. NCBI lineage: Eukaryota > Metazoa > Chordata > Amphibia > Anura > Aromobatidae > Allobates > Allobates femoralis. The sequence goes on from JARQOC010000011.1 coordinate 71,510,061, forward strand.
ATATGCTGAGCTTCCTGAAACCCATCTCTCAAGCTTTAAACAAAATACAGAAAAATAGCTGTTTTATTGCGGATGCTGTTGAAATTTGGAAGGAACTGAGTGAACACTTAAAAACAGAACTACACATGGACAGAATTAAATTACAAGCAGTAAACAAACAAATAGGACAAGCACTGACTCCAGCTCATTTTTTGGCAAATATTGTCAATATCCAATATCAGGGTCAAAAGCTAAGTGCTGAGGAAGAAGAGTTAGCTATGACATGGGTATCCAGCAATCATCCATCTTTAATGCCAACTATAATAAACTTCAGAGCTAAGGGGGATCCATTCAAGAAATATATGTTTGCTGAAGATATTTTAAGGAAGGTCACACCAGTAAACTGGTGGAAGTCACTTAAGCGCTTGGATTTAGAGACTGTTCAAGTAATGATTTCACTTTTAACAGCAGTAGCTTCTTCTGCAGGCGTTGAAAGAATATTCTCTTCCTTTGGACTCATTCATTCTAAATTGAGAAATCGGTTGGGACCCAATAAAGCAGGAAAGCTTGTTTTTCTTTTCCAGATTATGAATAGGAACAAAGAAGAAGATGATGATGAAGATGACGACAAGTGAGCTACAGAGGACATCAGGGACACTAGTATTTAAGTTTTTCATGTGTCGGCTGGGCTGACAGTCTAAGTTTCTTAAAATATATACCGTATATACTCGTGTATAAGCCGACCCGTGTATAAGCCGACCCGTGTATAAGCCGACCCCCCTACTTTTGCCCCCAAAACCTGGGAAAACCTATTGACTCGCGTATAAGCCGAGGGTGGACCCCAGCACAGGTATACAGCCCCCAGAAGTGGTATACAGGCCCCAGCAGTATGATATACAGCAGCCCCCAGTGGTATATACAGCAGCTCCCAGTGGTATATACAGCAGCCCCATTGGTATATACAGCAGCCCCATTGGTATATACAGCAGCCCCCAGTGGTATATACAGCAGCCCCTATATACAGCAACCCCAGTGGTGTATACAGCAGCCCCTATATACAGCAGCCCCAGTAGTATTGCAGCCCCTATATACAGCAGCCCCAGTGGTGTATACAGCAGCCCCTATATACAGCAGCCCCAGTGGTATTGCAGCCCCAGTGGTATTGCAGCCCCTATATACAGCAGCCCCAGTGGTGTAGACAGCAGCCCCTATATACAGCAGCCCCAGTGGTATTGCAGCCCCTATATACAGCAGCCCCAGTGGTATTGCAGCCCCAGTGGTGTATACAGCAGCCCCTATATACAGCAGCCCCAGTGGTATTGCAGCCCCTATATACAGCAGCCCCAGTGGTGTATACAGCAGCCCCTATATACAGCAGCCCCAGTGGTATTGCAGCCCCTATATACAGCAGCCCCAGTGATATTGCAGCCCCTGTGGTGTATACAGCAGCCCCTATATACAGCAGCCCCAGTGGTATTGCAGCCCCTATATACAGCAGCCCCAGTGGTATTGCAGCCCCAGTGGTGTATACAGCAGCCCCTATATACAGCAGCCCCAGTGGTATTGCAGCCCCTATATACAGCAGCCCCAGTGGTGTATACAGCAGCCCCTATATACAGCAGCCCCAGTGGTATTGCAGCCCCTATATACAGCAGCCCCAGTGGTATTGCAGCCCCTATATACAGCAGCCCCAGTGGTATTGCAGCCCCAGTGGTATTGCAGCCCTTATATACAGCAGCCCCTATATACAGCAGCCCCAGTAGTATTGCAGCCCCTATATACAGCAGCCCCAGTGGTATTGCAGCCCCTATATACAGCAGCCCTAGTGGTATTGCAGCCCCTATATACAGCAGCCCCTATATACAGCAGCCCCAGTAGTATTGCAGCCCCAGTGGTATTGCAGCCCCACACAAATGCTGGCACACGTCCCCCCCTGTTGTAAGGCCCCCCCTGCTGATTACTTACCATCCCTGGTCTTCAGCAGCACCTCCTCTGTGCTCCGGTCCACCTTGGTCCCGTCCTCTGTGCTGCCGTCCACGGCTGCATCCGGGGTCCCCGCGCGTCGCAGAAGCGATGACGTCATCGCTTCTGCGACCCGGCTGGTCACATGATACAGCCGGGGAACGGAGCACAGAGGACGGGACCACGGAGGACCGGAGCACAGAGGAGGTGCTGCTGAAGACCAGGGATGGTAAGTATTCAGCAGGGGGGGCCTTACAACAGGGGGGACGTGTGCCAGCAGTTTGGGGGGCATTATGAACAGATATGCACTGCTCCCCCTGGCGCTGATTGACAGGGGGATGCAGTGCATATGTAATGAGCGGCCCCACGTGACGGGGCCGCTCAATATACATTATCACCACCGCCTCCTCCTGCCTCCCCAGCCCGACACAGCCCCCACCCCACTCACCCTGTATATTGACTCGTGTATAAGCCGAGGGGGGGACTTTTCAGCCCAATTTTTGGGCTGAAAAACTCGGCTTATACACGAGTATATACGGTATATATTTTGTTTAGCCAAATTAGTTAACAAACATGGATGTTTGTTTAAGCAAATAACTTATGCTGTAATGTTGTTATTGTTTCAGTTGAATAAATCTATTTAAATTGTCAGGAGGTCAGGATTATTTTTCTCCTTCTTAAGTACAACAGAACAGTGGTGTCCAAATATGAATGATTAATCCATTAAACTGGGGAGAAAAAAGTAATATAAAAAGTGATTCTAGAAATCTTCATCTACTTGCATGTTAAAGTAGCAAGAACTAGTTTAGGTAGAAACTTTGATTTAAATCACTGATTTAAATCAAGCCTTACTGACTAGTGATTTAAATCGTGATTTAAATCAGTTAGATTTAAATCAAATCCACCCTGCAGCTGATGCTAAACTCTGGGAGCAACGGTGCAGACTCACAGTGGATACAGGGAAGGTAAGCACACTGTATTGTGTTATGACTTAAGAAGGAGACAATTGCTTTAAGGCTGAAGGCACACAGTCATGCATCAAACCCGTTTGATGCATGACAGTGATGCGAGTCTAATGAGTGATTTGTGTGAGTGTGGTGAGTGTGCATGGTTGTATGCTTGTGAGTGTGCTGCGTGTGCGTGTCAGTGTGATGCTGTTCGCGGTCCTGAAGCAAACTTCTGCACCACGGACAGCATTTGCTGGCATTGATTTGAATTTGCCAGTTTCCCAGTACAGTAAGCAATAATGTTTCCCCGCTTTCACAGCAGCGTGGAAAGATTATTGATTAAAATACATCCGCTGACAAAATTTTACAATTCCAGGGGTTAATCAGCATATTAACCCCCTCTGAGCAGCATGTCAGCACAGAGGCTGCAGAGGGGGTTAATAAGCCGGTTTCTGCATGGTTAACACGATGTTTGTGTGGTGGTCCACACTCCCTGGACACATGTTGTCATCACACACTGGCTGTGCAGGGGTTAATAGATGCATTAACATAAAACCACTAATTGTCGGAAATCAGTAATTTACTCTATATGCCGTGTTCTCCTGCTCTGAGGAGCTGTCCGTGGTTCTGTACACTAAGAGCGCACATTACTGTAATAACACGCTGATTTTCAGAGCCATGGACCGAGACATTCTACACTTTTTGCGTACTCCCTTAACGTACAGTAAGTAACAGGCACAGATCCTCAGAGCAGGAGGACAGCACCCGGTACTGTACGTTCTTAGGGCCTCTTTACACGCGGTTACATTTCTTGGGTGGCTACAGGTAACTAACTGGTTGCAGTGAAATCATGGAGACAAGGTTCTATCTTGTTGCTGTGTACAAATGGAATAATCTCTCCATGATTTCACTGCAACCAGTAAGTTACCTGTAGCCACCCAAGAAATGTAGCCGCGTGTAAAGGGGCCCTTAGTGTAGAGAACCACGGACAGCTCCTCAGAGCAGGAGAACATGGCATACAGAGTAAATTACCGATTCACGACAATTAGCGGCTTTATGTTAATGCATCTATTAACCCCTGCACAGCCAGTGTGTGATGACAACATGTGTCCAGGGAGTGTGGACACTCTCTGGACACATGCTGCTACCACACAAACGGCAGGTTAACCCTGCAGACACCGGCTTTTATTAGCCGCATCTGCAGCCTCTGTGCTGACATTCCACACACAGGCTGCAGATCGGGTTAATATGCCGAGAAACCCTGGTATTTTTTAATTTTTCACATCAGTTCTGTTTTGACCAGTCATCTTGCACCGCTGCTGTCACAACAGTGCAAGATGTTTAGTTACTGTACCAGCAAAACGCCAAATTCACACCTTCATTCAAAAAGTTTGAAGCGATTTTAGTGCAAACGCGTGCAAATATCGCACAGTGTGCTATATGGGCATGAGTTTGACTCGCACCCATATACTTTTAATGGCCACTTAGACAAGGCAATTGCAGCATGCTGCGATTGCACTCGCATTTCTTTTGCCAGGCGAGTGCAATGCGAGTAAAATACGCTAATGGGACCAGTATCATTTACTGATACTGGTCCGAGTGCAATGCGAGTTTTTCTTGCACCAGTGTACCTTCAGCCTCAAGAAGACCTTTCTCCCCAGGTTCTGCTGCTTTTTTCCGTTTTGTGCTGCCTTACTCCAATTCAGGCTGGTTTCACACCACATTTTTTGTGGTTCAGGTTCTGTCTGGTGCTTTGCAGGAAGCACCAGACAGAACCTGACTTCCCCAGACAAACAGAACCGGAGGGCAAATATGGGACATATTTTTTGAGCTATAGACTCCCATGTTAGGGGGCGCCGGATCCGGGAGGATCCGATCTGTGACGATTTTTGCATCGGACACAAAAACACTGTGTCCGGGACAAAAACCAAATGCAGCCTGATGCTGTCGGACAGGGAGAAAGCCGGATGGCAAATAGCTGCCATCCGGCCCTGTCCGGCACCATAGGGCTGCATTACCACAAAATTGGGTCCGGTTTTGTCAGGTTCACACCGGACAGCCCCGGACCTGATCACACCATGGTGTGAAACTGGCCTCAGATATTCACATTGAGCGCCAAAAGCAATAAAGGCCCAGTTACACACACACATAATTGTGCAGAGATTGTTGTCAGATCTCTGGTTGCAGTGAAATCATGGACACATTGCTCCATTTTGTGGCTATGTACAAATGTAACAATATGTCCATGATTTCACTGCAACCAGAGATCTGACAACAATCTCTGCACAATTATCTGTGTGTGTAACTGGGCCTTAAATGTGTGAAATTTCTACTTTTAGTTCAACTGAGCATTTCTTCAGTCTTCTCTGGGGGCATGTGTTTTTACATTTTCCTATCAGTCACTGGCAGTCACAGCTCCTCAGCCTCTCAGACTGCTACATCAGCTGCTGATCTGCGACTGGCAGCATCTTTGAAGGTGGGAGTGAAAGCACCCCCCCTCCAGGGAAGAAATGCACGTGTGACATATAGGCAGAGATTTCACATATTGAGCTCCAAAAGCAACAACTTTGAATATTTCTGCAATGGAGAGAGGGAGCACAAAACAGGGAAAAAGCGGCAGAATGAGAGGAGCTCATTGTTTTTTTTACAAGGTACGGAATTTGACTCAGATTTATTAGCGAGTGACAGGTGCTCTTTATGCATTTTGTATGATTAAAGAGTTAATGTAGTGGTGGGGCTCTCCCTGCTGAATTACCAGAATCATCGGGTTTTACCATCCCATCTGAGAGCAGCATAATGTAGATATAAAGACCCTGATTCCAGCGATGTGTCACTTACTGAGCTGCTTTCTGTCATTTTGATAAAATTACTGTTTTCTCTGCTGTAAATTTAGCCGTTCATGAATATGCTGGACTAGCTGTCAGCCAGCCAAGTAGTCATCCAATTATAGTCTCCAGCTGATTAAACAGTGATTTTATCAAAACTATACTAAGCAGCTCAATAAGTGACACAGTGCTGGAATCAGGATCTCTGGCCTTACATTATTCTGCTCTCAGATTAGGTGGCAAAATCCTGGTGACAGTTTCCCTTTAAGACTAGTGTGGGCATCACCAGCCTTAATGAATCAACCCCAATAAGTATACTTAAGAAAATTGTTTTTATAAAGCAATAGATGTTCATCTATAAAAAGACTTTACTGCAAAGGTGACCAGCTGCCGCGTCCGGATTGGCACACTGTCCTGGTGGTAACAGGTCGTCTGTCCTCACTCATTCTTCATTGGCGACCTTGGAGATGTTGCCAGTGGCCACAAAGAGCAGTGTCGTTACCAAGTAAATCACCCTCTAATAAATCATATGTGCTGCAGAGCTGAACTCATAATTCAAATGTATAGTGCAGGGAATAGAGCTGTAGCATCATGGTCATTATACAGTTGGTCCAATGGAAAACCAGAATTGATGTATTTTGATATCTTTGAAGAGATATGCCTAATGACAAACTCATCTCTGTACTGATATAGCTGATCTAATTTCAGATTTGTTATGTCTAGCACCTGTGAAAGCAGCGGCCAAATGCTGAGAATGCACCTCTTGTGTAGGTCACAAGGGCAACACTGTACAAGCCTGACATGTATTATACAGAAGAGAATAGAAGCAATCTATTTATACAGCATGCTTTACTGGCCTGGCACTGACCTTGGGGTATAGCTCCTGGCTTTGCCTGCCTGGCACTGATCTTGGGGTACAACTCCTGGCTCTACCTGCCTGACACTGGCCGTGGGATACAGCTCCTGGCTTTACCTGCCTGGCACTGGCCGTGGGGTACAGCTACTGGCTCTACCTGCCTGGCACTGACAATTGGGTACAGCTCCTGGCTCTACCTGCCTGGCACTGGCCGTGGGGTACAGCTCCTTGCTCTGCCTGCCTGGCACTGACTGTGGGGTACAGCTCCTGGCTTTACCTGCCTGGCACTGACCTTGGGGTACAGCTCCTGGCTCTACCTTCCTGGCACTGACTGTGGGGTACAGCTCCTGGCTCTACCTGCCTTGCACTGGCCGTGGGATACAGCTCCTGGCTCTACCTTCCTGGCACTGACTGTGGGGTACAGCTCCTGGCTCTACCTTCCTGGCACTGACTGTGGGGTACAGCTCCTTGCTCTGCCTGCCTGGCACTGACTGTGGGGTACAGCTCCTGGCTCTACCTGCCTGGCACTGACCTTGGGGTACAGCTCCTGGCTCTACCTTCCTGGCACTGACTGTGTGGTACAGCTCCTGGCTCTGCCTGCCTGGCACTGACTGTGGGGTACAGCTCCTGGCTCTGCCTGCCTGGCACTGACTGTGGGGTACAGCTCCTGGCTCTACCTTCCTGGCACTGACTGTGGGGTACAGCTCCTGGCTCTACCTTCCTGGCACTGACTGTGGGGTACAGCTCCTGGCTCTACCTTCCTGGCACTGACTGTGGGGTACAGCTCCTGGCTCTACCTTCCTGGCACTGACTGTGGGGTACAGCTCCTGGCTCTACCTTCCTGGCACTGACTGTGGGGTACAGCTCCTGGCTCTACCTTCCTGGCACTGACTGTGGGGTATAGCTCCTGGCTCTACCTTCCTGGCACTGACTGTGGGGTATAGCTCCTGGCTCTACCTGCCTGGCACTGACTGTGGGGTACAGCTCCTGGCTCTACCTTCCTGGCACTGACTGTGGGGTACAGCTCCTGGCTCTACCTTCCTGGCACTGACTGTGGGGTACAGCTCCTGGCTCTACCTTCCTGGCACTGACTGTGGGGTACAGCTCCTGGCTCTACCTTCCTGGCACTGACTGTGGGGTACAGCTCCTGGCTCTACCTTCCTGGCACTGACTGTGGGGTATAGCTCCTGGCTCTACCTGCCTGGCACTGACCTTGGGGTATAGCTCCTGGCTCTGCCTGGCTGGCACTGAACTTGGGGTACAGCTCCTGGCTCTGCCTGCCTGGCACTGACCTTGGGGTATAGCTCCTGGCTCTGCCTGCCTGGCACTGACCTTGGGGTATAGCTCCTGGCTCTGCCTGGCTGGCACTTAACTTGGGGTACAGCTCCTGGCTCTGCCTGCCTGGCACTGACCTTGGGGTATAGCTCCTGGCTCTGCCTGGCTGGCACTGACCTTGGGGTATAGCTCCTGGCTCTGCCTGGCTGGCACTGACCTTGGGGTATAGCTCCTGGCTCTGCCTGGCTGGCACTGAACTTGGGGTACAGCTCCTGGCTCTGCCTGCCTGGCACTGGCTGTGGGGTACAGCTCCTGGCTCTGCCTGGCTGGCACTGAACTTGGGGTACAGCTCCTGGCTCTGCCTGCCTGGCACTGACCTTGGGGTACAGCTCCTGGCTCTACCTGCTGGCACTGACCTGGGCGTACACCTCACGAGGAAAGGCCCTGTTACACCTTTCAACATCGTTTCAGACATCGTTCAAAAGTGACGTCAGGAACGATGTTGAAACGACGACGTTGTTGCATGTAAAATTCAACAATGATAGTTGTTTAAGTTTGAGTTTACAGGTTTTCCTGCATGCAAGAAAACCTGTCAACCTCAACTTAAAGGGAACCTGACCCCTAAAAATCCCCCCCAGCCTATAAATACTTGTCCCTGCACCTTCCTATAAGGTTTCTAGCTATCCCTCTCTGTCCTATTTGAGTGTTTGCAAAGTTAAATAATACAATTTATTACCTTACAAATGTGCGGCTTGTGCTGCTCTGAGGAGTCGCAGTGGGTGTCCCCTCTGCCTCATTTCCACCTCCTCCCCAGTTGTTTTTCACGCCCCAATGGGTGTAAAAATGATTGTAGATGATCCTGTCTCGGATCGGTGGGCGGCCTTGCCGGTATGACGCAAATCGCGTAATTTCCGGCGCTGCTGACGTCGATACACCCTTTGGACCTCAAGCCTTTGGGTGTATCGACGTCAGCAGCGCCGGAAATTACGCGATTTGCATTACTGATCTTTATCCGACCCTCGAATCAAAATTAGGACATGTGCATGGCCCCATAGACTGTCCTAGGTACAAGTGCCAACCATGACATCCACAGACCGCAATCATAGATGAAGATCGGACGTCTGAATGAGCCCGAAGAGCTAAAGTGAGAGTCACTGTCAGAGCTGCCTCCCACCCAGAAGGCTGGTACTGAAGGGAGCATGGCGGTGATCTAACGTTATTTTCTTCCAAGGACAAATTTGACAAGTTCAGCTTTTTTAACCCCTTCAGGACCCAGCCTATTTTGACCCTAAAGACCTTGGCCTTTTTTGCAATTCTGACCACTCTCCCTTTATGAGGTTATAACTCGGGAACGCTTCAACCGATCCTAGCGATTCTGAGATTGTTTTTTCGTGACATATTGGGCTTCATGCTAGTATTAAATTTAAGTCGATAATTTTTGTGTTTATTTGTGAAAAAATCAAAAATATGGCAAAAATTTTGAAAATTTCACAATTTTCACATTTTTTATTTTTTTTTCTGATAAACAAGAGAGATATGTGACAGAAAAAAGTTATTAAATAATATTTCCCACATGTCTTCTTCACATCAGCACAATTTTGGAAAAAAAAATTTTTTTTGTTAGAACGTTATAAGGGTTCAAAGTTCATGAGCAATTTTTCATTTTTCAACCAAAATTTACAAAACCATTTTTTTTAGTGACCACATCACATTTGAAGTCCTTTTGAGGGGTGTACATGACAGAAAACACCCAAAAGTGACACCATTCCAAAAACTGCACCCCTCAAGCTACTCAAAACTACATTCAAGAAGATTATTAACCCTTCAGGTGCTTCACAGGAACTAAGGCAAAGTGGAAACAAAAAATGGATATTTTAATTTTTTTATCAAAAATGTTTCTTTTAGCCTCAATTCTTTCATTTTCACATGGGCAAAAGGATAAAATGGATCCTAAAATTAGTTGTGCAAATTCTCCCGAGTATATCGATACCTCATATGTGGTCATAAACCACTGTTTGGGCGCACGGCAGGGCTCAGAAGTGAAGGAGCGCAATTTGAATTTTGGAGCTAACTTTACATTCAAAAACTGAAATTGCACTCCTTCCCTTCTGAGCCCTGCCGTGCGCCCAAACAGTGGTTTATGACCACATATGAGGTATCGGTGTACTCGGGAGAATTTGGCCAACAAATTTTAGGATGAATTTTATGCTGTTGCCATGTGAAAATGAAAAAATTTAGGCTAAAAGAAAATTTTTGTGAAAAAAAAAAAAGTACTATTTCATTTTCACAGATCAATTTGTAAAGCACCTGGGGGTTCAATATGCTCAATACCCATCTCGATATGTTCCCTGGTGGGTCTAGTTTCCAAAATGGGGTCACTTGTGGGCGAGCTCCAATATTTAGGCACACAGGGGCCCTCCAAACTCGACATGGTGTCCGCTAACAATTTGAATAAAAATCAGCTCAAATTGTTAGCTGTCACCATGTTGTGTTTGGTGAGCCCCTGTGTGCCTAAACATTAGGGCTCCCCCACAAGTGACCCCATTTTGGAAACTAGACCCCCAAGGGAACGTATCTAGATGCATAGTGAGCACTTTCAACCCCCAGGTGCTTCACAAATTCATCCATAAAAATGAAAAAGCACTTTTTTTTCCACAAAAATTTTCTTTTTTCATTATTGCGGATCAATTTGTGAAGCACCTGGGGGTTCAAAGTGCTCACTATGCACCTAGATACATTCCTTTGGGGGTCTAGTTTCAGAAATGGGGTGACTTGTGGTGGAGCTCCAATGTGGAGACGCACAGGGGCTCTCCAAACGCAACATGGTGTCCGCTAACAATTTGAATGCAAAATGAGCTCAAATTGTTAGCGGACACCATGTTGCGTTTGGAGAGCCCCTGTGCGTCTCCACATTGGAGCTCCCCCACAAGTGACCCCATTTTGGAAACTAGACCCCCAAAGGAACGTATCTAGATGCATAGTGAGCACTTTCAACCCCCAGGTGCTTCACAAATTGATCTGTAAAAATGAAAAAGTACTTTTTTCCGCAAAAATCTTTTTTTTTCATTAATTTGTGAAGCACCTGGGGGTTCAATATGCTCAATACCCATCTCGATATGTTCCCTGGGGGTCTAGTTTCCAAAATGGGGTCACTTGTGGGGGAGCTCCAATATTTAGGCACACAGGGGCCCTCCAAACGCGACATGGTGTCCGCTAACAATTTGAATAAAAATCAGCTCAAATTGTTAGCTGTCACCATGTTGCGTTTGGTGAGCCCCTGTATGCCTAAACATTGGAGCTCCCCCACAAGTGACCCCATTTTGGAAACTAGACCCCCCAGGGAACGTATCTAGATGCATAGTGAGCACTTTCAACCCCCAGGTGCTTCACAAATTGATCTGTAAAAATGAAAAAGTACTTTTTTTCCGCAAAAAAAATTTTTTTCCATTAATTCGTGAAGCACCTGGGGGGTCAATATGCTCACTATCCATCTAGATAGGTTCCCTGGGGGGTCTAGTTTCCAAAATGGGGTCACTTGTGGGGGAGCTCTAATGTTTAGGCACACAGGGGCTCTCCATATGCGACATGGTGTCCGCTAACAATTGGAATTGCTAGCGGACACCATGTTGCGTATGGAGAGCCGCTGTGTGACTAAACATTAGAGCTCCCCCACAAGTGACCCCATTTTGGAAACTAGACCCCCCAAGTAACATATCTAGATGCATAGTGAGCACTTTGAACCCCAGGTGCTTCACAAATTGATCCGTACAAATTAAAAAAGAAAATTTGTGTGAAAAAAAGTATTTTTACCTTATTACGGATCAGTTTGTGAAGCACCTGGGGATTCAAAGTGCTCACTATGCATCTAGATAGGTTCCTTGGGGGGTCTAGTTTCTAAAATGGGGTCACTTGTGGGGGAGCTCTAATGTTTAGGCACACAGGGGCTCTCCATACGCAACCTGGTGTTTGCCAACTATTGGAATTGTTAGCGGACACCAGGTCGCGTATGGAGAGCCCCTGTGTGCCTAAACATTGGAGCTCCCCCACAAGTGACCCCATTTTGGAAACTAGACCCCCACAGGGAACATATCTAGATGCACAGTGAGCACTTTGAACCACCATGTGCTTCACAAGTTGAGACGTATAAATGAATAAAGAAACTTTTTGTAAATAAACATACTAGTCTAGTAGTTGCAATTCGCAGCATGGGGGACCCATGGGGCTCTGCCATATTTTTGGTCCAGCCAGGCACAACTTTACAGCTACTGACTGCCGCCAGCCCCCAGCTGCCTCGTCATACCTGGCTGGAACCAAAAATACAGCGAAGCCCATTTTTTTTTTAATTTCTAGAACTAATTCTAGAAAAAAAATTACGTGGGACTCCGCCATATTTTTGGTCCAGCCAGGTACAACTAGGCAGCTGGGGGCTGGAATCCTCAGCATAGAGAGGCCCAAGCGTTCTGGGCCCCCCATGCTGCGAATTGCAGCCCGCAGCCGCCCCAGAAAATGGCGCATTCATTGAAGCGCCATTTTCTGGCGCTGTACCCACGCTCTTCCAGTTGCCCTGGTGCCGGTGGCTAACTGGGTAATAAAGGGGTTAATGCCAGCTTTTTATTGGCAGCTGGCACTAAGCCCGAGATTCATAATATAGGGCCAATGTTAGACCCGCCATTAGGAATCTCTAGTACGGTAAATAGTCAATAAATACACACAGAGAAAAATCTTTTTATTTGAAAAAAAAACACAGACACAATTCGGACTCCATCTTTATTATAAAAAGATCCGACGTAGTCCACAACGAAGGTCCCACGACGCTTGATCGCTCCGACGTAGTCCATAACGAAGGTCCCACGACGTTCGATTGTCTCCGACGTAGTCCACAACGAAGGTCCCACGACGCTCGATAGCCTTTGCTTTTAGATCGCTACTCTGGAGCCCGATCCGCCAGCATGGTGATCGAGCTGCAGAAAGTGATCTGACACCCCGGGCGCAGTGACCCACTATGTGCATCACTGCGCCTGCCAGATCGATTTCCGCAGCTCGATCCCCATGCCAGTGTGAAGGCGCCCTAAGTGCCTGGGCGCAGTGACCCACTATGTGCATCACTGCGCCCGGGCTGTTAGATTGCTTTCTGCAGCTCGATCCCCATGCATGGGGATCGAGCTGCGGAAAGCGATCTGGCAGCCCAGGCGCAGTGATGCACATAGTGGGTCACTGCGCCCGGGGTGTCAGATCACTTTCTGCAGCTAGATCCTCAGGATCCAGCTGTAGAAAGTGATCTGACAGATCCAGCACAGTGATCCACAGTGACCATTATGTGATCACTGTGCTGGATCTGTCAGATCACTTCCTGCAGCTAGATCCTCAGGATCCAGCTGTAGAAAGTGATCTGACAGATCCAGCACAGTGATCTACAGTGATCACATAATGGTCACTGTGGATCACTGTGCTGGAGCTGTCAGATCACTTCTACAGCTGGATCCTGATGATCCAGCTGTAGAAGTGATCTGGCAGCTCCAGCACAGAGCAGTCAGATCGGAGGCGGCGCAGAAGAGGAGGGACTCACAGCAGAAGAGGAGCGGGACGCAGCAGTCACAGGACGGAGCGGGCCGCCGGAGGGGTGAGTGGGAGAGGCGATCGCCGCTCCGGTGATCGGGGGGGCAGGAAGGGGGCAGTGGGGGGGCTGGTACTAGATGTGGGGGGGCACTTAGAGGAAGTGGGGGCAGTCAGGAGGAGGCGGGCGGCAGGAAGAGGAAGCGGGAGGCAGGGACAGGAAGCGGGGGGGGAAGGGGGGTAGAAAGATGATGGGGGGGCAGGAAAGAGAGGTGGGGGACAGGGGGGATGTTATAGGATGACAGGGGATCTGATCAGAGGGTAGGGAGAGCAGCGGCAGGCAGGGAAACATGACAGGCGCGGTGATTTTCACTTTCACTTTTGAGCGCCAATCACCGCGCCTGTAGCCGGGGGGGTAGGAGTGGGGGCAAATCGACCCCCCCTGGGGTGTAGTACAACTCCCCATGTACCTGCAGGCTGAGTGACAGGTCAGTGAGACCCTCACTCGGCCTGCAGGAGCCGTTCATTCCATGGCCCAGGGGGTGGGCCAAGGGTCGGGAAGGCACTTGTTTTCATGGCCCAAACGGTGGGCCAAGGGTCGGGAAGGGGTTAAGGGGGGAGGGGGGTTGTACAGGTCTGGAAATATAAGCTCTGCATTTTTTCTATAAAAGGCACCATAGAGTGAACTGCAATACCAGACACAGCCCATGAACAGATGGGGCGCTGTTTCTATTCCTGGAAACCTAATGTTCTTCCTTCCCACCATCACATTTTTTCCTTTTCAATATCTTGGTATCTAAGGAACATTTCTCTTCAGTGTATTGTCTGTTAATCTTCTGCACTCACTGTATATATTTCTGGTAATGTGATAGAGAAAGGTTTGGCACGTTTAGTACATCCTTCACTATGCTAGTTGCATCTGAACAATTTATTCTTGAAATAATTTTTGTATACCGTAAATGTGGATTATATTTTCCATAATTCAGATGTGTTTCTTTGTAGATGCCAGCAAACTCAGTCCAGCTCCCAAGAGCAAAGTTCCCGAATAGAAACCAGCCAGGCCAAGAGCTTACTGGACATTGGCACCAGACGTATATTCACTGCTGACCACGACATTTTCAGGGAGAGCGCCAGAAGATTCTTCCAACAAGAGGTGGCCCCTTACCATGCAGAGTAAGCTTTATGTATGTGCTATATTGATGGAGATAAAGGAGCTTTGATATCTCTCTAGACCTATAAATTACTACTCCCTTTGTCGCCTCTTAAGCCCCAGTCACACATAACGAGATCGTTAGCGATATCGTTTTAACTGTGACGTTACAACGATCTCTCCAGCGATATCGCTATGTGTGACATCTAGCAGTGATCAGGCCCCTGCTGTGTGGTCGGTGATCCCTGCAAAAGGCTCAGGACCATTTTTTGGTTGTTGGTGTCCCGCTGGTCGGCACACATGGCTGCATGTGACAGCGAGAGTCTAACGACCAGCGATCTCGCAGGCTGGTAACCATGATAAACACCGGGTATCTAGGCAGCGCGCACTGCCTAGATACCCGGTGTTTATCATGGTTACCAGCGCTAAGCAGGGAGGACGCTGGTAACTATGATAAACACAGAGTATCTAGGCAGCGTGCACTGCCTAGATACCCACTGTTTATCATAGTTACCAGCTTCCACCCTGCTTACAGGCTAAGCAGGGAGGATGCTGGTAACATCGCTTCCAGCGATGTGGAGGGGGCTCCCAGGTCCCTGATCGCTGGGGAGATCTGCCTGTTTGACAGCTCCCCAGCGACCAGGTAACGACGCACCAGCGATCCCGGCAGGTCGTTATTGCTGTCGGGATCGCTGAAGCGTCATTGTGTGTTACAGGACCTTTAGTCTGTTGTTATCACATGGTGCTTGGAGTTGTATTTCTGCAGCAGATGGAGAGCCAGAGGTTGCTATATATGAACTCTATAGGTACATATGACCTTGAAGGGGTCGTGTGTGTGTTTATATGTATACATACACACACACTTATGTGTGTGTATGTATGTATGTATATATATATATATAATAGAGAGAGAGAGATATATATATACATACACACACACACACACACACGTGATAATGTTGGCACCCTTGAAATTGTTCCAGAAAATGAGAGACTTCTTGCCGACACCTGTTGCGATTACACATTTATTTCCTTTCTGTGTATTGGAACTTGGAACACAACAAGAAAAAAAAACGAGGGCACCACCAATATTACTCAAAAGGGATCTGCCCCAACATGTCGAGACAATTTATATGTGAAGAAAGAGAGATATGAATAGACAGAGGCGATCACCAGATTATTAAGAAATAGTTACAATCCTTATTAAGGTTAGCACACAAAACAAGACAAAACATTAAAAAGGGCAACCATCCCGCATATAGGGGTCCCCACTGGATGTAGAAGACAACAGTCAAGGGTGACACAACAATGAGCCATACATATGCACCAGTAAAAAAATAGCAGAACCTAAGTATGTTTTAAACCTTCAACCCTAGGTCAAATTTCCACACAAAAAAAGGATTATGATGTCGCCACAGTCACTCACTCATCGGACTAAAAGTAGTCTTCGAAAATCAAATATGACAAATCTGCCTAGGGAAAGCAAATAAAGCCATGCTTCAATAGGATGGTGTTGAACAGATAGGTCAGAAGAATAATCCAAATGTTAAAGGAGATAGGGTCATTCCATGTCAAGTGAACCAATGATTATTACCTCTATATTTTTAATTCTTTTGAGATTTTGTTATTTGATAATAGCATGTCAGACAATGCAAAATGTGAAGAGAAAAATTTAAAAAAAAATTTTTTTTTTAAATGATTTTCAAAGTTCGGAAAAAGTGCGAATTTCGCTGTTGCTTGCCTTTACGTTTCACCTCATAACTAAGGCTAGGAATAAGATAGAGAGACAAAATAAACACCATTCTACTCAGAACTATACAGGCTTTCACCAGATATGTCACAAGAGGATCTTTGTTATTATTTTACCCGTGATCACAAGCGCAAAACTTTAAAACGCATTTCCAAAAAATCGGCGCGCTTTAAATATTTCAAAAACTGCCCATGTGTCTGCTTTGCTCTTAGCCACATCTGTACCAAATTTCAAGTTGGGATCGCGATGGGATCATATTTTAAAATATTTTACTATTAATAGCGTCAATGGGTCATTCCATATCAAGTGATCTAAATATGAATATTTTTTTTTACCTGACGTCTTTAGATTTTTTTTTATTTTTTTTCCTTTATTAAGTACTACTTTAGTTAATTACAAGTTAAAAGTTTAGAATTTTTTTCTTCATCAGTTAATTTTTTACAGATTTTTAAAGTTTAAAAAAAGTGTGAATTTTGGCCTGGTATGACTTTACATTTTTTTATCTTGGGCTAGAAATAAGATAGAGAAACAAAATAAACACCATTCTACTCAGACCTGTCCAGGCTTTCACCAGATATGTCACAAGAGTATATTTGTTAATTTTAATTTTTTACCCATGCGAACTCAAACGCAACATTTTGAAACGCATTTCCGAAAAAGCGTTTTAATAAAAATTTTCCAAAACTGCCCATGTGTCTTTTATGCTCTTAGCCACATCTGTACCAAATTTCAAGTTTGGATCGTGATGGGATCATATTTTAAAATATTGAACCATTATAGTGTCAATTCAAAAATCTTGAATTCAGATCTGTTCAACCTGTGGTCTAAAAGCGTGGGGTCTATATTTATCAAATCCATTATTTTTAGACATTACTGTATTATTTTGATATGTTACAGCTTAGAAGCAGGAGAGGACATATAGGAAAAAGCTTTGTTAGGGCTCAACCTGAGAAAGCACAGGGATGGACAGTGAATGCAGAGCAGATGATAGGCCAGCAGCTCTGTCAATCATGTTAAGTGTCTACCCACTGCATTCAGGAAGTAAGACAGCTCGTTCAGACCTTTCATGTCCTGACATGTCTGGACATCTTCACTCCTGAACAAACAATAGTCTGTACAAAGCCATCAAGGCTGTGTACTAAAATATGGGTGAGTAAATATATTAATAGTTTAATGCTTTTATTATTAAGGGCCAATACACACAGTGCTATTCTTAGGGATCATCATTCAGAAAAACAGCCCCATTGATTTCTAAGGGGTTCACCACATGCAGTGTTTTTGGAAACACTCAAGAGTGAGTAAATCACTGCTTGAACTACTTTTTAATCGCTGCAGTAAACGCAGCATTTATCATTTATATAAAAAAAGCTGCCATTTTTTTCACTAGCGATTAAAAAAACTAACGCATATGTGGTAAAAACTTGGTAGAAAAACAAGCTGCCAAAACTGCAGCGTGTATCTGCAGACAGAAAAAACTGTGCGCGCTAGCCCTAAAACTCACTTTATAGTAATACAGTTCTATCTCAAGTGTACTGTAAATCACCTATTTTCCTTACTTAATATTAACTGTATTTTTCCCACACAGCAATGGCTGCTACTTCTCAAGAAACAGCATTTTATCATAGACACTGTTGCAATCCTTTTGAAAAAATATGAATATGATTGGCGCTGGTGGCGGCTACTGTACTCTCCAAAGATTGTGAAAATGAAGAAGTAGAATTGACTTTATTGTATCCTTCTGGTCCAGCGCCATCCTTTGTGTATCCAAGAAAGCCAGACATTTTAAAAGTGCACAAAAATCAGATATTAACTCAGGCGGAGCCTAACACCGTGACAGGCCGGACATACTCTTTGACACACAAGGAAATGGCGATTGCTAGTAAGCGTTTATGGACAAGATTACATTTCACCCACTAGAAGGGACAAATTGATAAAATGCCACTTTAAAAACATACTATTAATTGTTTGATTAGTTCATAATTTATAGAACGATGATTTAACTACTGTACTATTCTTATTAAACATTTCATAAATCACATGTTTAGTGATAGAATAGAAAACACATTTATATGTATAAATAGGGGTTAACATTTTTGGTTCTTTTAATCTTGTTTAATCAAACTTGAGGATATGATCACCTTTCTTCTTTTGGTTTGTTCAATACATTCAAGTTTGAAAATGCTGAGCGTTGTGTTCTGATGAATAAGATGTATTTATCCTGGCACTTATGGGATTTGTTTTTTGTGTTTCTTTTTTGTTGCATATAAATGTTTTATTCAATAAGTTGTGATAACTCATACAACCATAAAATAAAAAATATATAAATTTGACAGGTCCCAAGTTGAATCTCTGCACAAATATAACCAAGAACACAATCAGTCATTTTTTCACAATTGCCCGTCAATAGTTTGAATTTGATATAAAGAAACATAGTCTTGTAACATATCAAATGAAAGCTGTTACCGTTCTGAGTAAAATGATGCCTCTCCCACTTCATTATCTTATTTCTAGCCTGAGATAACAAAATGTAAAGTCATACCAGGCCAAAATTCACCCTTTTTTTTAAACTTTAAAAATCTGTAAAAAAATTACCTGATGAAGAAAAAAATTCTAAACTTTTAATTTGTAATTAACTAAAGTTGTACTTCATAAAGAAAAAAGAATAAAAAAAATCTAAAGATGTGAGTTAAAAAAAATATTCATATTTAGATCACTTGATATAGAATGACCCATTGACGCTATTAATATTAAAATATTTTAAAATATGATCCCATCGCGATCCCAACTTGAAATTTGGTACAGATGTGGCTAAGAGCATAGCAGACATATGGGCAGTTTTTGAAATATTTAAAGCGCGCCGATTTTTCGGAAATGCATTTTAAAGTTTTGCGCTTGCGATCACATGGGTAAAATATTAACAAAAATCCTCTTGTGACATATCTGGTGAAAGCCTGCACAGTTCTGAGTAGATTGGTGTTTATTTTGTTTCTCTATCTTATTTCTAGCCCGAGATATGATAGAAAATGTAAAGCCATACCAGGCCAAAATTCGCACTTTTTTAAAACTTTAAAAATCTGTAAAAAATTAACTGATAAAGAAAAAAATTCAAAACTTTTTTTTTGTAATTAACTAAAGTTGTTCTTCATATAGAAAAAATTTTTAAAAAATCCGAGGACGTCAGGGAAAAAAAATATTCATTTTTGGATCACTTGACATGGAATGACCCGATAGAGGAGAGAAAACTTAACATGGGGAAAAAGGCAAATTTGACGTATTTTCACACAAAACCCTGAAAGTGGGCCAAACAAAATTGTTGGTACCTTTCCAAAATGTGATAGAAAAGTAGAAGTCCGCTCACCTGTTTCCCCTCTCCAAAGCTCCTTGATCCTCGGCAACGATTCCAACGGGCTTGCTGCTGTATTCACACTATATCCAAATATCCAGCGAGGAAATGAGCCTGCACTTCGAGCTCCTCATAAAATTTCCATTTATTTTGAATCAGGTTAAAAACACATTTCCACTGCACGTAAAAGCATAAAAATCAGTACACCATGATTAGGCGACGCGTTTCGGCTATCTTGTATCCTTATTCACGATCTCAGCTGAGACTACTCCTTGAGGTATGTTACCCCAGCAGCTTTGTCTATTTATCTGACAACAATCATGTCAATTTGTCCTATCAACACTGCACAATCATGTGTTGCATGGATGATGTCTTAAGGTACCGTCACGCGCAGCAATATTGCATGCAATGGACATATTGTTCCATTTGTACACGGCAACAAAATAGAACAATGTGTCCATGACTTCACTGCAACCAGCAAATTGCCAGTGAAATTGCAAGCCATATTGCCGCGTGTGACTGTACCTTTAGGCTATGTGCCCACGCTGCATTTGTATCAGGGGTTTTGCCATGATTTTAGTGTAGATACGCTGCAGTTCTGTTCCAATTCTGCAGCAGCGTTTATTGTAATAAAAGTGGTCATACTGCAATTTTTAGCGTGGGAAAATCTGCAGCAGGTCAATTCTTACCGCAGGGATTGTCATGATTTTCACCTATAGACCTCAATGTTGGCTCCTAATATGCAGCAGATAGGGAGCAGTGTTCACACAGTGAGTACTTGAGGCATATTTAGTGAGTATTTTGCGATCATGACATGGGTCTCTGCGTGTTTTTGGTCACCAGCCAGGTGCAGCAGGCAGGTAAGGGCTGCCACCCACCGCCCGCTGCCTATTTTTACCTGGCTGGTAATCCAAAATAAAGGGGAGCCCTTTTCTTCTATTATTATTAAGACTAGGAAGGTGGCGGTGGGTGTCAGCCCGTACCCACCTGCTTGACCTGTGCTGGTGACCAAAAGTTCAGCAGAGCATGATCTTACATTATGACATCTTGAAACCCTTTTTTCCCAGCCTTACCTTTACTCACAGTCAGAATAGTGAACAAATGCTTATAAAAGTGAATCAAAATCTGCCTGAAAAATGGTGGCAAAAACGCATCATCTGCAGGTGTGGATTTCTGCAAAATCTGCACCACAATCTTTTAGTCGGCACAAAGTGTTAAAAGGGAACATTTTAGCTTGGCAATGCTCCACTGTCTACGGGCGACTTGTTTATAGTGTGGGAGAACCTGAACACATTATTGTATAGAATTGTCGGAAAAGATGCACTATAACGTATAGTTCATTTACTCAAATATCTGCTCATTATCGGTCATAATCAGTGATTGATGGTTTTACCTACATAATTCTGCACAGAGTTGGCTGTCAATTTTATATGTGAATAAAAGAGGAGTATTTTTCTGAAACTATTTCTCAGATGAACCTTGAAAAGCATGACTTTATTACCACTATATTGTAGAAATGTATAAATTAAAATTCTAAATAATTTTGGCTGTGGTCACTAGAGGGAAGCAGACTCAAACAGAGGACTGGGCCAGCTCTCGAGATGTGTATGGAGATACTTATGTATCGGTATGCCAACAGATTCCTAGGAATTCTTTGTTGATTTACTTTTAAAACTTAGTGCATGTCAGTCTAAAGCTTATAGAGCGTTTCCCCTCTTAATTAAAGATTACACTCAAATAGAATGAGACAGACAGACAGGCACTGACTTTTAGGAGTGTCTCCATAAAGGAGGATATTGTTATTGGGGGCCGTATTTTTGTACAATGTGCTGTATCTTGAGGTTGCAAGAGATCCGATGGTCCTGTCGCTTTAAGGGACACAGACTTGCCTTCTAGAGTTGCATACACACTATGCTTCTGATTGCATATATGAGCATTCACCTATACGCAACGAGTTACAAAAACTGTGTGCATTGTTGGAGAATAACAAGCCTATACGTAGTCATTGGAGTTCAGTGGTATTCCATCCAGACACATGAAGTTTTATGTTTTCTTTCAGATTATTATTTTTTCTGGTCATCATAATGGGAGACCCAGACAATGGGGTTTAGGGCACTGCCCTCCGGAGGTCACACTAGGTACTACAAGTTTGTAGACACCGCCCCCTCCGCTTATAAACCCCTACCGCAGGGAACATCCTCAGTTTTAAACTTAGTGTGCTCGGAGGATCACGCTTTGCTTGCACTTCACTGCATTCTCACAACTTACGTGATGGCGTCTGAAGACAAGGTAAAATGGTTCCGGTCGGGACCTGCGACAGCCTCCCCGCTCACCCTTGTGGAACACGCTGGTGGAGGTACCGGAGGGCCTAGAGCCTGGACACTTTGTGTTCTCCCGGTACGCTGTTGCGCTCCTTTCCATCCCTCTTTGGGGGGCTCTGGAGAGTGGGAGATGGGAGCCTTGCACAGCTCCGCTCCGTCCGAGGCCTCCCTAAATGGTGCTTACAGACCGGACTGGAGCCAGCCCAGTCCGAGGCCTCCCTAAATGGTGCTTACACTCCGGACTGGTGCTGAACCCCCGTCCGAGGCCTCCCTAAATGGTGCTTACAGACCGGACCGGCACTGAGGCACTCTGTGTCTCCTGTGTGCCTGGGGGTAGTGTCTGTCACTTTATGTGTCCTGACACTCAGACCGCGCTTTACTCTCGAGTCCGCGGATCTGGAGGTGTACCCCGTGCTGGGGTCACCCTGGCTGACCGCCCTGTGTGTCGCAGGGGCTGAGGCTGTAGGCTGCGGATGTGTATTGGTGCATGCAGTCTGTGTGATGTATTTCACATTAATTCCCGCGCTGCGGGCTCTGGCGCCTTAATACTGAGGCTGCTTGGAGGATAGGAAGCAGCCCGTGCGGTGACGTCATCGATGGGCGTGTGTGTGTGCTTCCCGCGTGTTTTCGGCGCCGCCCACGGTTTCACTGTCGGCGGCCATCTTTACCCTCACTTCCCGGCTGGGATCTGTATGCAGCGTGCGCCTGCACTCCAGAGGAGACCGGAAACTCTCGCGGAGGTCACACACACACACCGCTTCCTCCTACCGCTTCGCTGCGGTCGGTAAGCCACCGGGATTCCCGGTTTTGTCTGCGCAATTTGGCTTATTTCCCCTGCTGTGGCGATGTCCTCAGTTAGGAAGCGTGCTGCTAAGGCGGCAGATGCCACCATTACCTGTGCTACATGCAATGGGACTCTGGTGGAGGGGTCCTGCAATAACTGCGGACGCCCAGAGGCCCGGACTGACACTGCTGAGACAGCAGCTCCGGTGCTGTACCCTGAGGTTCAGGTGATCCCAGGGCCATGGGAAACTCAGAATAAGATCAATGAATCTCTGTTGTCCCAGCTGTCCTCCATGTCGCAATCCCTGGAGGCACTCAATAGGAGGCTGGAAAGCCCAGCTACTCCTTCCAATTACCCCCGGGTGTCTCCCTCTTCTGCTGTGAGACCCCTTAAGCGGGCTCGTCGTGAGGATTCACCCGAGCTCCAGGCTCTCTCTGAGGAGGAGCGTTCCTCTGATGGTGAGGAAGATGATGGGGGTTCGACTCTCGGGTCCGTGTCTGTGTCTGAACCACCAGACGGGGTGGAGGATCTGGTGTCCTCTATCAACGAGACCTTACGTCTCGTGACACCCCCCTGAGGAGGTGACTGTACACCCGAAGGAGGTCTATCAATGGCTGCGGCCGGAGGCTAGACCGAGTGGCTCCTTCATGGACCACACTAACTTTGGAAGGGTGGTTAGAGCTCCCAGGTTACATCCTGGGCGGCGTTATGTCCGCAAACCCAAGGACAATCGCTTCCCCTTCCCCCAGGAGGTGCTACAGGAGTGGTCGCAGTCCCCGAAGGTGGACGCTTCCATGACCAGGATTGCTGCACGCTCCCTTTTCTCTGCCTCTGATAGCTCCTCGCTGAAGGATGCGACTGATAGACAGGTCGAGCAACTCGCCAAGTCTTCCTATGAGGCTGTGGGGTCTTCATTTGCCCCTAATTTTGCCACGGTCTGGACCTTACAAGCGATTACTACCTGCTTGGATGGTATTTCTGACCTGGCAAGGTCCAGTCCAGAGGTCCTGGCGCTTACCGAAAGGGCAAGGGCCTATGCGGACTACGCCAGGACGGCGACTTTGGAAACTGCCACTCGCTCAGCTGTGGCTTCGGCCAATGCTATTGCGATTCGCAGGTTGTTGTGGCTGCGTCTTTGTGACTCAGATGCCACATCTAAGAAGATTTTGCAGAATCTTCCGTTCTCTGGTGACAGGCTTTTTGGTACCGAACTGGACAAGCTGATAAAGGATTCTGCTGAGTCTAAGATTCCGCAGAATAACCCTAAGCCACGGTACACCGTTAAGAGGAACCCAAAACAGTGGTCCTTTCGGTCCAGCTCAGTCATCAGCACCGTCCGCTCGCACGGACCGAGGGGGCAAGCCCGCTTCTCAGTGGCGCTCTAAGAGTCGTCCAAAGAAGCCGGCGGGGGCAGCGGCTGCCGCCCCCAAACCCGCCTCTACATGACTCGCTCTCCCTTCCTGCCTCCCCACAGGTGGGGGGTCGCCTGTCTCGTTTTCAGGACAGGTGGCTACTTCACGTTCAAGATCAGTGGGTTCGAGACGTGGTCTCGCGAGGTTACAGGATAGAGCTGACGTCAAAGCCGATATCCCGATTCCATCGGTCGGTCCCATCCCCAGAAAAGGCTCAGGCCTTTCACCTGGTGTTGGAGGGTCTCCGCAGGGACGGAGTGGTGGTCCCGGTGCCTTCCGGGGAGGGTTTCGGGGTTTTTACTCCAACCTCTTTATTGTACCAAAGAAGGACGGATCCTTCCGCCCGGTTCTGGACCTAAAGTTGTTCAACCGTCACGTGTTGGTTCGGAAGTTCCGTATGGAATCACTGCGTTCCGTGATCGCAGCTGTGTCACAGGGAGACTTCCTAGCGTCCATAGATATCCGAGACGCTTACCTTCACGTGCCCATTGCACCGGCTCATCAGCGCTGGTTGAGATTTGCAGTGGGGGAAGAACACTTCCAATTTGTGGCGCTGCCGTTCAGGTTGGCCTCGGCACCGCGGGTGTTCACAAAAGTGATGGCATCCATGATGGCTCTCCTGCACGTGCAGGGGCACGCCGTAATACCCTATCTGGACGACCTGCTGGTCAGGGCGCCATCAGAACACCTTTGTCGGCAAAGCCTGGAGGTAACCATGAAGTCTCTGGAACAGTTCGGGTGGCTTATCAATATCCAGAAGTCGACCCTGGTTCCGACCCAGTCACTGACATATCTGGGCATGGACTTTCACACGGACTCGGCCCTAGTGTCTCTGCCACGAGTCAAACAGATGGCGATCCAATCAGGAGTGCAAGCAGTCCTCCTGTCACCACAATCATCCCTACGGATCTTGATGAAGCTGGTGGGACGCATGGTAGCTGCAATAGAGGCAGTACCTTTTGCGCAGTTTCGCCTCCGTCCTCTCCAGCTGGAGATTCTTCGCAGATGGGACAAGAGGACGATCTCTCTGAATCGGCTGGTGACACTTTCCCAACCGACCAGGGATTCCCTGCAGTGGTGGCTTCAGCCACGTCATTTGTCACGGGGCCGGTCCTTCCTCAAACCGTCATGGTTAGTGGTGACCACCGACGCCAGTCTGACGGGCTGGGGTGCGGTGTTCTTACACCACAGGGCTCAAGGCCTCTGGACTCCGTCGGAGTCGGCGTTGCAGATCAACGTGCTGGAGATCAAGGCGGTCTATCTGGCGCTCCTAGCGTTTCAGAAGTTCCTGTCAGGGCAACCCATTCGGGTTCAGTCCGACAATGCGACGGCCGTCGCCTATATAAATCATCAGGGAGGGACCAGAAGTGCTCAGGCCCTCGCCGAAGTCCACCGCATTCTATCTTGGGTGGAGGACAACGACTGCCTGATCTCCGCAGTTCACATCCCAGGGGTCGAGAACTGGGAGGCCGACTACCTGAGCCGGCAGGGGATGGACGCCGGAGAGTGGTCTCTTCATCCAGACGTCTTCCAGGACATGTGCAGCAGATGGGGCACTCCGGACGTGGATCTGATGGCCTCGCGGCTGAATCATCAGGTGCCGCAATACATGGCGAGATCATGGGATCCTCAGTCTCTGGGGGCAGATGCCCTGATCCTGAGTTGGTCCAGATTCCATCTTCCGTATGTGTTCCCGCCTCTAGCTCTGATTCCCAGGTTCTGTGGAAGATCAGGTCGGAGTGCAGGGTAGCCATTCTAGTGGCTCCAGATTGGCCCAGGAGGTCCTGGTATCCGGACCTGTGGCGACTGTCAGGCGGACTCCGGTGGGCTCTTCCAGAACTCGCAGATCTGCTCGCACAAGGCCCATTCTTCCACCTCAATTCCAGGGCCCTCAGATTGACTGCATGGCTCTTGAGGCCTGGCTGCTGACGTCCAGGGGCTTCTCTCCTACGGTTGTTGCCACCATGACTCGGGCTAGGAAACCTGTTTCCAGGAAGATGTACCACAGAACGTGGAAGATTTTCTTCACCTGGTGTGCCTCGGGTGGTCGCTCCCCGTGGCCCTTGTCCATTCCGACACTGTTGGCTTTCCTTCAGTCGGGTTGGAATTGGGGTTATCCCTAGGCTCTTTGAAGGGTCAAGTGTCAGCTCTTTCAGTGCTGTTTGACAAGCGCTTGGCGCTCCTTCCCAAGGTCCGTCAGTTTCTCCAGGGAGTCTCTCGGGTGGTTCCGCCCTACAGGCGACCACTGGACCCTTGGGACCTTAACATGGTACTGGCGGCACTGCAGAAACCGCCGTTTGAGCCGCTGAGAGACATTTCTCTGTCTCGTCTGTCCCAGAAGGTGGTCTTTCTGGTGGCGATTACATCCCTGAGAAGGGTCTCAGAATTGGCTGCACTATCGTGCAAGTCGCCCTTTCTGGTGGTTCACCAAGACAAGGTGGTGTTACGCCCGCGGCCAGAATTCTTGCCAAAGGTGGTTTCTACTTTTCACCTGAACCAGGAGATTGTTCTCCCATCATTTTGCCCCGCTCCCGTTCATCAGGTCGAGCGCGATCTCCATACTCTGGATCTCGTGAGGGCTGTACGCATTTATGTGTCCAGGACTGCCTCCTTCCGGAATTCGGATTCCTTATTTGTCCTGACGACAGGTCGCTGTAAGGGGTCCGCGGCATCGAAGTCAACCTTGGCCAGATGGATCAAGGCTCCCATTCAAGAGGCTTACAGGTCTTCTGATTTGCCTCTCCCGGTGGGATTGAAAGCTCACTCTACCAGAGCTGTCGGTGCCTCCTGGGCTTTGCGACATCGAGCTTCTGCTCTACAGGTGTGTCAGGCAGCCACCTGGTCCAGCCTGCACACTTTCTCTAAGCACTATATGGTGCATGCCCATGCCTCTGCGGATGCAAGTTTGGGCAGGCGGGTCCTCCAGGCGGCGGTTGCCCACCTTTGAGGGGGACCATGTGTTATCCGTCTTTGAGGAACTCTTCCCGCCCTGGGGTATTGCTTTAGGACATCCCCATTGTCTGGGTCTCCCATTATGATGACCAGAAAAAAGAGAATTTTGTTTACGTACCGTAAATTCTTTTTTCTTTAATCATCAGTGGGAGACCCAGCACCCACCCAGTTGTTCCGTTGCATGTTTTTGCATTTGATCTGTTCCCTGTTGGGACAGTTTCTTCCGGGTTGTTGGACCGTCTGTGCACGGTTTCTTTCCCGATGTTTCGGGTGTGGTTTATTTGTCTCCTCGCAGCTTATGGACCAAACTGAGGATGTTCCCTGCGGTAGGGGTTTATAAGCGGAGGGGGCGGTGTCTACAAACTTGTAGTACCTAGTGTGACCTCCGGAGGGCAGTGCCCTAAACCCCATTGTCTGGGTCTCCCATTGATGATTAAAGAAAAAAGAATTTACGGTACGTAAACAAAATTCTCTTTATTGGATTGCAAACCTATTTCTACAAACATGTAAATATTGCCAAAATGTGGGACATGCAATTGGAAAAAGTGAGTGTGTGTAATGTCTAGCCCTTTGCTAGGGGTTCAATGGATAGAGTGATAACTTTCAATGGCGGAAAACCCCTTAAATACATCCATTAATATCTGGGGCACAGGGTGGTTATAGGACTTACAGAAACTGCAACTCCCTGTCTGACAGGGCCAGAAGCTGCCTGCAACATAATAGATCCAAATCCTAATCACTAGGTGAATGAGGAAGCATGGGGGGGACATGTATAGTGTAAGGAAAGTACATGTAACATGGCTTTGTTAGAGCAGCGATACAATAGATAATAACTCTGAATGTCAATCTTTCTTTGAGACATAAGAGCTATGCAGCACTCAACTGCATTGGACTGAGAAAAAAGTTTAAAGATATAGGGGCATATTAATCAAAACTGACTAATTCTCAAACAGGGCAAACTTTAAAGTGTACAATGTTAACATGTGTCAGATCTATCAAAGGTTCATGGAAATTGGGATATCTGACGTACTTTAAAAGAGTGTATGTTTATATCATGTATTAGTTGGCTTACGTTTAAACATAAATACGCACCACAAATGTGGTTCATGGTGTCGCATGTTAAGCCCAAGCCCGTTTCCACCAAGATTCACAAACTATCGGAGAGACAATGTCCCCCTTGTCAGGCAAGACGCCAAGCGTCCATAGTAAATATAGTGTATATTCATCATTGCCATTCTTTAAACTCACTTTTCTTTTTTTGTCTTGTTTCATTTGTTGCCGGTTTTTCTCCAAAATCTTTCATTTCTGTCCATTTTTCTTTGCTATTAATGAATCAGCTGAAAGGATATAGAAAGTGCAAACTCTGGCCACAATGACGCATAATGGAACAAGAAAAGTAGAATAAACACATTAGAAAGTGACTTTAAAAAAAGGTGCACATGAAAATTAAATATGGAAGAAAGAGAAAGAAACAAAGGCTGATTCAACCTCAGTCTATGGGAAAATTGAGCCGTAATTCTGAAGCATTTAGCATGATAAATCCCATTGTGTAATTGGGTTTACTGTTGTTTTACAGGGCATCTGACCTCCAGAATGCAGTGGCTAATCAAGGTGTTCAACTCCATGGCGGATGGGGCTACATGTGGGAATATCCCATTGCAAAGTAAGCAGCATGTTACAGTACAGCGTCTGTATGAGATATAGGGATATAGAGTAGGGGTCTCACTATACTGGGCCGTACATAGAAATCTCTTGAATCTGACAGGCCTCATTCTTTGCAGGATGAGATGACATTTTTAGTGATACCATTTTTATTCCTATATATCTTTTGATCTTTTTTGTAACAAATTTGGCGTTACTGACTTTAAGTTTTGCTTTAAATCGTATTAGTGGTATGCATTATGGTATGGTTTTATAGCTTTCATTGTTGCAGATGTAGCAATAACAAAAATGCAGTTTTTTTTTGTCTATTTTAGCTTGTACATAAAACAGTATTTTCAATGGCAAAATATTTTTTTCATACCCTATTTTGAACATTCTTTCCATTTTTACAATTTCTTTTCCCTTTTTTTGACCACCATTTGGCCCCATACGGTAATATTGTCTTACAATTAGCACCATGTAGTGATTCTGGCCAACATCTTGTAGTAATATCCCCATCCTGTAGTAATGTCCCCATTCTGGTTCCTCTATTATAGTAGTGTCCTCCATCCTGGTCCCTACATGGTAGTACTGCCCCATCAGAGTTCTCATATTGCAGTAATTCCCCCATCCTGGTCCCCATATTGTAGTAATGCAGGGTTCTCATCCTGTATTAATGTCCCTGTCCTGGTACTCATCATGCAATAATGTCCCCATCCTGCTCCCCCTATTGCAGTAACATCCTCCATCCTGGCCTCTGTATTGTAGTAATGTCCCCATCCTGCTCCCCATATTGCAGTAACATCCTCCATCCTGGCCTCTGTATTGTAGTAATGTCCCCATCCTGCTCCCCATATTGCAGTAACATCCTCCATCCTGGCCCCTTTATTGTAGTAATGTCCCCATCCTGCACCCCATATTGCAGTAACATCCTCCATCCTGGCCCCCATATTGTAGTAATGTCCCCATCCTGCACCCCATATTGCAGTAACATCCTCCATCCTGGCCCCCATATTGTAGTAATGTCCCCATCCTGCTCCCCATATTGCAGTAACATCCTCCATCCTGGCCCCCATATTGTAGTAATGTCCACCATCCTGGTCCTTGCATTACAGTAACATCCCCCTGTGTGCTGCTTTTTTTTTTTCACAAACACATACAAAAAAAAATCCTTTTCACTTGACATTGCTCCATCAGTGAACAGCGACAGCTTCTCCACAGCCAGGGCAGCACATAGCAGTGACATCTTATGCTGCCGTCAGCTGCCAACCTCTGCTTGGCCGGTGGCTACTATTGGTATTGCGGTGTAGAGAACCGGTCTCTGTGCTGCTATTCAATTCAATTGAATGTGCATCCTAGGACAAATATACAATTGAAAAAGTTGGTGGCCCCCTGTTCTGGTTCACATTGTTATGGGAGCTCATGGGCCCACAGGCCACATGCTTGAGACGCCTGGTATAGAACATACAAGGAGTTATTGCAGTGGTTTTGAGTTTTTTTTATGTTGATTTTTCTGGTTGAAAAATCAACGTTACAAAAAAAAGAACTGTGAAGATACTGAAAATGTTAACTTCTGAGGGCTTCATAAAAACTCTTCTTTTTAGCACATCCCATATTCCTCTTGAACCAGAGTGTTCTAATCTTACCATTCTGTAGACTTGTCCCATTTACAAAAAAAAAATTTCTGCCCACAGGTTCAGTAAGGCTGCTTTCATGTCCGTGGGGATCCTATTTTTTTGCAGGACCCCTTGGACAGGAAAGGACAGCATCGGATGTGTGCCTCTGGATGCCATTTCTGTTTCCAGGTCCGTGATTTTCACGGATCCGGACACAGAAAGAGCTGGGCTGGAGGGAGGCAAGCGGGGCACTTTCATTTTCGCAATGAATTGCAGAAGTGAAATTAACTAAAGCAAGTGTTAAAAAAAATATATATCCTCACCTCTCTCGGCGTGTCCCGCGATGCACACCATCTAGCTCGGAGGGCTTAGAGACCTGACGGGGCTACCCGATCAGCTGATCGGTCACATGACCGGTCAACTGATCAGCTGATTGGTTAGCCCCGCCCCGACAGGTTCTTAAGCCCTCGGAACTAGATGGAGACATCGCCGGAGAGGTGAGGATATTTTTTTTTTGTCTTAACACTTGCTTTAGTTAATTTCACTTCCTCAATGTATGTATATACATTGCGGAAGTGAAATTACACGGTAAAGAGCAGTTTTAGTTTTACACTAAAATCGGGGCCAGGAAATGAGCCAATGTTTTCCCGTACCCACGCTCCATAGGCCCCCATGTTAATTGCCGTGGACCATGTTGGATCCGATTCTGTCTGAATTGGTCCGCTGTGCCCAAAATTGGAGCAGTCTCCGATTCTGGGTACAGCAAAAATCGGACAGAATCGGATCAGTGACAAATTGGGTGGCAATAGAGCACCAATCCGTGCTCATAGGGATACTTGGAGGCCAAATGGGATCAGTGGCTGTCCGTTTTACAACAGATAGCCACGGATGGCCAAAAATAACAATGTGAAACCAGCCTTACACCCCTTTCATGTCACCTTTACTTTAAAAATGCGGCAGTTGCGGTGAAAAAAAATGCATCTGCCGCATTTACCGCATAACGGCCGCACTTGCGGCACACTTGCTGCAAGCCCCATGCATTGTCTATGGGGCTTGCCGCAAGTGCAGCCGTTAGGGCCCTTTCACATCAGCGGTTTTTTCACCGCACTTGCGGCACGGTTGCGGCGCGATTGCGGTAAACGCCATACAATGTATAGGCGGACTTGCGGCAGGTGCGGCAAGTGCGGTTTTGGCACTTGCGGCAGGTGCGGACGCGAAAAAAACCGCGGCTGACAGCATTTTTTTTCGCGGCCGCACCTGCTGCAAGTGCCAAAACCGCACTTGCCGCAAGTCCGCCTATACATTGTATGACGTTTACCGCAATCGCGGCGCAACCGTGCCGCAAGTGCAGCCGGTATGCGGTAATCGCGGCAGATGCGTTTTTTTCACCGCATCTGCCGCGATTTGAAAAAAACGCTGATGTGAAAGGGCCCTTATGCAGTAAATGCGGCAGATGCGTTTTTTTCACCGCAACTGGCGCATTTTTCAAATAACAATGATGTGAAAGGGGCCTTACCTGTAAAAAAAAAAAAAAAAAAGTTAAAAAAAAAAAGAGTTGGAGACACCAAGAGATGGCGAGTTCAGTTTGTGTTTATTCGCAGGTTACTGTGCCTGCGGGCTGAGGATATTTGAAAGGGAAAACTCCTTTAAGCAGCCAGAGGCCTAGGCCTTAATTATAGCTGCTGGGACCCAAAGTAAGTCCCCTCCTACCAGGCACCATTCATCTAGTGTCTGCTGTGGGACAGGGGCCTTTGGGATATAGGAAAGCCTCTAAAGTCCTGAGCACGTCTCAGTCCTTGACACCCATTCCGGCTTGCATCAGGTGGTGCAGGAAAAGGTATCAGTGTATACATACAGTGGAGGAAATAAGTATTCGATCCCTTGCTGATTTTTGTAAGTTGCCCACTCACAAAGACATGAACAGTCTATAATTTTAAGGGTAGGTTAATGTGAACAGTGAGAGATAGAATATAGAAAATTAAATCCAGAAAATCACATTGTGCATTTGCATTGTGCACAGAGAAATAAGTATTTGGGGGCGGGACTTGTTAGTGGTCCCAGCTGCTTTGAGATCATTATCACAAAGAAAACCATTGGTAGCACATTACACCGTAATGGAGTAAAATCCTGCAGCGTCCACAAAGTCCCACTCAAGAAGGCACATGTGTAGGCCCATCTGAAGTTTGTCAATGAACACCTTGGTGTTTCTGAAAGTGATTGGGAGAAGGACTTTGGTCAGATGAGACAACAACTGAGCTCTTTGGAATTAACTCAACTTGCTGTGTTTGGAGGAAGAGAAATGCTGTCTATGACCTAAAGAACACTGTGCTCACAATCAAGTGGTGGTGGAAACATTGTTTTGGAGGTGTTTCTCTGCTAAGCGCACAGGACTACTTCACCGCATCAATGGGACAATGGATGGAACCATGTACCGTAAAATCCTAGGAACAACCACCTTCCCTCCGCCAGGACATTAAAAATGGGCCGTGGCTGCGTCTTCCAGCACAACATTGACCCAAAACATACAGCCAATGCAACAAAGGAGCACATTAAGGTCATGGAGTGGCCTAGCCAGTCTCCAGACCTTAATCCCATAGAAAACTTATGGAGTGAGCTGAAATTTAAAGTTACCAAGTGACAACCTCAAAATCTTAATGATTTAGAGATGATCTGCAAAGAGGAGTAGATCAAAATTCCTCCTGATATGGGCGCAAACCTCATAGTCAACTACAAGATACGTCTGACTGCTGTATTTGCCAACAAGGGTTTTGCCACCAAGTATTAAGTCTTGTTGCCAGAGGGATCAAATACTTATTTCTCTCTGCAAAATGCAAATAACTTTATATAATTTAGACATTGTCATTTTCTGGATTCTATTTTTGATATTCTCTCTCTCACTTCTGGTCCCCAGCAAGTTTTTTTAATTTTTGCAGCTCCCTTATTTTTTGTACAGATTTTCTCCTCTCGATAAATAAGAATAAAAGGAGCAGCTGCATTCTAGAAAATGTCGCTCTCAATGTCATCCATGTAATAACTTTATTTCGTTCCTTTTCTATACAGGGCTTATGTGGACTCTCGTGTTCAACCCATCTATGGTGGCACCAATGAGATAATGAAGGAACTCATTGCAAGAGATATTGTGAAAGACAAGTGATTGTTTCTCTGTAGATGACACCAAGTGCCTGCAATTTATACTCATTCTCCAGCCAAGGATTAATATTTGAACTGATGACTGATTTGACACTTGGGAAAAGTGTAACCCGTGTACAAAATCTAATTAACCGTAACACTGACCGCTGATTTGTAGCCAACTTTGTTGTTTGCTTTTTGAAAGTCAAATAAAAAGTTTAATATGTTGTCCTTAAAGGAGCAGAGACGTTCCCACTGACTGCAGGCACAGTCTACCTGGCTGATTTCACCCACTTATGTTGCTTATTTTTCTATCCAATAGTATGGGTATGAGCTGCCCAATAGGAGTGCTCAAGTAAGAGTTCCAACCCGTTTACATGAAATTGAAGTAAGGTTCCTTTCACATTAGTGTTTTTTGCTGAATGCGGCAAATCCGGCAGATTTACCGCATCTGACACATAGCGGCCAACTTATTATGGGAATGTTTTCGGAAAATCCAGCAGTTGCAAGCAGGCAAAAAAACGTAGTCAGCTGTGCTTTTTTTTTTTTTTTTTTTTGCGCTGCCGCAAGTGGCGGATAGTGGCAAAACCGCACTTGCCGCAAACCCCATGGAGAATGAATGGGGGCTTGCCGCAGGAGGACCGCAAGTCGGCCGTTAGGCAGCAGATGCGGTAAATCTGACGGATCTGCTGCATTCAGTGAAAAACGCTGATGTGAAAGGACCCTTACTTGGTACACAATCTTTATGCTCCAATTTATTGAAGGCACTGCATAGTGGTACTCCTGCGCCATTTTTCTCAATGCTTATGTGAGAGTACTTGCATTCTTTATCCAAGGGCAGTTTTGCAAGACAAGTAATACTTACGTGTCCGATGAAGGCCTGATGTAAGGCCGAAGCGTTACACATTTTTTTGTCAAAAAAGTCTGCCTTCAATAGTTTCGAGCATAAAGATTTTGTGTACCAAGTTACTTCAATTTTATTTTTCTGTACAATTAATTTTCCAATTATAAAACTACATAGGTAGGCAAAATAGAGGATATATACACTGTATGGCTAATTCAAAGTATTTGTGCTAGTTTTCTGGCATAAAATACTTTAAAAAGTGGCACATTTTTGTACAACTCAAGATTGCACAAAAATTGTGTGAATGTGGTGGTGTCCTGTGGACGGAGCTGAAGCCATCATACATTACTCCAACTAAGTGACATATAGTTAGGGCCAGAAATATTTGGACAGTGACACAAGTTTTGTTATTTTAGCTGTTTACAAAAACATGTTCAGAAATACAATTATATATATAATATGGGCTGAAAGTGCACACTCCCAGCTGCAATATGAGAGTTTCCACATCCAAATTGGAGAAAGGGTTTAGGAATAATAGCTCTGTAATGCATAGCCTCCTCTTTTTCAAGGGACCAAAAGTAATTGGACAATGGACTCTAAGGGCTGCAATTAACTCTGAAGGCGTCTCCCTCGTTAACCTGTAATCAATGAAGTAGTTAAAAGGTCAGGGGTGGATTCCAGGTGTGTGGTTTTGCATTTGGAAGCTGTTGCTGTGACCAGACAACATGTGGTCAAAGGAACTCTCAATTGAGGTGAAGCAGAACATCCTGAGGCTGAAAAAAAAGAAAAAATCCATCAGAGAGATAGCAGACATGCTTGGAGTAGCAAAATCAACAGTTGGGTACATTCTGAGAAAAAAGGAATTGACTGGTGAGCTTGGGAACTCTAAAAGGCCTGGGCGTCCAAGGATGACAACAGTGGTGGATGATCGCCGCATACTTTATTTGGTGAAGAAGAACCCGTTCACAACATCAACTGAAGTCCAGAACACTCTCAGTGAAGTAGGTGTATCTGTCTCTAAGTCAACAGTAAAGAGAAGACTCCATGACAGTAAATACAAAGGGTTCACATCTAGATGCAAACCATTCATCAATTCCAAAAATAGACAGGCCAGAGTTAAATTTGCTGAAAAACACCTCAAGAAGCCAGCTCAGTTCTGGAAAAGTATTCTATGGACAGAGGAGACAAAGATCAACCTGTACCAGAATGATGGGAAGAAAAAAGTTTGGAGAAGAAATGGAACGGCACATGATCCAAGGCACACCACATCCTCTGTAAAACATGGTGGAGGCAACGTGATGACATGGGCATGCATGGCTTTCAATGGCACTGGGTCACTTGTGTTTATTGATGACATAACAGCAGACAAGAGTAGCCGGATGAATTCTGAAGTGTTCCGGGATATACTTTCAGCCCAGATTCAGCCAAATGCTGCAAAGTTGATTGGACGGCGCTTCATAGTACAGATGGACAATGACCCCAAGCATACAGCCAAAGCTACCCAGGAGTTCATGAGTGCAAAAAAGTGGAACATTCTGCAATGGCCAAGTCAATCACCAGATCTTAACCCAATTGAGCATGCATTTCACTTGCTGAAATCCAGACTTAAGACGGAAAGACCCACAAACAAGCAAGACCTGAAGGCTGCGGCTGTAAAGGCCTGGCAAAGCATTAAGAAGGAGGAAACCCAGCGTTTGGTGATGTCCATGGGTTCCAGACTTAAGGCAGTGATTGCCTCCAAAGGATTCGCAACAAAATATTGAAAATAAAAATATTTTGTTTGGGTTATGTTTATTTGTCCAATTACTTTTGACCTCCTAAAATGTGGAGTGTTTGTAAAGAAATGTGTACAATTCCTACATTTTCTATCAAATATTTTTGTTCAACCCTTCAAATTAAACGTTACAATCTGCACTTGAATTCTGTTGTAGAGGTTTCATTTCAAATCCAATGTGGTGGCATGCAGAGCCCAACTCGCGAAAATTGTGTCACTGTCCAAATATTTCTGGCCCTAACTGTAATTTACACCTGAAATGTTCCATATTTCTGTTGAGGCGAACGCTCATGAGAAGAAGTGCAAAATACAGCAAGTGGCCTGTGACTTAATTAATTTAGCACCTCTTACCCCACTCTGCCCCTTCATTAACACTGGAAATATTGCCATACATTGGCTGATCACAAGCTGGACACAGTCAGATTGTAAGTTTGTGCGCGATTTGCAAACTTTGACCAATAATTCAACAGGTTTGGCCTTTTGACCATAGTCTTCTTGCATTAATGTGCTGCAATGTGACTTATTATATAATAGATGGGGCTGGGATTTGTGGTGCTGTAGGTGGACTCCTGCGGCTGTGGTGTCCTTTATTTGGATGGCGGTGAGGTGACGATGGGGGTGGGCTCATGACTCACGCCGCTGCTATGTTTGTTCACCTTGTAATGCGCAGTAGTGGACCAGGTCTACAAACACGACGGCCACATGTGCATTTACAAACCATGAGACGTCATGATGGGGACAGGTTTGTGAAGCATTATGGGAGGTGGCGGTGCAGCAACACCGGCGAAAAACAGTGCAGCATGCAGTGCCCTTGGCAGTATACCCCATTGACTGGGCAGTCCAACAGCCACTATCTTGGCACAACCATCACTTGGGTGCGGCAATATGGCGGCCGCAATGGTTTTTTGCGTTTCAGGGGGCCAGTCAGGTGGCGCTTTATCAGGAACATCCCGCCAAGGCAATTATATAAGTAGATAATTACATGTGATGTCTGAATGTGAGATTGCAGTCTTCATGTCGCACAACCAAAGTTGACTTGTAGGCCCAGTCTAACAATCTGGAGATGGGTCTCGTAAAAATGGAATCTATAAGCAGGATTTCCTTGTAATATTACACCATCTTTACATTATCCACCAACCTATTAATAAGTGCCCAACTACAGCATATTTTTTAAGAAAATATATTTTATACTCCTACTGTGATGAATGCTAATCATCACAGTCTAGTCTGATGAGTGTCATTAGTCTGTGTCGGCACGTCTTGTGTTTCTGCAATCTCCGTTCCTCCTGCCTTGATTGACGGAACCAACTTCTCCTAGGTTGCCCCACAGCCTGTTGTGTCTATGCAGCTTCTGTTCTTTACTGGGCAGGCGCGAGAGCTGAACAGACTGGATAATGTACAGTCATGGCCGAATGTGTTGGCACCCTTGAAATTAAGTGTTTCTCCCAGAAAATTATTGTAATTGCACCTTGAATTTCTCTGTAACTTGATTGGGGCTGTTTATCTGCTATCTGGACTATCCTGTGTTGCAGCCTTGCAGCAATTTTTCTCTGCCGTCCAGAGAGATTAGCAATAGTGCCATGGGTTGTAAACTACTTGATTATGTTATGCACCGTGGACACAGGAACATCAAGATCTCTGGAGATGGACTTATCAACAATCTCAAGGTTATATCGTTCAACCATTTTTAATTCTCAAATCCTCAGACCGTTCTCTTCACTTTCTGTTCTCCATGCTTAGTGTGGCACACAGGCACACAATGGAAAAAGTCAATTCTCTCCTTTTGTATCTGGTTTCTGGTGTGATTTTAATATTGCACACACCTGTTACTTACCACAGGTGAGTTTGAGGGAGCATTACATGCTTGAAACAAAGTTATTTACCCACAATTTTGGAAAGGAGCCAACAATTTATTTTTCTTGCTCATTTTTGGGGTGTCATGTGAAATTATGTCCAATTTGCGTTTTTTTTTTCCTCTTTTTTTTCTTGTTCTAATATACACAAAGGAAATAAACATGTATAATAAAATGTTTAATTGCAATAAATTTCTGAGAGAAATACTTCATTTTCTGTAACAACTTCAAGGGTGACAGCACTTTTAGCCATGACTCTGATGTCAGCCATGTCAATCAAGGCATTTTGAGGATAGGAGGTGCTGAGCAAAGACTAGCGACACCCATAAAACTGGACCATGCCATTTACCATACAGTGGGGGAGGATTATAAAATATATTTTCTCCTTCACCGCATTGGGGGACACAGGACCTTGGGTGTTATGCTGCTGTCCACTAGAAGGTGACACTAAGCATAATCTGAAAAAGACAAAGTGGCTCCTTCCCTGCAGCAAACACCCCCTGGCTGGCACCAGCCTAAACAGTTTTTGTTTAGTGTCTTTAGCAGGCAGACATCCTTTTCCATTATTTTCTTTTTTTATAGATTCTGTCTACATTTTTTTGATAGCTTTTCACTCCTTCTTTCTCAAGAGGATTCAAGCATGGGAAAGACTGAGGAGTAGCCGATCACCCTCCCCAGACCCCACAGTTGGGAATCTGGGTTGAAGTCGATGACCATCACGGCTACCCCAACATACTCCTTCCTCAACTCCCCATAGTAGAGGATCTGGGTCGAAGTTGAGGTTACCAGGACTGCCCAGCAATCCTCTCCAGGTCCCACAGTTGGGGCTCCGGGTTGCAGCGATGGCAACATCTCTCCCCATCCTCCCTCAGGAGACGAAAGACGACACAGCTACCCTCCACATTTCATCCCATATTGGGGCTTTGGGTTAAGTTCCAGGTACTGCACAGACCTCTGCCTGATACAGGGCCCCTCACAAGACTGCACAGTGGGTCAAAAGCATCACCTCCCTCCCCATCTTCCCTCTCCATACAGGGGCCTTGGGTTGAAGTCTCGGCTACAGGTAACCTTCAGAGCTTTGCCATCATCTTAGCACTAGGGCCCGTTATCCAAAGCCATCAGTTGGACAAGAGCATCACCTCCCCATCTCCCCTCTCAGCCTTGGGTTGAGGTCTCTGCTACAGGTAACCTTCAGAGCCCTAACATCTCCGGGTCCCCTGATAGTATTCTGGCTATGATTCCCCCTGCTGTACTAAGTGCCTCTGTACCCCTGTACTCTTCCCTCCGGGCTGTGCAGGGCGGCGGTGGCGATTCTATGCAGCGGGACTGGCTGTGCAGGGCCACGCCAGCCTCCTCACTTTTTCGTGGCCGCTATTCACTTGAGGCCCCGACTCCGGGCTAGCGTTAGTAGTTTCGCCACTCTCTACCTCCCACCTGCCCTTCGGCTGATGTCAGCGAGGCCGGAACATGCCCCGGCCGCATCATGAAGGGGCAGGCCGGGCCGGGCCTCTCTCCCTGCTTCTCACCCATCGGTAGATCTCCTGCGCGCCCTTTCTAGCTGGCCCGCCCTCCTCCTCCGGCTTCCTCACACAGCGGTCGCCATGACAGCACCGCTGTGTCACTGCTAAGCTACAGATCACATCAGGGGGACACAGGATCACTGGGCTGTTGGTCCTGCAGCAAGAGCAATCCTCACCAGCAGCATAGAGCAATGCAGAATCTGTTGCAACCATACCATACTCAAGGAACAAAAAGCAGTTAAAACATTGACTTATTATGCCTCTTGCACTAATGCAGAGCGCTCCTACCTAACAAATGTATTATCCTGCACTGCCAGGCTTGTGACCCTAACACTGTGCAGGAACACACCACTGATTCTGCCAGTGCCCCAATACACCGGAGTGTGCTGTGTTCCTGTCTCAATCCATGACAGTCCATGGAGAAGCTCTCCTCTACACTTATCCAGGCCCTGCAAAACCGTTCCACTCCCTGCATCTCAGGCCAGCCTGAACTGCAGGAGAACACTATGGAACAGGAGGGCTCGCCACCCAGAGACAGACCTTGGGACCCTACACCTTCGGTATCCATTACAGGATGCAGAAGACTCTTATCAGAGTGCTTCCCCAATGTCCTC
This sequence comes from Allobates femoralis, assembly GCA_033576535.1. Taxonomy (NCBI): domain Eukaryota; kingdom Metazoa; phylum Chordata; class Amphibia; order Anura; family Aromobatidae; genus Allobates; species Allobates femoralis. Next base: position 71,550,161 of record JARQOC010000011.1, read on the forward strand.
TCACAGTCCCTTCTCCAACTTGGGAAAGCCAGCAGGGCTTGCCTTTGCCCAATAGGTTCTATAATCCGAGCTCGGATCTGAACTAGATGCGTCTTGTCACATCGCCATTGGACTCGGTGGCTGGTGTTCCTGCCTCGGCCGCTGCGAGGAGCCGGATTCCTTCGGCTGGTGGCGCCGGTGATAGGAGGGCCTTGTCCTCATATGGAACTGCTCCCGCGACGTCTGCCTCTGTCGCTGAGCGCCGCTGTGTTTCCCCTCTGGGTGGTGTTGGTCGCAGAGAAAAGGGCCCTGCAGAGGTGTCCGTTAGGCGCAGCCTGCGTTCTTCTATCAGAGGTGGCGTGGGTGGAGCCAGTCGTGCATCTCCATCTGGCCTGGATCAAGGGGCGGTCCGGATGAGGTCATCAGGTTGTGAGCTCCAGCCTATGGGAGGTAGCCGTGCCCTTCAAGTACATTGGAGCCTGGCTTGCAGGCCGCCAGATATAGTTTTGGTTCCCCAGTGATAGTGTGTGTGTTTAGTTTCGTGTCTGACCTTGCCTGGATTTCTGACTCTGCCTCTGCCTATTGATTTTGTACCTCAGCTGCCCTCTTGGTTTTGCCCTTGACCTTTGCCTGGATTTTTGACTCTGCTACTGCCTGACGATTTTGTACCTTCGCTGCCCTCTCGGTTTTGACTCGGACTTCTGACTTCGTTTTTCGGGTCTTGATTTTCCCCTGGCGACCTCCCCGGCCCTGTTGCTCATATAGGCAGCTACCCCCTGGGCTCCGCTGTAATTCCAGATCCCTGTATAGGGGTTAAGGGTCTCGGGGTTTCTCGGGGTGCTGCCTACCAGCAGCTCGGCCTCACGGTGGATGGTCGTCATACGTCTATTGACATGGACACTACACAGGGACAGGAACTCCCAGGCCTCCCAAAAAATTAAACTCAGCCTGGCAATCCCACTGCCGATAATCTAAGCCTAACCGGGTCCAGATTCCATAGGTTCTCTTCCTCATTACTCGCCATATCTGGAAGACATCTCCCAAGTAGGCAGCCGACTTTCCCACTTTCAACATGGTCAAGGACTTAACACAGCCTCACACCGTTTCCTTTAAGGAAAAATAACCACATAAATACTTTGCGGATCATCCGGAATTTCAGGAGGTCTTTTTTAAAAAAACAAAAAACAAAACATAGATTCCACTCGGATAAGATATTCGGAATCCGCAAGTCTCTCGACCCACAATCTCTAGGGACGGATGCCCTAGTCCAGTGATGGTGAACCTAGGGCACGCAGAGATGTCTCCGCTTGCACGCGGCCTCACCTCTGCACTGCTGTTTTGAACGGCCGGCACTATGGCACCGGCAGTTCAAAGTTGTCGTGTCGGATCAGGGAGACATTTCTCCTCCGTCCGGCACTCTCCTCTAGCCCCGCCCGGCGTCACGTGACCGCGGTGACGCGATCGTGCAAGCGGTGTCATGTGACCGCGGGAGACGACAAGACATCAGGAGAGGAGAGACCTGCGGTGGAAGCAGGAGTTCTAAGGTAGGTGAGTATAATCTTTTTTTGTTTTAAGGTATAAATAACAACCAAGATGAGGCAATACTACAGGAGGGGGCATGAAGGGGCAATAGTACCAGGAGGGATTATGATTGGGCAGTACAACCATGATGGGTCATTACTACATGGAGAGGACATGATGGGGCATTACCATAGGAGAGGGCATGATAGGGGTAGTACTACAGGAGTGGGCATGAAGGGGCAATACTACAGGAGGGGTCATGATGCAGGCAATACTACAGGAGGGGGCATGATGGCGGCAATACTACAGAAGGGGGCAGTACTACTGGAGTGGGCATGATGGGGGCAATACTACAGGAGGGGTCATGATGCAGGCAATACTACAGGAGGGGGCAGTACTACTGGAGGGGGCATGATGCGGGCATTACTACAGGAGGGGGCATGATGGCGGCGATACTACAGGAGGGGGCATGATGACGGCAATACTACAGGAGGGGGACAGGATGGAGCACATAACTACAAGGAAAGGGACAGGATGGAGCACATTACTACAAGGAAAGGGACAGCATGGAGCACATTACTACAAGGAAAGGGACAGGATGAAGCACATTGCTACAGGGAAAGGGACAGGATGGAGCACATTACTACAAGGAAAGGGACAGGATGGAGCACATTACTACAAGGAGAGGGACGGGATGGAGCACATTACTACAAGGAGAGGGACAGGATGGAGCACATTACTACAAGGAGAGGGACAGGATGGAGCAAATAACTACAAGGAGAGGGTCAGGATGGAGCACATAATCTCAAAGAAAGGGACAGGATGGAGAACATAGCTACAAGGAGAGGGTCAGGATGGAGCACATAATCTCAAGGAAAGGGACAGGATGGAGAACATAACTACGAGGAAAGGGACAGGATGGAACACATAATATCAAAGAAAGGGACAGGATTGAGCACATAGCTACAAGGAGATGGTCAGGATGGAGCACATAACTACAAGGGGAAGATCAGGATGGAGAACATTACTACAAGGAAAGGGACAGGATGGAACACATAACTACAAGGAGAGGGACCAGGATTTCAGTGTGGAATCTGCTTTCATTCCATGATAAAATATATCTTCTATCTATCTAATGTTCTGCATTTTTTCCCATATAGATCAATCCACCTACTGTGTCTGGAAAGGGCAGTGGGAGCGGCTGACTGCACACATGAGCTGAATGACAACTGCTGAAGGGAAGAGAAGACTGCAAAGATAAGTTTAAAAGCAATTTATTATTAAAATAATAGAATTGATCATCAGGGTGTCAGAACAGGAAGCTCTGTACTGGGGAGAGAGTTGCATCTGCTGATTCTTCCCTGTGCAGTGCTTGTGACGGCCACTCCTGTATTTTAGCTTAAATTGCCCCATTGGCACTTCACAATAAATAAATAGGTTTTAGGTTGCAGTTTGGGCACTCGGCCCCTGAAAGGTGCGCCATCACTGCCCTAGTCCAATCCTGGACGCAGTTTCATCCTCTCTACATCTTCCCCCCTCTGCCCCTCATACCCAGAATGGTGATGAAGATCAATTCAGAAGGCGTCCCAGTCATCCAGGTGGCTCCAGATTGGCTCAGGTGCACCTGGTATGTCGACCTAGTTCAACCCGCCGCCGACGTCCCCTGTCGTCCTCCAGACTGTCCAGATCTTCTTTCTCAGGGTACAATTTACCACCATAATCAACGGCCCTGAATTTAATGGCGAGGCCCTTGAGACCTGGGTTTTGACTTAGGCTGGTTTTTCCTCAGAGGTGCTCAAGACCAAGATCAGAGCAAGAAAACCTGCTTCTACTCGCATCTATTTTCGCACATGGAAAGCCTTCCTTGCCTGTTGCAGTTCTTGAAATCTGCCACCTCTACTCTTCACTTCGGCTATCTTAGGCTTCATCCAATCTGGTCTAGACCCTGTGCTCTCTCTGTTCCCTCAAAGAACAAATCTCTGCTCTATCAGTACTGTTCCAGCACCGCCTTGCGGTTAAATCGCAGGTTAAGACTTTTATCCAGGTGGTCTCCCACCTGGTCCCCCCTTACAGAAGACCGTTGGAGGCATGGGACCTCAACCTAGTCTTGAACGCGCTGCAGAAGCCTCCCTTTGAGCCCTTCAAAGAAGTTTCTCCCCGTATTCTTTCCCAGAAGGTAGTGCTTCTGGTGGCAATCACTTCTATCAGTCGAGTCTCTGAACTCGCAGCGTTTTCCTGCAAGGCACCCTTCCTGGGTTTTCACCAAGATAGGGTGGTGCTCCGACCAGTGCCTTCATTCTTTCCCAGGGTGGCCTCATCATTCCACCTAAACGAAGAGATTTCTCTGCCATCGTTTTTTTTGTCCTGCGCCAGTGCACCGTGTTGAGAAAACTCTGCATACACTGGATCTGGTTCTTGCCCTCCGGCTCTATTTCTCTAGAACGGCGCCCTTCCGGAGGTCTGATTCTCTCATTATCCTCCCAGTAGGCCACCGTAAAGGCACGGCAGCATCCAAGGCCACTTTGGCCAGATGGTTCAGAACTACTATTTAGGAGCCTTATGAGTTGCAAACATTGCCAATTTCACCAGGAATAATGGCGCACTTCACTCGTACGGTGGGGGCATCATGGGTCATTCGACACCAGGCATCTGTACAACTAGTGTGCAAGGTGGCCACCTGGCCCAGCCTTCACACAATCGCACTACATTGATCATACTCAGTCATCGTTACATGCGAGTCTGGGTAGACGCATCCTCCAGGCGGCAGTAGCCCACCTGTCAGGTACAAGTTTCATAGAGTCTATGACATTATTATGTGCCCATCCAGTGACTGCTTTAGGATATCCCATGGTCCTGTGTTCCCCAATGAGGTGAAGGAGAAAGGAGAATCCTTCTCTCTTAGCCTTTAATTGGGGGACACAGCCCCCTCCCTGTTGCCCACATCAAGCCTTGTTTTGATGCTCTGTCTGGTTCACCGAGTTCATGTTTGGTTGCCTTCTTACAGGTATATATTTGTTACTTCTCCTACTACTTTAAGCACAAAACTGGTTTAGGCTGGTGCCAGCCAGGGGGTGTATAGTGCAGGGAGGAGCCACTTTGTCTTTTTCAGATTATACTTAAGGTCCCGTCACACACTACGATATCGTTAATGATATCGTTAGTACATCACAGGTTTTCAGTCATTCTAACTACGTCGTTCAGTGTGACATGTACATCCGATCAACGATAATCGGGCAGATCATTGATGGGAGGTTTGTGAACTGGACATTAATCCAAAAGATGAGCGTTCGTTCAATCTGCAGCATGGGTGTGTGTGATACCTCGATAACGATGTCGCTATTGAGAAGTGAAGGACGTAGGCGAGCTAAAGATCGCAAGTATCGTTTGCTTGTCGCAGAATCGTTGCTGCATCGTTAACGATATCTATACATGTGACATTTTACTAGCGATCATTGAACGTCGTTCAAGCGATCTAGCTCAAGTCGGATCGTTGATCGCATCATTCGATCATTGAAGCGTGAGACGGGGCCTTTTGTGTCGCCTCCAAGTGGACAGCAGCATAATACCCACGGTCCTGTGTCTCCCAATTAGAGGCTAAGAGAAAAGGATTTTACGGTGAGTACACAAAAATCCCCTTTTTTGGGTGCCGGGCACTGATGAACGATTACTGCACTTGCTGTTCAAGATGTCATGAAGGTGGTGCACTTAGTTTATATAGGAAAAAGCGGTTGATAGGTTCATTTTGTGGTTAAGATTTTTCATTATTGTGCTTATATAACAGTAAGTAAATTTCATTTATTGAGTGAATCACTTAACCCCTGAATTAGAGGAGGCATATACAGTGCGAGCACCATACATTAATACATTAATTTCTTGGACATCTGATTGCAGTAGGCAACATAGCTGACACCAACACTGGGACTATACTCTCTCATCCAGGCTTCATGATGCAATGTGATCAGTGGGTATAATGGCATATTAAACACTGTGACCTTAGAAGATCCTCAAAACCTTAAACTATCATGTATGTTCCAAGTTATAACCCATTCTTTAGGTTTAAAGTTTAAATTAAACCTGAATTTGTACTTTTCCCTGATGATAAACATTGAACACATTTAACATCATGGTTGTATGATTTTATAATCCACTCTTAAATCCGCTTTTCTATTATATAATTGCCGTAGCGACTTCCGTCGCACACGGCGCCACTTCTGTGGCTTTGTTCGTGGCTTTGCTCGTGGCTTTGTTCGTGGGCACGCAGTGCCCACGCGACTCACTAGCAATGGCCGCGAAGTGGCCATTGCGAGCCGTTGCAGGGGCGCGAGCAATGGCCGCGCAGCGGCCATTGCGAGTCTCCCGCCCCGGCGACGACCGACGAGAGCCGAGCGCCGTGGCCGAAAATAGAACCAAGGGCCCGGCCATGCACAGCTCTAAAGACCGCTATCTATCTCAATGGGAAGTGAGGCGTTATGCTCATTGGTCGGCGCCAGCACACAGCGACCAATGAGCATAGCGCCTCACTTATAGCGGTAATTTGAAACTCAAAGTCCTCCATTACATCTCAATGGGAAGTGAGGCGCTATGCTCATTCGTCGCTGTGTGCTGGCGCCGGCCAATGAGAATAGCGCCTCACTTACAGCGGTAAATTTGAATCTCAAAGTCCTCCATGTATCTCAATGGGAAGTGAGGCGCTATTCTCAATGGTCGGCGCCAGCACACAGCGACCAATGAGCTTCGCGCCTCACTTCCTATGGAGATACATGGAGGACTTGAGTTTCAAATTTACCACTGTAAGTGAGGCGCTATTCTCATTGGTCGGCGCCAGCACACAGCGACCAATGAGAATAGCGCCTCACATCCCATTGAGATACATGGATGACTTTGAGTTTCACATTTAGCGCTGTAAGTGAGGCGCTATGCTCATTGGTCGGCGCCAGCACACAGCGACCAATGAGAATAGCGCCTCACTTTGAGTTTTAAATTTAGCGCTGTAAGTGAGGCGCTATTCTCATTGGTCGGCGCCAACACACAGCTACCAATGAGCTTCGCGCCTCACTTACAGCGCTAAATTTGAAACTCAAAGTCCTCCATCTATCTCAATGGGAAGTGAGGCGCTATTCTCATTGGTCGGCGCCAGCACACAGCGACCAATGAGCTTCGCGCCTCACTTCCTATGGAGATAAAGTCCTCCATGTGAGTTTCAAATTTACCACTGGAAGTGAGGCGCTATTCTCATTGGTCGGCGCCAGCACACAGCGACCAATGAGAATAGCGCCTCACTTCCCATTGAGATACATGGAGGACTTTCAGTTTCAAATTTACCGCTGTAAGTGAGGCGCTATTCTCATTGGTCGGCGCCAGCACACAGCGACCAATGAGAATACCGCCTCACTTCCCATTGAGATACATGGAGGACTTTCAGTTTCAAATTTAGCGCTTTCAGTGAGGCGCTATTCTCATTGGTCGGTGCCAGCACACAGCGACCAATGAGCTTCGCGCCTCACTTACAGCGCTAAATTTGAAACTCAAAGTCCTCCATCTATCTCAATGGGAAGTGAGGCCCTATTCTCATTGGTCGGCACCAGCACACAGCGACCAATGAGTTTCGCGCCTCACTTCCTATGGAGATACATGGAAGACTTTGAGTTTCAAATTTACCGCTGGAAGTGAGGCGCTATTCTCATTGGTCGGCGCCAGCACACAGCAACCAATGACAATAGCGCCTCACTTCCCATTGAGATACATGGAGGACTTTGAGTTTCAAATTTACTCAAAGTCAAACTCAAAGTCCTCCATGCATTTCAATGGCCAGTGAGGCACTTCTCTCATTGTACTCATGACAGTAGCAACATTAACCCCTTACATTCCGTTTTATCTGTAATTTCTATAACATAGTGTGTAGTTGTACTGCCACTGCGAAGTTAACCCCTTATATACCATTTCTGCCTTAACTCCATACTTTGTAGTCTCTATTACTACTGCCAGTAGGAACATTAACCCCTTATATTCCATTATTGTTGTTATTTCTATTACACAGTGTATAGTTGTAATGACACTGCGAAATTAACCCATTTTATACCAGTTCAGCATTAACTGCATATTTGGTAGTGTTTATAACTACTGCCACTGGTACATTAACCCCTTGAACACCATTTTGGATATAATTTACAGCGCTGAGTCTGTTGTGGGAGTGCCTGTGGGACATTAACTCCTTCAATAACATTTTTGATATCATTATAAGTTCCTACTCTGTTATAGTCCTGTTAGTCGGACATTAACTCTTTCTACACCTCCACTATATTGCTACCCTCACAGTTCTGCCTACATCGCCTACTTAGTCATATATCTGGTGTTTAAGTCTATTATTTAAAACTCTTAAAAAAATTATATACATATTCTAGACTCCCGATTCTTTAGAATCGGGCTCACAGCTAGTATATAATAACTTTCTAAATGTGGCATTAATTATAGAGTGCCCACACCCAGGACCTGCATGGCCTGCAGTCATACATGTGTATGCACAGGTTTTTGGCAGCTCTAAGCACGTGGATGTGCAGGTTATTAAAACACACAAGACAGAAGATAAAAATAAGCAAGTACCGTAATTTCTTATATACAATATATTTATTTTAGTTTAGTGTAACAAAAAAAAAAATCTTCTTAAAAATGCATAGGGGAAGGTTGTTTATATTTGCAAAATTTTGATTTTCAGAACATTTTTGACAGAGGTAACGTTTTGAAAGTACCGTATATGAGAAAAACCAGTACATCCATATTAGGCCGGCTTCACACCATGGTTTTTTGGGTCCAAGGCTGTCCCGTGTGAACCCTTGCCCCTATTGTATCCCTATGGTGCTGGATGTGGCCAGATGGCAGTTATTTGCCATCCGGTTTGGTGTTTGTCCGTCAGGATTCGGCTGTTTTCATTTTTTGCCCTGGACACAAAATCGGAGCTTGCAGCATTTTTTGTGTCCGGGGCAAAAATCGAATAAAACCAGATCCTCCAAGATCTGGGTCGATCCGGCGTCCATAACATGGGAATCTATGGGCGCAGGATAGTGCCGGATCCAGCAGAAAATCGTGTCGGTTCCCGTACGCCGAGTGCTGAAATTGCGGCGGATGTTAATAGCAGCCGCCGTTGAATTTCAGCGCCTGGAGAGCTCCACAGCTGAAATATCAGCACCATCTTCCCTGCAATCCGCTGTGCTGATATTTCAGCAATGGACAGCGGCACAGACAATTCCAGCACAAAACCGGATCGGAGGGCAGATTTGCCCTCTGGTTGTTTTTTCGTGGCTGTCAGGTTATGTCCGGTGCATCCTGCAAAACACCGGACATGACCTAACAGGGAAAAATCGTGGTGTGAAGCCGGCCTTAGTGAGTATAGATTCAGTGTGGAGGGAGTTGCCTTGCAGAATAAGGCTACATTCACACATAGAACTTTTTTTACGGGCCAGCGGAGGAGTGATGTCACAGAGCAGAGGAAGAATCCTGCTTCCTCCTCCCCTCTGTGCCATGCATGACCACCCCCATTTGATTTCGCAGTGTATTAATATACACTGCAAAATCAAAATTAAACAAAGCCAGAAGTATAAAAATAATAAAAATTTCATACTTACCTCTCTGCCGGCTTGTTCGCTGTGCTGTGCGAAGGCCATGTACTGATGGACGTTCCTGGTGCTGATTGGTAGCTCACAGTCATGTGATACATATCACATGACCGCAACGCCCTCTGACATCACCACAGGTCCTAGCAGGGCAATTCCAGCGGCGGCTCCTGGCTCCCGGACACCGGAACACCCGTCGGAGAAGTATTTAATTCTTTATTATTTTTCATACATTTGTCTTTATTTAACTTTGATTTTGCAGTGGATATTAATACACTGCAAAATCAAATGGGTGTCACACAGGGGAGGAGGAAGCAGGATTCTTCCTCCCCTCTGTGACATCAGATGCAGCAGCGCCGCCCCTATGGGAAAAAGCACTGCGTAAAGTATTGACACGGTCATTCTTTTTTCGCCAGCGCTTTCTCCTAGAAAGGCGCGGCGCGAAAATACGCGCTGTCTAAACAGCAAAGTGAATTTTACATTCACTTTGGTGTCAGACAATACGCACCTGCGCATTTTTGAAAAGCGCTCGTAAAAAAGCTCTCAAAAATGCACAGCGTGTGAACGTAGCCTAACATATGTTTGTGGAACATGTGTTGGAACTTGTGTTTTCTTAAAAAGACAGCCCCTGCAATCTGTCTCATTTTAGGGCTTCACTATGAGCTCTGTCTATACCGTTATTATGGTCTCATGGAGAATATAGGGAATTATGGTTGTAAAAAACTATTATTAAGGCTGCATGTTATTAAACCAAGGCACAGGCTGTCTGCTAAGGAGCATTTTGCCATGCAAAAATATGACAACTCTTTCTTCTACGATGATGGGGAAGATTTTTCAGACGTCCTGTGCACATTATCTAATGTGGTGAGTTCGGTGATGCACAAATTAAGTTGGGTAATAATTTCCCCTCTCCTACATCTGTATGCTCCTTAAAGAGGACCTGTCACCCCCCTGCTGCATGGCAAACTAAATGCAGCACTGAATGCAGCATGTCTGCTGCATTCAGGGAAGGGGACCCCCATGTCCCTAGCCCCCCTGTGAGCTTTAAAAAAGACATTAGAAAACTAACATAGGAGTAGTCTAATGGGTGGGATCTTATTAAGAGGTCTTCACGGCTGGCGCAGTCATCCTGCCTACTCATTGTGTATTCCGCCCCCTCTATGTCTCTGCGCCACCTCCTGTTCTGCTGGCTCTGCCCTCCTCCTCTCTTGCTCTGTGTCAATCAACCTGCCGCCCAGAGTCTGGTCAGCGCGGCTGCAAAGCATTTGACCTGACGTCAGCAGCAGAGCCCGCCCTGTTTATGCTTTATTCAGAGAGCAGGAGAGGAGGAGGGCAGAGACATAGAGGGGGCGGAATACACAAGGAGAAGGCAGGAGGACTGCGCCAGCAGTGAAGACCTCTTAATAAGTTTCCACCCATTAGACTACTTATCTGTAAGTTTTCTAATGTCTTTTTTAAAGCTTACAGGGGGTTTAGAGACATGGGGGACCCCTTCCCTGAATGCAGCAGATATGCAGCATTCAGTGCTGTATTTATTTTGCAATGCAGCAGGGGGGTGACAGGTCCTCTTTAAGGTAAATTCACACAGTATGTAATTTGTTAATTTGTCTGCATTGAAATCTGCAGGAAATGCTGTTTACATACAGATTTTCATGCAGATTTTGTTGTGAATTTACCAGGGATTTTATCTTTTGTTTTGTTATATCCCCTGGTGAAATTCGTCCTGATTTCCACATAAAGGACTTCCTGCATATTTTTAAAATCCATTCCTCAGGTCAATTTCAGCACAGAATTTTTCGACTAGAAACTTACGGTATTTCCTTGCTGTACTGTATTACACACATGGAGTTTCATACAGAAATTCCTTGCTGTTTATTTATGCAACATGTGAACATATATACAGTCATATGAAAAAGTCTGGGCACCCTCTTAATCTTACTCATTTTTTTTTTGTTTAAAATTGTTTTTTTGCAACAGCTATTTCAGTGTGATATATGTAATAACTGATGGACACAGTAATATTTCAGGTTTGAAATGAGGTTTATTGTACTAACCAAAAATGTGAAATATGCATCATTTCAAAATTTGACAGGTGCCAAAGTATGGGCACCCTTCTGATTTTCATGATTTGAATACTCCTAACTACTTTTTACTGACTTACTGAAGCACTAAATTGGTTTGGTAACCTCATTGAGCTTTGTACTTCATAGCCCGGTGTATCCAATCATGAGAAAAGCTATTTCAGGTGTCCACTTGCAAGTTGTTCTCCTAGTTGCATCTTCTCTGAGGAGTGGCATCATGGGCTCCTCAAAACAGCTCTCAAATGATCTGAAAAAGAAGATTGTTCAACATAGTTGTTCAGGGGAAGGATACAAAAAGTTGTCTCAGAGATTTAACCTGTCAGTTTCCACTGTGAGGAACATAGTAAGGAAATGGAAGACCACAGGGACCGTTCTTGTAAAGGCCAGAAGTGGCAGGCCAACAAAAATATCAGAAAGGCAGAGAAGAAGAATGGTGAGAACAATCAAGAACAATCCACAGACCACCTCCAAAGACCTGCAGCATCATCTTGCTGCAGATGGTGTCACTGTGCATCGGTCAACAATACAGCGCATACTGCACAAGGAGAAGCTGTATGGGAGAGTGATGCGAAAGAAGCCATTTCTGCATGCACGCCACAAACAGAGTCGCCTGAGGTATGCAAAAGCACATTTGGACAAGCCAGTTTCATTGTGGAAGAAGGTCCTGTGGACTGATGAAACAATGATTGAGTTGTTTGGTCATACAACAAGGTGTTATGCATGGCGCCACAAAAACACAGCATTCCAAGAAAAACAATTGCTACCCACTGTCAAATTTGGGGGAGGGTCCATCATGCTTTGGGGCTGTGTGGCCAATGACGGCACCGGGAATCTTGTTAAAGTTGAGGGTTGCATGGATTCCATTCTGTATCAGGAGATTCTTGAGAATAATGTTCAAGAATCAGTGTCAAAGTTGAAGTTACGCCGGGGATGGATCTTTCAGCAAGACAATGATCCAAAACACCGCTCCAAATCTACTCAGGCATTCATGCAGAGGAACAATTACAATGTTCTGGAATGGCCATCCCAGTCCCCAGACCTGAATATCATTCAACATCTGTGGGATGTTTTGAAGCGGGCTGTCCATGCTCAGCGACCATCAAACTTAACTGAACTGGAATTGTTTTGTAAAGAGGAATGGCCAAAAATACCTTTATCCAGGATCCAGGAACTCATTAACAGCTACAGGAAGCGACTAGAGGCTGTTATTTTTGCAACACGTGGATCAACTAAATATTGATGTCACTTTTCTGCTGAGGTGCCAATACTTTGGCACCTGTCAAATTTTGAAATAATGCATATTTCACATTTTCAGTTAGTACAATAAACCTCATTTCAATCCTGAAATATTACTGTGTCCATCAGTTATTACATATATCACACTGAAATAGCTGTTGCAAAAACCCAAATTAAAAAAAAAAAAAAAAAGACTAAGATTAAGAGGGGTGCCCAAACGTTTTCATATGACTGTAGTGCACATAATTAGGTTAGGCTGGGTTTCACCTTATAATAATAATATTCATTCACTTATATAGCACCATTAATTCCACAGCTTTACATACATCATCACTGTCCCCATTGGGGCTCACAATCTAAATCCATATCATTATGTCTTTGGAGTGTGGGAGGAAACAAGGGGAGCAGATACAAACTCCTTGCAGATGTCGTCCTTGGTGGGACCCAGGACTCCAGTGCTGCAAGACTGCAGTGCTATTCTCTTAAACAGGATTCTTTTTTTTTAAGAGAAAACATAACTATATTACATTGATCATAGAAGAGAATGTAAAATGTGGTGTGCAAAGGTCAACTCTAGCATGTTTTTTTTTGTGCAGCGCTGGAGTGGTCCCTGCCCCCAGTCATTTACTCACCTTCCGATGGTTTCATTTTTACTGCTCTAGTCTTGTAACGCCATCTTGTGACTGACTTCTGACTGGCTAGAAGTTACATCACAAGCTCCCGATGCATCTCTGAGGGCCAGATTGATGCTCCCATAGAGTTGCATTGAGTTGTGACCTTTATTATGGGCCATGAAACACTAGAGCTGCAGACAGGTCACATACCATACTAGATCAACCGAAGAGATACTGAAGAAAGATGAAGCTAATAGGTGAGTACAAGACAAGGGGACAGAGGACTTAGATATAAAGCATCACTACAGCGGTGCAATAAAACAATGGCGGAGCAACATTCAGAAACTGCAGTCAGACTTCAAAGACTCCGCAGTAGATTTGCTCCATGCTGCTATTCACTGGAGGTGAGGAAGCATATATTGCTCCATATAATGATTGTTTGCATTCCTCTCCCTTCATTACTATCGTGCGGTAGGAACAGTGTGTCCTCGTGACTACGCATTCAGCACACACATTACCGCTTAGTGACTACGGTATATATTTACTAAACCGCTATACAGCTGTACTTCATTATATCCGGCATTTATTTATTTATTCTTGCCAACAGATATCACAATATACAGCAACAAAGATGCCTTTGATGTAAATTACCAAAGGGTTTTTAAAGGGAACCGATCACCTTATTCATGCTGCTCAAACCACAGGCGTCATGAGTCTGAACTATTACACTCAGGTATATTCTACACTAAAATGCTCCAGTGTTGGGCTACATTCACACTCACCGTTTTTGCTGTTTTTTTCTCTGGTGCGTTTTCCTCTTACTGATGCAAAACTGGATCAGCTTTTTAAAAAAAAAGTAGCAGAAAATGGATTATCCGTTTCTGATGTGTTTTTTTTCCCTCCACTTAGAACGGCTCTTTATCGGAAAAGCAGATGAGAAAAATGCCAGAGAAACGAACATGCACTTTTCTTAGAAAAAATGGATCACACGACAAATTCCATGTCTGAATAGCAAAAACTGAACATTAACTTTGCTGGGATTCGATTTGAGTGATCTGTTCACTGCCAAAAACGGATCAAAAACGGTGTGTGAATATAAGTAAAATATACCCTGAAGATCCAGCCAAGGTCCATAGCCGGACCCTAGACCAGTCCAATGCTTTTTTTCTTTTCTATCAACTTACATAATTATCCAGTCCTGTCCAATCTGTTACCGACTTCCATCCAGATGTCCCCGTATTACGCGCATCCGTCTTCCCGTGCAACAGCCATATGTCCACGCCCAAGTGATGAGTATGGAAATATGGCGGACACTAGCAGTGACCCCGCACACGCCGACCTCAGCCCGGTGCACGCTCCCCCCACCACTCTGTCTCCCCCCACCTCTACCTGATGATCTTCCCCTCCACCGCTCGGTCTCCGCCCAGCGTTACTGCTGCCCACACTCAGCAAGCTGAAGGACCTGTGTGAGTCACGTCATACACATATATACACATGTGGCGCCCCGCACGAGTGCGTCACAGGAGGGTATTCCAGCCAAGAGAGCAGCAGCAATATTCTCTGACTAAGCAATGACACAGTTAAAACTCAGAGCTCCATACCCTACATGCACATCAGCATAGAGGGCTAATAAGGTCCTGGTGGGCGGAGTATAGAGGTAGTGTGTAGTGGAGAATGTAAGAGGAGAAAGAGAGAAGGAGAACAAGATTTGCAACGCAGGAAAGGGGGTCTGCACAGTTCCGTGCAGCCCCCTGGCCGTCACCACAGGTTGGGCGCCATTGCTCCGGTGCCTCAACAACCGGTCTCTGGGCAACCATATACGGGCCAAAACATCGCCGTGCTCATCTACAACCGGATTACTGGTTCCGAAGCTAGCAGTTGTTCAGCACTGCTATGCAAACCAGGAGTGGAGGACCGCTCTCCAGGAGCACCCCACCGCCGCCAAACACAGAGTCGTCTTGCCAGCGGAGTACCCACCAAAAGGACCCAAGGCTCCCCACAAACACCGGTCAGAATTCACCGGTAGAGAAATTGAAGCAGCCTCCTTGTACCCGATCTGGCACCCCAAGGCGACAACGGCAACACAAACTAGCTTAGAATGGAGGAACACCACGGAGCTCTGAGAAACACTGGTCATTGCTGAGTCCACCCGGTCCGTTACCCGTTAACTGTATGCCATGTACTGCCTGCTGGTTACAGTAAAGTACCCGTTACAGAGACTTTCAGTGTCCGTGCCTTTTTCAGAACTGTCCATCTCCGCGTGCTAGAAGGTAACCGCAGCTGCCTCACAACATCTTGTGTAGCTCCTGGCTCCGGGACTCCCGCTCATCCTGTGGGGAGCGTTCCATCTTGCTGCATGCCATCCCCCGGAGGCCCAAGCAGCGCCGGTGGACATCACCGGAACTCTCACAGGTGGCGTCACGACTTGAAACAACCTTTTAAATCTGTTCAGCCAACACTTTTGAATCTGGACCGCACCGGTTCCCACAGCCGCAGGTGCGGTTCCGTGACAGGAGGAAGACAAACGCCTGCCCTGTGCAGCCCCGGCTACGGTGGGTCGAGATACACATATACACACATGAGGCGGGTCATATAACACACGGTGGGGACATACAGATATGCACACTCTCCCTATAGCAGTACACTGGGACTACACAGTGACTTTGGCCACACTCTGGTCATGTGGCCAAAGATGGCTATATACCGCTGGTAATTGCAGCAGAATGCAAGTGATTGGGGTCAACAAGTGGCGAAAAAAATCAAACTATTTCACCTTTTAAGGCCGGCTTCACACTACAATTTAATCCGATCCGTGGCTGTCCGCTTTGGACCGGACAGCCCCGGACCGGATGAGCACACAGAACCGGAGGGCTAATATGCCCTCCGGTCTATTGTGCAGCTGCCGCTGCTGATGATTCATGACCGCAGCTCACGGGGAGCTAGCTGCGGTCCTGAAACAACAGCGGCTGCAACCCCAGGTGTCTGGTTCCTGGATCAGGGGCGGACCCAGACTGTAGTGGGCCCTGGTGCAAGAAATTTTTCAGGGCCCCCCCCCTCAAATCATGTTTGTGTGCAGTGCTGTGTTCACAGACAGACTGTTTCCCTCCCCACCAGACCAAAGCCCTGCTCCGACCGGGGCTCTTACCTGGAGCCCTGTATACTCAGCTTGCTCACCGTCTCTGGAGAGGGTGTGATTCCTGCCTCCACGGAAGAGCCGGAAATGAATGCTGCTGCTCCAATAGCAACCCACCCGCCCCCCTTCTTACTGATAGCCAGAACGCTACGCTGCGGGCGGCGCTGTATCCTATCAGCACTTTCACCCGGGACTCAATGCCAGAAAAGCAGAAAAGTGCCGCGGGTGTGCGGCGCAGCTGGCACCCAGCCTTCCCCTCCCGGGGCTCAATGCTGCCAGAATAGTGTCGCGGGCAGGGCCGGCTCCAGGTTTTTGTGGGCCCCGGGCGAAAGAGTCTCAGTGGGCCCCTTTAACACATACTGGCTGGATATATATAATGTAAAGGCTGGGAACTATATTTTATATATCTATATAAAATACCCATAAATATAATCCCTGTCTCTCCCTCCCATGTGCTGCCTCTCCCCTCTCTGTGCACATCTCTCTCCTCTCTGTGCCTGTCTCCATCATGTGCTGTCTCTTCCACCCTGTGCACTGTGTCTCCCACCCTGTGTGCTGTCAGTCTCTTCCACCCTGTTCGTTGTCTCTGTTCCACCCTGTGCACTGTCACTTTCACCCTGTGAGCTGTCTATCTCCACGCTGTTTGATGTCTTCACTTCTCCTGTCTCTCCTGTATGCTGCCTCAACCCTACACCTGTCACCTCCTGTACACTATTTCTTCTGCATTTGTCTCACCCCTGTACGCTGTCTTTCTTGCACCTGTCGCCCCTCTAAACGCTGTCTGCTCCCTGTATTGTGTCTGCTCCCTGTATAGTGTCTGCCCCCTGTATAGTGTCTGCCCCCTGTATAGTGTCTGCCCACTGTATAGTGTCTCCTCCCTGTACGCTGTTTCCCCTGTATGTTGTCTCTCCCCTGTGCGCAGTCTCTCCCCTGTGCGCAGTCTCTCCCCTGTGCGCAGTCTCTCCCCTGTGCTCTGTTGTTCCCCTGTGCTCTGTCGTTCCCTGTGCGCAGTCTCTCCCCTGTGCCCTGTCTCTCCCCTGTGCCCTGTCTCTCCCCTGTGCTCTGTCTCCCCCTATATGCTGTTTCACTGCAGTACGCTGTCTCTCCCCTGTATGTTGCCTCCCCTCTGTGCACTGTGTCTCCCCTCTCTGTGCCTGTGTCTCCCCTGTAGGCTGCCACCCCCGTATCCCTGGCTGCCTCCCATCCCCTGTAATGACTGTCTGAGTGCTGCACCTAACAGTGATGGCCGAGGCTTCATACTCATACTCAGGATCTCTAGAGTATGGAACTAAAACTCCCAGAAAGTCAGCACAAAGTTATATAGTGTATATAGAGACAAAACATCAAGTCCCAAAAAGCCCGGCATTATAAGAAGCCACTGTACAAGTTCTAGTGAGTCAGTGCTGAGCTCAGAGGAGGTGGCACTACAAGTCCCAGGAAGCCAGAACTGCCAAAGGACAGAGAATAATGGTGGGTTTACACGCTTCAATATCGTTGCGATATCGCAACTCAATGGTGCGGGAGCGCGCAATTAGTGAACGTTTCTCCCGCATTGCATTGGATGTTTACACGCTGCGATATCGGAATACAACGTCCGTGCGATGTGTACGCCCCCCAACCCAGGAACGATCCTTTAACATGGGAGTGAATGGGTGACGTTTCAAATAGCATCGTAGTTGTGCGTTTACACAGCACGATCCGACTCCAATCTCCCTTCAATATCGGGGCATTGAATAGTACGCTCATTCAATCCCCGATATCGCATTGACATCGTTCCTGCATCGTATTGGACGTTCACACCATACAACGCAGGAACGATATCGGGTCCAACGATTGAACCACGTGACTTTTCATTGAAATTGGACTACGATATCGCAACGTGTAAACCCGCCATTAAGGTAACTCTGTCTTCAGATCACCTCAGTCATAGGCATGGTCAGTCTCAGGCACGGTCACCACACCGCAATTACCTTCTCCCCCAGGATCCCGAGCAGCAGCAGCACCGCGGCCTTCACCAGCATCTTCACAGCTCAAATTGCATGTGACTGGTCTTCACCTCCCCCCTCCTTCTAACACCAGACAGTGATTCAATCATTTGGAAAGGTTTAGTGGCTCCTAAAACAGATCTCAATCTCCTGCACTATGGGATACCGGGAGTGCAGGAGATGGAGATCTGGCTGCCGACTCACCACAGTCTGACACTGCTCTCGGCGCCAACCGCACAGGGTTTGGAGGGAGAGCAAGGGGGCGACAGGGCAAAGGGGACCCTGTCTGGGGCAAAAAAAAACAGTAGCTGCACCAACAGCACAAGGGACTCAATGCTAGAATAGTGCCGCGGGTGAGCGGCGCCAGGCAGCTGACACCCGACAGCTCCAAACCCCCCCCCCGATCCTCATCCCCCTTCCCCCGATCCTTCCCCACCCTACCCCTACCACCCTCCTGTCTGACAGGGGAACGGACCTGCCACTGGAGCCTCAGGGGCCCCCTAGCTGGTCGGGGCCCTTGTGCAGCTGCACCAGCTGCACCACGGTAGTTCCGCCCCTGTCCTGGATCCTCCAGGAACGGGGCAATCCAGCCCCATAGGCTCCTATGTTAGGGAGCGGCGAATTGCTCCGGATCCAGGAGGATCCAGCGCAATCCGGGAGGATCCGGGAGACGGCAATTTGGAGAGATTTTTCTCCCCGGACACAAAAACGTTGCAAGAAACGTTTTTTTGTCCGGGAGAAAAATCTGTATTCTTCCAGAGAGATGGAAACCGGATGGCAGATAGCTGCCATCCAGCCCCATAGGATGCTATGGGACCAAACTCCAGTCTGGGGCTGTCTGGTTTACAACGGACAGCCCCGGACCGGATTAAAACGTGGTGTGAAACCAACCTAAGCGAACTGAATGTTTTGGTGCTTTGCATCCGCAGTGACAGCATTGATTTACATTATGCTGCGGTGAAGCAGCTTTGGCTGCACAACCTATGAACCAAAAACATGCAACCTGTGTGGGAGCTGCTATCGCACGATCATTTCAGGGATGCAATTTAGCAGTGATGAAAAAACAGCCAATTAACCGCAATTAACCCCTTCAGGACCCAGCCTATTTTGACCCTAAAGACCTTGCCATTTTTTGTAATTCTGACCACTCTCCCTTTATGAGGTAATATCTCTGGAACGCTTCAACGGATCCTAGCGATTATGAGATTGTTTTTTCGTGACATATTGGGCTTCATGTTAGTATTAAATTTAGGTCGATAATTTTTGAGTTTATTTGTGAAAAAATAAAAAATTTGGCAAAAATTTTGAAAAGTTCGCAATTTTCAAATTTTTTATTTTTATTCTGCTAAATCAGAGAGTTATGTGCCACAAAATAGTTAATAAATATAATTTCCCACATGTCTACTTTACATCAGCACATGGAGCAATTTTTCATTTTTCCAGCAAAATTTACAAAACCATTTTTTTTGTGACCACATCACATTTGAAGTCTCTTTGAGGCAGGGGTCTCAAACTCGGCTGGGTTGGTGGGCCGCACGTAGAAACAAAATTGATATCGGGGGGCCGCATTGCTTGTAGGACTAAGGGTACCGTTACACATTGCAACATTGCATGCAATTTCACTGGCAATTTGCTGGTTGCAGTGAAATCATGGACACATTGTTCTATTTGTACACGGCAACAAAATATGACAATGTGTCCATGATTTCACTGCAACCAGCAAATTGCCTGTGAAATTGCATGCAATGTTGCGACGTGTAACGGTACCTTAGTGACATTTTAGCAATACCAGAATTTTTTGCTCAATCTTCTTGTAGGAATGTCCCCACCCTAATCTCCTTTATGTAGTAATGTCCCCATACTGGTCCCCGTCTTGTAGTAATGTCCCCATCCTGGTTCCCTTTTTAAAGTAATGTTCCTCCCTGGTCCCTATGTGTAGTAATGTTCTCATCCTATATTAATGACCCCATCCTGGTCCTCGTCTTGTAGTAATGCCGCCACTTTGGTCTCCATCTTGTAGTAATGTTTCTCCCTGGTCCATATGTGTAGTAATGCCCCATCCTGGTCCCCATCCTACATTAATGTCTCCCATCCTGGTCCTCATTTTGTAGTAATGTCCCCATCTTTTAGTAATGTTCCCTCCATTGTCATCTTGTAGTAATGTCCCCCATCCCAACGCCTTTTTGTAGAGATGTCCTCAAAACCTGGTCTCTGTTCTTTTTGTTCTCTCGCTCACACTCACACATATACACACCCGCACACTCACACATATACACACACATCCTCAGACATATTCACACAAACATACACACTCACACATTGACACACTTACATAGGGCCATATTTGGAGTTCCTGCCGCCCTGGGCACTTTCAGCGGTCACGTTTCCCCCCTTACCCCAGGCTGCTATCGCCGACTGTAACAGCGCCTTACCTGACTCCACTCTTCTCATCCCGGCAGCTTCTTCCTCTGTGGCTCCCGGTCTCCCACTTGCCAGCACCCAGGAGGTGGCACCAGGTGGCACCCGGCAGCTGCCAGCACCCGGCGGTAGCCACCAGCACTAGGCGGCACCCGGCAGCACCTGGGAGGCGGCATCAGGTGCCATCCGGCAGCTGCCATCACCTGGCATTAGGCGGCACCCAGTGGCTGCTAACACCCAGCAGCTGCCAGCACCAGGTGGCAGCTGACAGCTGACAGCACCCGGCATTAAGCGGCACCTGGCAACTGCCAGCACCCAGTGGCCGCTAGCACCTGGCAGCCGCCAGCACCCAGTGGCCGCTAGCACCTGGCAGCCGCCAGCACCCAGTGGCCGCTAGCACCTGGCAGCCGCCAGCACCCAGTGGCCGCTAGCACCTGGCAGCCGCCAGCACCCAGTGGCCGCTAGCACCTGGCAGCCGCCAGCACCAAGTGGCCGCTAGCACCTGGCAGCCGCCAGTACCAGGCGGCAGCCGCCAGCACCCAGTGGCCGCTAGCACCTGGCAGCCGGCAGCACATAGCATTAAGCGGCACCTGGCAGCCACCAGTGGCCTCTAGCACCCGGCAGCTGCCAGCACCAGGCACCAGGCGGCAGCTGCCAGCACCCAGCATTAGGCGGCACCAGGTGGTTCACCAGCACCAGCCACCAGCGATGTGCCACGGGAATACACACACATATACACACACTCACACATATACACACACTCACACATATACACACTCACATATACACACACTCACATATACACACAAATACACTCACACATACAAATACACACACTCACTCACATATACACTCACATATTTTCTCTCTCACTCTCACACACACCTTAATGATGCCCCGGGCCATGGAGCCGCCGCGGTACCCACTTTATAGTGACTTCCGGGTACCGCTGAAACAAGTGCCATCGCGCCTGTACATTCAAGCAAGCAGGCGGCCGGCGGACCAATCAGAAGCCTCCTGTCACAAGAGGCTTCTGATTGGTCCGCCAGCCACCTCCTGTGACAGAAGGCTTCTTGCTTGAATGTACAGCCGCGATGGCACTTGTTTCAGCGGTACCCAGAAGTCAGTATAAAGCGGGTACCGCGGCGGCTCCCTTCATAATGGCCCGGGGCATGTTATTTCTTCAAGGTGCCCTGGGCCGCAGTGGGAAGCCTGGCGGGCCGCATGCGGCCCGGGGGCCGCTTGTTTGAGACCCCTGCTTTGAGGGGTGTACATGACAGAAAACACCCAAAAGTGACACTATTCGAAAAACTGCCCCCCTCAAGCTACTCAAAACCACATTCAAGAAGATTATTAACCCTTCAGGTGCTTCACAGGAACTAAAGCAAAGTGGAAGGAAAAAATGGACATTTTAATTTTTTCAACAAAAATGTTCTTTTAGCCTCAATTTTTTAATTTTCACATGGGCAACAGGATAAAATAGATCCCAAAATTTCATGGGCAATTTCTGTTGGGCGCACAGCAGGGCTCAGAAGGGAAGGAGCGCAATTTGACTTTTGGAGCTAATTTTCCATTCAAAAAGTCAAATGGCGCTCCTTCCCTTCTGAGCCCTGCTGTGCGCCCAAACAGTGGTTTATGACCACATATGAGGTATCGATATACTCAGGAGAAATTGCCCAACAAACTTTAGGATGAATTTGATCCTGTTGCCCATGTGAAAATGAAAAAAGTTAGGCTGAAAGAAAATTTTGTGAAAAAAAAAGTACTTTTTAATTTTTACGGATCAATTTGTGAAACATCTGGGGGTTCAAAGTGCTCACTATACATCTAGATAACAATTGGAGCTGATTTTCCATTCAAATAGTTAGCGGACACCATGTTGCGTATGGAGAGCCCCTGTGTGACTAAACATTGGAGCTCCCCTACAAGTGACCCCATTTTGGAAACTAGACCCCCAAGGAACATATTTAAATGCATAGTGAGCACTTTGAACCCCCAGGTGCTTCACAAATTGATCCGTAAAAATGAAAAAGTACTCTTTTTTTCCACAAATTTTTTTTTTTTTTTTCATTTTTAACAGATCAATTTGTGAAGCACCTGGGGGTTCAAAGTGCTCACTATGCATCTAGATACGTTCCCTGGGGGGTCTAGTTTCCAAAATGGGGTCACTTGTGGGAGAGCTCCAATGTTTAGGCAAACAGGGGCACTCCAAACGCGACATGGTGTCCGCTAACAATAGGAGCTAATTTTCCATTCAACTTACACACATCCATCCATGCATACATTACTCCATGCACACATTCATCCATGCATGCACACATCCATCCAAGAACACATCTATCCATGCAATATCCATTCATGCACACATCCATCCATGCAACATCTATGCACGCACACATCCATGCATCCATCCACCCACCCATGCATGCATCCATCCACCCATGCATGCACCCATCCATTCACCCATGCATGCCATGCACCTATGCACCCACCCATCCATTCATTCATACATACCTCACTCATGATCCACCGGTGAGGAGGAGGGGCCCACACCGGAGCAGAGGAGGATGACCGGCGGGTGCAGCCCGCTGGAAGAGATGAGGGGGGACAGGACACGAGGCCCAGAGGTGGGGGGCTGGACAAGGGGGGATCTGAGATGAGCAGCACGGGAGGGGGCCGAGGAGGCTGACAGGCGGGTGCAGCCCGCCGGCGGATAGATAATAATAGGAGCGGGTGCGGATGGGAGGGCCCTGATGAGCACCGGAGTGGGAGAAGGGGGAGGGCACCCGCCGACCCGCCCCTCCAGATCTGATTGGGGAGCTCTAATCAGATCTGGAGGGGTGACTCGCTCTGATAGGCAGTTTCACTTTCAACTGCCAATCAGAGTGACTTTAGCCATGGGGGTGTCTAAGCCACACACCCCTGGGATAAAGTGTAGGTGCTTGCGGTGCTGCAGCTCTGGTAACTTGACACTGACCCGCAAACAAGCCATGACGTTATAGAGACGTTATGGATCGGTAGGTCACCGACATTCATGACGTCTCTATAATGTCATGCGTTGGGACAAGGAGCAGTCGGGGCAACCTGCAGCCATTGATAGGAAATCATATTTCTAATCACTTTACAGTCTGTGTCTTTATTAATATTATAATACAGAAATCGTTATATGGATGTGTGCCATGCGGCTTCACATATTGCTGCCCACAGGAGCCCCGCACAGCACACAGCCATAAACCTACACCGGAGCCCCGCACCGCACACAGCCATATACCTACACAGGAGCCCCGCACAGCGCACAGCCATATACATACACAGGAGCCCCGCACAGCACACAGCCATATACCTACACAGATGCCCTGCACAGCACACAGCCATATACCTACACAGGAGCAAAGCACACATTCATATAACTACACACAGGAGCCCCGCACAGCACACAGCCATATACGTACACAGGAGCCCCGCACAGCACACAGCCATATACCTACACACAGGAGCCCCGCACAGCACACATCCATATACCTACACACAGGAGCCCCGCACAGCACACATCCATATACCTACACACAGGAGCCCCGCACCGCACACAGCCATAAACCTACACAGGAGCCCCGCACCGCACACAGCCATATACCTACACACAGGAGCCCCGCACAGCACACAGCCATATACCTACACACAGGAGCCCCGCACAGCACACAGCCATATACCTACACAGAGGAGCCCCGCACAGCACACAGCCATATACCTACACAGAGGAGCCCCGCACAGCACACAGCCATATACCTACACAGAGGAGCCCCGCACAGCACACAGCCATATACCTACACAGAGGAGCCCCGCACAGCACACAGCCATATACCTACACACAGGAGCCCCGCACAGCACACAGCCATATACCTACACACAGGAGCCCCGCACAGCACACAGCTATATAACTACACACAGGAGCCCCGCACAGCACACAGCCATATACCTACACACAGGAGCCCCGCACAGCACACAGCTATATAACTACACACAGGAGCCCCGCACAGCACACAGCCATATACCTACACACAGGAGCCCCGCACAGCACACAGCCATATACCTACACACAGGAGCCCCGCACAGCACACAGCTATATAACTACACACAGGAGCCCCGCACAGCACACAGCCATATACCTACACACAGGAGCCCGCACAGCACACAGCCATATACCTACACACAGGAGCCCCGCACAGCACACAGCTATATAACTACACACAGGAGCCCCGCACAGCACACAGCCATATACCTACACACAGGAGCCCCGCACAGCACACAGCCATATACCTACACAGGAGCCCCGCACAGCCATATCACTACACAGGAGCACAGCACACAGCCATATACCTACACACAGGAGCCCCGCACAGCACACAGCCATATACCTACACACAGGAGCCCCGCACAGCACACAGCCATATACCTACACACAGGAGCCCCGCACAGCACACAGCCATATACCTACACACAGGAGCCCCGCACAGCACACAGCCATATACCTACACACAGGAGCCCCGCACAGCACACAGCCATATACCTACACACAGGAGCCCCGCACAGCACACAGCCATAAACCTACACAGGAGCCCCGCACCGCACACAGCCATATACCTACACACAGGAGCCCCGCACAGCACACAGCCATATACCTACACACAGGAGCCCCGCACAGCACACAGCCATATACCTACACACAGGAGCCCCGCACAGCACACAGCCATATACCTACACACAGGAGCCCCGCACAGCACACAGCCATATACCTACACAGAGGAGCCCCGCACAGCACACAGCCATATACCTACACACAGGAGCCCCGCACAGCACACAGCCATATACCTACACACAGGAGCCCCGCACAGCACACAGCCATATACCTACACACAGGAGCCCCGCACAGCACACAACCATATACCTACACAGAGGAGCCCCGCACAGCACACAGCCATATACCTACACACAGGAGCCCCGCACAGCACACAGCCATATACCTACACACAGGAGCCCCGCACAGCACACAGCCATATACCTACACACAGGAGCCCCGCACAGCACACAGCCATAAACCTACACCGGAGCCCCACACAGCGCACAGCCATATACGTACACAGGAGCCCCGCACAGCACACAGCCATATACCTACACAGATGCCCTGCACAGCACACAGCCATATACCTACACAGGAGCAAAGCACACATTCATATAACTACACACAGGAGCCCCGCACAGCACACAG
The DNA here is from genome assembly GCA_033576535.1 of Allobates femoralis. Classification (NCBI taxonomy): domain Eukaryota; kingdom Metazoa; phylum Chordata; class Amphibia; order Anura; family Aromobatidae; genus Allobates; species Allobates femoralis. Next base: position 71,576,001 of record JARQOC010000011.1, read on the forward strand.
CCATATACGTACACAGGAGCCCCGCACAGCACACAGCCATATACCTACACACAGGAGCCCCGCACAGCACACATCCATATACCTACACACAGGAGCCCCGCACAGCACACAGCCATATACCTACACAGGAGCCCCGCACCGCACACAGCCATAAACCTACACAGGAGCCCCGCACCGCACACAGCCATATACCTACACACAGGAGCCCCGCACAGCACACAGCCATATACCTACACACAGGAGCCCCGCACAGCACACAGCCATATACCTACACACAGGAGCCCCGCACAGCACACAGCCATATACCTACACAGAGGAGCCCCGCACAGCGCACAGCCATATACCTACACAGAGGAGCCCCGCACAGCACACAGCCATATACCTACACACAGGAGCCCGCACAGCACACAACCATATACCTACACAGAGGAGCCCCGCACAGCACACAGCCATATACCTACACACAGGAGCCCCGCACAGCACACAGCCATATACCTACACACAGGAGCCCCGCACAGCACACAGCCATATAACTACACACAGGAGCCCCGCACAGCACACAGCCATATACCTACACACAGGAGCCCCGCACAGCACACAGCCATATACCTACACACAGGAGCCCCGCACAGCACACAGCTATATAACTACACACAGGAGCCCCGCACAGCACACAGCCATATACCTACACACAGGAGCCCCGCACAGCACACAGCCATATACCTACACACAGGAGCCCCGCACAGCACACAGCTATATAACTACACACAGGAGCCCCGCACAGCACACAGCCATATACCTACACACAGGAGCCCCGCACAGCACACAGCCATATACCTACACACAGGAGCCCCGCACAGCACACAGCTATATAACTACACACAGGAGCCCCGCACAGCACACAGCCATATACCTACACACAGGAGCCCCGCACAGCACACAGCCATATACCTACACACAGGAGCCCCGCACAGCACACAGCATATAACTACACACAGGAGCCCCGCACAGCAACAGCATATACTACACACAGGAGCCCGCACAGCACACAGCCATATACCTACACACAGGAGCCCCGCACAGCACACAGCCATATACTACACACAGGAGCCCCGCACAGCACACAGCCATATACCTACACACAGGAGCCCCGCACAGCACACAGCCATATACCTACACACAGGAGCCCCGCACAGCACACAGCCATATAACTACACACAGGAGCCCCGCACAGCACACAGCCATATACCTACACACAGGAGCCCCGCACAGCACACAGCCATATACCTACACACAGGAGCCCCGCACAGCACACAGCTATATAACTACACACAGGAGCCCGCACAGCACACAGCCATATACCTACACACAGGAGCCCCGCACAGCACACAGCCATATAACTACACACAGGAGCCCCGCACAGCACACAGCTATATAACTACACACAGGAGCCCCGCACAGCACACAGCCATATACCTACACACAGGAGCCCGCACAGCACACAGCCATATACTACACACAGGAGCCGCACAGACCACATATACTACACAGGAGCCGACAGCACCAGCATTACCTCCACAGGAGCCGCACAGCACACAGCCATATACTACACACAGGAGCCCCGCACAGACACAGCATAACTAACACGAGCCCGCACTGCCATACCTACACACAGGAGCCCGCACGCACACAGCCATATACCTACACACAGGAGCCCGCACAGCACAAGCATATACTACACACAGGAGCCCGACAGCACACAGCCATATCCTCACACAGGAGCCCGACAGCACACGCATATACTACAACAGAGCAGCATCACATAACTACACAGGAGCCCACAGCACAGCATATACTACACAGGAGCCCGCACAGCCATATACTACACACAGGAGCCCGCACAGCACACAGCCATATACTACACACAGGAGCCCGCCGCACAGCACACAGCCCAATATACCTACACACAGGAGCCCCGCACAGCACACAGCCATATACTACACACAGGAGCCCCGCACAGCACACAGCTATATACTACACACAGGAGCCGCCGCACCAGGCACACACGCCATATACTACACACAGGAGCCCGCACAGCACACAGCATATACTACACACAGGAGCCCCGCACAGCACACAGCATATACTACACACAGGAGCCCCGCACAGCCGCCTATACTACACACAGGAGCCCGCACAGCACACAGCATATCCTACACACAGGAGCCCCGACAGCCACAGCATATACTACACAGGAGACAGCACCGTCAACAGAGCCCACAGCCATATACTACACACAGGAGCCCGCGCACAGATCCCCCAGCACCTAATATACTACACACAGGAGCCCCCGCACAGCCATATCACTACAACAGGAGCCACGCACAGCACCGCATATACTACACAGGAGCCCCGCACTAGCACACCGCAGCACATATATACTACACAGGAGCCCGACAGCACACGCTTACACAGAGCCTGATCAGCCAGTATCTACACAGGAGCCAGCACAGCACCGCATATACCTACAACAGGGGCCAGTCCTGGCCCACGCACGCACAAGCATATACTGAACAGCCACTAGGGGCCCGCACGCACACAGCATATACCTACACACAGGAGCGCCGCGCACAGCCAGCATATCTACACACAGGAGCAGCAGCACGCCATATACACTGAGCCCCCACACAGCGAGCCCCGGCACAGCACACAGCTATATCACTACAACAGGAGCCCCGCACAGCCATATCACTACACAGGAGCACAGCACGCCCCAAGCCCCGCCATGTTTCCACCATTCTGGAGCATAGGCCCCATTCTCAGCACACAAAGTATATCACATACCACCAGGAGCCCCGCACAGCCATATCACTACTACAGAGCACGCACGCCGCCATATGCCACGCTGCTGTTTCCGCTGTGTTTTGTTGTATAGGCTCCACATGTCTCTCTTCATAATATTACATCACTGTGTCCCGGCGCCCGCCCCTCACCAAATCCTCTCATAACCCGCCACGTCATGCACAGATTGACGGCGATTTGTTGTAGCACGGGCCATTCCGCTGAATTGTCCGCGGCAGCTAGCGCATCGATTGGTTGCTCATGACGTTTCTGCTGTACAATTTGCATAGCCGGGCATTGCAATTTATCTTAGTCAGCAGTTGATTGGTGAGGTTCTTGTGTGCTCGTATTACTTTACTACAGCTTGGGGCGGCAGTTGGGCACAGCTGAGTAAGAGAAGCTGCCGACAGCGGAGGACGTGTTGGCTCGGGACGCCGCGGACACCGGGGAGGTAAGGCAGAGGGGTGACGGCGCCATACATACTTTCGTCGCTGTTAGCCGGGGAAGAGGAGATCGGTGCTCATTGTGTGCGATCTGACGGAAGGGCCGCCCTGATCAATCACTGCGCGGGGGCGGGGCTCGGGAGAGTGTGACGCAGCACATTATGGGGAGGTTTGGCTGGTGCTCCAGTGACGTCACATACAATACATGGGGGAAACAGCCAGGAGGGCGGGAGTGTGACAAGGTGTATAATAAAGTATTACATACTGAGGATCAGGAATTATAAGACCACAGAGACTATGGATGACAGGGGGTCCCCGAGACCCCGCCCACAGGTTCATGTGTCACATACACAGATACATAGTTACATTAACATTAAGGTTATAGGTAGACTAAGTCCATCTATCACTGAGACAGTTCTTAACCCACTTACACATATTTTCCCCTATCCCCATTGTTGTCATTTTATGTATCAACCAGGGGCGTAACTACCACAGGTGCAGGGGTTGCAATCGCACCCGGGCCCTGCAGCCTAGGGGGGCCCCAAAAGTGCCTTTGGCCTATAGAAAAAGACTAATACTATTAAAGATTTGCAATAATTGCGGGTCCCGTTGGAGCTTTCGCATCGGGGCCCCTGGGCCTAAAGTTACACCACTGGTATCAACCATTTGTGTGGCACCGTATCAAAAGCTTTTGAAAAGTCCATATACACCGCGTCCACTGCATTACTTTGGTCCAGTCCAGAACTTACCTCTTCATAGAAGTTTATCAGATTAGTTTGGCAGGAATGGGTCCCTCTTAAACCCATGTTGATATTGGGTCATGAAGTTATTTTTATCCAGATACTCCAGTATAGCATCTCTTAGAAAACTCTCTAGGACTTTACCTACAGTAGAGGTTAAGCTTACTGGCCTATAATTTCCAAGTTCAGTTTTTGTCCCCTTTTTGAATATTGGCACCACATTTGCTATACGCCAGTCCTGTGGTACAGACCCTTTTATTATGGAATCTTTAAAGTGAACCTGTCACCCCCTTTGAGTGTTCTAAACAGTGCCCACCCCTGCTGTAGCATGATGTAATTGTTGTTCCTGTAACCCCTATATATGCCCAGACGTCCCCTTGCATACCTCAGAATTTAACTTTTATTCTCTCCTGTGCTCTATGTAAATGACTCCTGAAAAGCTACGTGAGGGTCTGCTCTCACTAGTCCTCACCGCACCCCTGCCTGAAATACCCGCTCCACTCCATTGAAACCGCTGTGTATGCATGTTGAGTCACAGGCAATACTTTTGCGCCTGCGCATTGGTGCTGGTCACCTTGCACCATTGAAGACGCACAGTGCCCGAAGTCTCACGAGATTTGTGAAGTCTTGCCCCTGCGCAGTAGAATCTCCCGAGACTTCAGGCACTGTGCGTCTTCAATGGAGTACAGTGACCCGTGCAACTGCGCAGGCACGAGAGTATTGCCTGTCACTCAACATGCTTACATAGGAGGGACGGTGGTTTCAATAGAACGGGGCGGCAAGGACCACAGACAGCAGGCCCCCACAGACCTTTTTCAGGAGTCATTTACATATAGCGCGGGAGAGAGTAAAAGTTAATTTGTAAGGTGTGCAGGGGGACACCTGGGCATATAGGGGGGTTACAGGAACAACAATGACATCATGTTACAGCAAATGGGCACTGTTTAGAGCACTCAAAGGGGGTGACAGGTTCACTTTAAAGATTAAATGTAATGGTCTATGACTGTACTTACTTCCTGCAGTACTCTGGGGTGTATCCCATCCGGTCCTGGGGATTTGTCAACTTTAGTGATTTTTAGACGGTGCCGTACTTCCTGGTGGGTTAAGCAAGTGACATTTAATGGAGAGTTTTTGTTATCATTGATCATATTGTCTGTCATGGGATTTTCTTGTGTAAATACTGTTGAAAAAAAGTCATTTAGAATATTGGCTTTTTCCTCATCCTCATCCACCATTTCACCCAGACTATATTTTAAGGGGGCCAACACAATCAGTTTTTAGTTTCTTACTATTTATGTAGTTGAAGAATATTTTGGGATTTTTTTACTTTCTGTCTCAATCTTTGCTGCTTTGATTTGCTTTTTACAAATGTTATTTATTTTTCTGTATTTATTTAATGCCTCATCACTACCTACTTGCTTTAATTTTAACTACTGTTCTGTATTACTTACCATTCTGTATTGTATATTTTTCTTATACGTACCATTGTACTGTAAAGCGCTGTGGAATATGTTGGCGCTATACAAATAAAGTTTTACTATTATTATTATTATTAATAATTCCCTAAATGCTTTCTTTTTGTCACTTATTGCACCCCTTACAGCCTTATTTAGCCATAGTGGTTTCCTCCTATTTCTAGCATGCTTATTCCCATAGGGTATATATTGTGCACAGGTCCTATTCAGGATGCTAATAAACGTCTCCCACTTGCTTTGTGTACTTTTATGTCTGAGGACATCGTCCCAGTTTATTG
>JARQOC010000011.1:71581877-71787651 GCA_033576535.1 Allobates femoralis
GTGTGTGTATGTGTGAGCGTGTGTGTCATGTATGTCATATCATATGGGGATGCTCTGTGTGTCATGTATGTGGGGCATGCTGCTGGCCTATAGTATATTGAGGGTGCTGACGTGCTGTAAATAGTATATGGGGGGCTGTATTTTATATATATTAGTTCTGTATATTGTTTATGGGGTGCTGTATGTTGTACATGGGTGCTCAGCTGTCATGTATATGGGGGATGCTGCTGTATGTTGTATATGGGCCAGGTGCTGTCATGTATATGGGGGCTCTGGCTGTATATATTATATGGGTGTGCTATCAAGTATGGTGGGGGTGCTGTATATAGTATATGGGGTTGCTGTGTATAGTATGTGTGGGTGCTGTATATAGTATGTGGGTGCTATATATAGCATATGGGAGAGCTGTGTATTGTATATGGGGGTGCTATATTCTATATAGGGCACTGTATATAGTATTGCACTGATAAAATTTGATATTTAATCTGAAATTTGGCTATGATCCCAGTCCATATATACACGCTTACTTTGTCTTTTTCCTTTAAGGAGATCCCGAGTCACGTGATCGCAACACGTGACCGCTACCCGGGCGGAAGACGGAAGGGAAGACACCTCTGTCGGCGAAAATTGCTCCTGCCCCGGGTCCTCCTTGAGTCCTGCTTGTTGCCATACACTGGGGTTGTGCAGAGGTGCACAGTGACAACCCCAATAGGTGAGTGGCCATTTGGCCCAATACTTACCCCCAATTGTGCCCCTTCTCTTTGTGTTTTAGTATAGTAGTTATATTCTTGTATATAGGACTCCTGTATACAAGAATATAACTACTATACTCGACTGACCCTATGTACAAGAATATAACTACTATAATACTGCTCCTATGTACAAGAATATATCTACTATAATACTACTCCTATATACAAGAATATAACTGCTATAATACTGACCCTATGTACAAGAATATAACTACTATAATACTGCTCCTATGTACAAGAATATAACTACTATACTCGACTGACCCTATGTACAAGAATATAACTACTATAATACTGACCCTATGTACAAGAATATAACTACTATAATACTACTCCTATATACAAGAATATAACTACTATAATACTTCCCCTATGTACAAGAATAGAACTACTATAATACTGCTCCTATGTACAAGAATAGAACTACTATAATACTGCCCTTATATTCAAGAATATATCTACTATAATACTGCTCCTATATACAAGAATATAACTACTATAATACTGCTCCTATATACAAGAATATAACTACTATAATACTGCTCCTATATACAAGAATATAACTACTATAATACTGCTCCTATATACAAGAATAGAACTACTATAATACTGTCCCTATATTCAAGAATATATCTACTATAATACTGCTCCTATGTACAAGAATATAACTACTATAATACGACCAAAGGGGCGGCAAATTTTTTGACCGCCCCGGGCGCCACAAACAGTTGGGGCCCCACTCTCAATCTCGCCCAGGGCCCCACTTGGTCTAAAACCGGCCCTGACTGCAACCAGAGATCTGTTCAGAAGTTGGACACAGAAGTTGGATTGTGTAAAGCGGCCCTATCACTTGGGGCAGGGGACTTAAACTTAAAGCACCACCACAGCAGGGCAATAAATAAAAAACAATCCAGTGGTGCTTTAAGGCTATGTGTCGACAGGCTAAAAGTAACGCAGAATTTTCTGCATCAAATCTGGATCCACTTTTAGCAGCTATTATGCAACAAAAGCATTGCGCTTTTGCTAGGTATTATCTGCTTTTTCTATGCAGAAAATTCTGCATCCATTGCTGCTGTTCCCACCCTGCTACAGGCCGCTTACCTTGCATACCGGCTGGCACATCCGGGTTTCGGCATCGTCAAAAACCATGTGGGTCACATTCTCCTAACACACGTGATGTATGACGCGGCTGAAGCCCGGAAGTGCCAGCCAGAACGCACGGTAAGCGGGTAAACTAATTGACATGATGCTTTTTTTACGGATCTTTGATCCGTAAAATCTGCCGCCATTATGCTGCGCAAAACTGCACAGACATCAGCAGAACACAGGCAAAGTCACATTGACTTTGCTGGCTGGCCTACACGTTATGCACATTTGCTGCACATTTTTATAATACGCAGTACAAATGCACAGCACATGGGCACATAACCTAACAGTAAAACTGGACCCATTCAAGGAAATTTAATGGTAATTTCTGTCTGTAACAAAATTGCATTTTCATGCCTTATAGCTATTGGTTACGTCTTGCCTAAAAGTGAAACTCTGACCTTATCAGTCTACTTATAAACACAGTGCACCTCGGAAACTGAAAACATTTCGATCATACTGAAGTAACATAATCTACTACTTCTGCAAGGACGAAGTCTTCCCGTACAGGAACAGCAGGGAAGTTCAACCAGTGAGATGTTTTATAAGTGATCACCTAGATGATATTACAAGTGTGCATTAAAGAAGAGAAGACTGACAGCATGTCTTATTCACATTTCTTTAGTTGGCTTTAAATAGAATGTGACCCATAACATAGGCCAATATCACATGGACATAACATAGTAATATTGTAGCACTCAAATACAGTGATGGTGTACCATGGTACACAGGACCTGCTGAAGCGTGCAAAGCACGCAAAACGGTCACTGTCATCCCTCCGTCCTCCCTCCCCTGCACCCACTGATGTAAACATTTTGGAATAAAGCTGTTCTTGGTATAAAGGATCTCGGAGTGCCGCTGTTTTCCTCCTAAGCTCTTCAGATGAAAGTTACCCCTTATAATGCCCAGAGACGAGACCCATCAGAGACCAAAACACCGAGAGAAAGAAGAGAAAGGGCAGGAACCGTGGCTTGACTGTACCAACCCGGCTCTGGAGAAAGAGCAAAGTACCAGAGACTGGCAGAGAGCGTATAAGGCGGCCATGTTTAACACCAGAAGTAAAGGTAATGGAACTGTAACTGTGGTGTGAGAAACTTTTATTAGCGGCGACCATCGGCCGCGGAGGCCACATGAAACATCGAGGGTACTAACGACTGAGGGAGCGTCTGCCAAGGTACGAGCCGGGGGAAACAACTCCACTGCCCTGGGGAATGCGCTCCGCTTGCCGGTCATTATCCCCAAAGATTCTGCAGCAGCAGCGACCGCCCTGGCCGCGTACCACAGGTGGTGTCACAAATACCCCTTTTATCCCCTTAGACTTTCCCTAACATCATCCCCTTAATTAAAATGACACCGCCAGTGTCACCAGACCGGGTCTCGGCCCCCGTCTTCCCCGTGAAAATAACCGAGAAGTGAAGACGTGATAACAACTAGTAACTGCCTGGTACAGAGTCTTCCCCGGCCCTGGAGTGGGAGTGTCACATAATAAAGTATGCAATACTTGTACAGTTGTTTCCCACAGCAGATTGGACGGACCCTTTATCTGCATTGATGTGGGCTATTAAAAGTATGATTTTCTCTGAAATGCTGCAGTGTTTCACAATCAAACATACCTGGTTGCGATCGCACTGCTAGTGGCTAATACATTCTGCCCATGGTTTGGGCAGCATATATCAGCTGACATGTTCCCTTTAACTAAGTATGTGATGCACTATGAAACAGTATATTACTGGAAAGTATGGGGTTGTGGCATTTGCCCTGCCACACCAAAGTCTTTAATATCAGCTTAAGAAATAAGACAATCTTAAAGGTGAAATTCTAACAGGGCTTATTCACTATTCAGACACTACACAATAATATTCTCTAATTATTGTGATTTTCAACAAAAAAAAATATTTAGGTCCCAACCAATACCAGATACAGCGTAACAGTCCCAAATTTCGGTTTACACCGTGATCTGTCCGGCGGATTTCTGAATGTCCCTCCTTCTCTGACATCTCCTCCTACCAGGGTAAAAAAAGTAAATGAATGTGGCCAAAATAGTCATGACAAGCCGAATCCCTCTTTCTGTTCTTTAAAAGTTGGGAGGTATGCTAAATGAGCGGTTGAAGAAAAATAAGGTGGAGATCTATACCTTGATTGTACAAATCCATTTCGTAGTTTGAAAAAAACATGGGTGGGCAGTCACGTACAAACCAGATTCTTTCAATGTTCTACTGAAAGAAGCGGATGAGAATTTAGCCAGCAGGTGACAGTTATATGCAAATATGCACTGGGAATACAGGTGTATCATGACAGTGCGCACATTTCCCACTGGCAAGATTTGTCAATCTGCAGTCACAAAGAGTGAAAGCAGAAGTTTCTCTAGAGCCTGGAAACCTCTTCTAAGTTTATGATGATGATAATTTCTTGAGAACTTCACAGTTGTGTTAGGGGATGGGTTCCCTCCTCAGTATTTACATCTGGAAGTTATACAGTTGTGCATACTTTCCATGATACATTTACAAAGTTGCGAAATAATACTACCGTATGTTCTTCAATATGTCTTCAATTTAGACTGTAACTTGTTGGCTCCAGTGTGTTTTTCTTTTCAATACCTTAAGTGAGAGCAAGTTTTGAACAATTCTATGAATTTACCGTCTTTGTGATTATGCAATTGCCAAATGCTACCGTAGATGTTTCAAAATCTCAATTCTTTTTGGCTCTGTATATTCTGTATAGATATTATTTAGAGTGGTCATTGTTACATTGTTTACAAATGGAGGAGATAAAATATATTCTCTTGGAATGTGAGGGTCAACGTGCTCCATGAAAAAGAGCCAAAGTGTTTCCTTTATTGAAAAATACAACCCCCGAATAGTATGCTTACAGCCGACACATAACCCCCTCGACCTATGAAATGTTACTCAAGGCATGGGTTCAGTGGTGCACTCATCCTTACCACCCATTACTTTAGAGGTGCATCTCTAATCTATTAGTAAATGATCACAATGTGAGGAGACCTCCCACCTGAGTTTTTTTATGTGGCCCTCATTCATTTTTGATTAATTGCAGGCCTTTCATTATTTTGGACATCCATAATGCCCCCTGGCTTCAATGGACACACAAATTGAAAGTTTACAACCTTTAAAGGACCTGATTTTCTAGCAGAAGTTGGGGTGAATTTCCCAGCTGTGGGATCCTCTGCTTGCATAGCGGCATCATCATAACTTCCTTGACAGGCTTTAGGCTCTGAACTCGCAATTTTGACTAAAGAAGCGTTGGATATGATTGGGGAAACCCTTGCCATTGCATAGGGGCCTAGATAGCAAGGGGACCCATTTCTACCTCCAAAGTAGAAAACAGCTTACGTCACAGACACACAAACAGCTGCATTATGATTATTGGTCTGCATAGGGGCCATATACTGCCCTTGCACAGAAACAAGGTTTGGTCTGTATCTACCCTTGCTCTCAGCATAATTAAAAAAGTAGTTACCGATTGGCAATATTAATATCACTAAAGCAGTTGCCAATGGGCATTTGATGGTTATTTTAGATTAGGTAGAATTGCCCTGCTGTTATTGTAAGAGAATCATTGTTTCTGGCATATAAGACATTTCCCATGAAATGGATGGATAGGCAGACCCCACAAACGTCCATCATGATCATACCATGTTATTTTACCACACTGAATGCACTTGGAAAAATCCTCAAGATCCGCTGCTGGCAGCTCCCTATGTAATTGCAGACCAATGGGTGCTCGATGGGATTCAATTCCAGAGATGGTGCAGGCCATGGAAGCATGTTTAAGTCATGCAGGCTACTCAAAGAAGTACAAGCAACATGCAGCCTGGCATTTTAGTGCTAAAAACATCTCCAAGATCACGTGGGAGAAATAGGCATACCATTGGTCCAAATCCATGTAACAAGCTATAAGTGTATTAGGAATGAAGACTATAGGGGTTGGGTTATTGCACTTTATGCTACCCTAAACAATTATCCCAGGAATAGGGCCAACATTCTCTTGTTAAGGCCTCTTCATAGCATAGCCCACATGGTCTTATCAGGTTTGAAAGAATGGCGCATTGTGATCTATTACGTGATGCAAATGAAATTAGATGTCACATACCAAACCTAAAGTGTTAAACAATGTCTACACAAACCATCAGATGGCGTTTGTATGGTATTGTTCTACAAACCAGATATCTACTTACAGGTGCACCAATGACCTCACACCACTGCCCCCAAAACCTACTATGTTGCAGGGCAATATGGCAATAGAAGCTGTGATGGAAGTCTATCCTCTTCAGTGATGAGTCCTGCTTATGCCTTTGATGCAATAATAGCCAAAGATTGGTCTGGGCAACTATGTGGGCGATGCCATAAAGAGGACTTCAAGAGGGAAATTGAAAGTATGCCAGGAGCTTGTAAAAATTGGACAGTAATTGCAAGGGGAGATGCCAGCACTGGATCTTGATGATTTCCATGCTCAAGTGCTTTCAGCATGGCAGAACATTCCTCAGAAAAAGGACTATGTGATACCTGAGAAATGACTATGAGAATGCTCATACATCAGCGTGAGAGCTGACAAACGAGAACCAATAAATTATATCTGATATATGATAATTAATAAACGATAATTGAAAACTTATAACGATAAATGATATATGATAAATGATAATTGATAATTAATAATTGATAAGTAATAAATCATAATTGATAAATCATAATTTATAATTGATAACTAAGGCTGGCTTCACACTACGGCTGGGATCCAATCCGTGGCTGTTCGCTTGAGGCAGACAGCCGCGGACCGGATCAGTACACAGAACTGGGGGGCTAATTTGCTGTCCGGTGTGCAGCCGCACGCAACTGCCGCCGCTGATAGGTCAGGACTGCGGCTCGCGGGGAGCTAGCTGTGGTTCTGAACTGTCAGGAGGGGCCGGCGCTGAGCTTCAGCACCATGGAGCTGTCCCCTCTGACAGATCAGGAACTGAGTTATCAGTGGCGGCAGCTGAGCAGGCTGCACACAAGACCCGAGAGCAAATTAGCCCTTCAGTTCTGTGTGCTGATCAGGTACGCGGCTGTCTGCCTCAAGCGGACAGCCACGGATTGGATCCCAACTATAGTGTGAAGCTGGCCTAAGATATCTGACATCTGACGTCTGACACTTCATTTTTGACTTCTGATTTGTCAGAAGTCAAAAATGAAGTACCAACTGTAATTTAGCTTGGAGCATGACACAGTCTACATGTTGCATAAAATCCCCTATGTGTGTTAGCAAGTTCCATAGCCTAGAGAGAGTAGAGCTCTGGACTCTGTCATTAGGATTTCAAACCTACAAGCTCAACCACTAGGCTAGCCAGCTACTTAAAAGTAAGTGGTGATTTTTGTAAACATGTACAGTGTCATGCTCCAAGCTAGTGAATTCTGACATTTGAAACTTCATTTTTGACTTCTGACTTGTCAGAAGTCAAAAATCAAGTATCAACTTTAAAATATCACGTTAATTTAGCTTGGAGCATGACACAAACACTACATGTTGCAAAAAAATCACCTGTTTTTAGTAAGCTTCACAGCCTAGAGGATAGTGCTGTACCTTACACCTTCAGGTTGCAAGTTCAAGGCCCTTATCCTAATAAATATAACTATATATATCTATGTACACATACATGATTTAATCATTTTTATTTCACCTTTTTTAAATAAATGATGCTGGTTAATACACACAGCCTACAGTCATATTTCACTTTTAATATTAAAAGTGAAATATGGCTGAAAGTTGTCTATTTCGTACGCTGTTTACCCTGTGAATACACAGAAAGTCTAATTTTTTTTTTAACACATCAGGATGATAATCGGCGTGGCCATGGATAAGTGGTGGAGTTTAGCACCCTACTTCCCCGAAAGATGCGTTCCGTACTATTTTTAGGGGATGTCTTATTTTTCCATCCTCTTGCAGCCCCCAATATGGTATCCACAATTCACTTGCAGCCCCCATCATCCCCTTGCAGTGCACAATATCCCCATCATCCCCTTTCAGACCCCAATACAATATCCCCATCATCATCCTCCTCTTCCAGACCCCATCATCATCCTCCTCTTCCAGACCCCACCATCCTCCTCTTTCTGACCCCACTACCATCCTCCTCTTCCAGATCCCACCATCCTCCTCTTCCAGGCCCCACCATCCTCCTCTTCCAGGCCCCACCATCCTCCTCTTCCAGGCCCCACCATCCTCCTCTTCCAGGCCCCACCATCCTCCTCTTCCAGGCCCCACCATCCTCCTCTTCCAGGCCCCCCCCATCCTCCTCTTCCAGACCCCACCATTCTCCTCTTCCAGACCCCACCATTCTCCTCTTCCAGACCCCACCATCCTCCTCTTCCAGACCCCACCATCCTCCTCTTCCAGACCCCACCATCCTCCTCTTCCAGACCCCACCATCCTCCTCTTCCAGACCCCACCATCCTCCTCTTCCAGACCCCAGTATCCTCCTCTTCCAGACCCCAGTATCCTCCTCTTCCAGATCCCAGTATCCTCCTCTTCCAGATCCCAGTATCCTCCTCTTCCAGATCCCAGTATCCTCCTCTTCCAGACCCCAGTATCCTCCTCTTCCAGACCCCAGTATTCTCTTCCAGCCCCTATTATTCTCTTCCAGCCTCCACAATTCTCCTCTTCCAGCTCCCACCATCTCCAACACACACACATACCAGCAGTGTCCGGCCCCTTCTGCACCTGCGGCATTACGTTGCCTCCTCTTTTCCACAGCTGTATGCATAGATGTATGGGAGAAACTCTGGGCCCCATCAGCAGCCGGGCCAATCACAGTGCAACAGCCAGTAGCCAATCAAGGCCTGGCTGCTGCACTGTGATTGGCCCAGCTTCTGCACTGTGATAGGCGGAGAGCTTCTCCCATACATCTATGCACACAGCTGAGAAAAAGATCCGAGACAATGTAATGCTGCAGGGGCGAGGGGCGGTGATGTCACACCGCTCCAAACCGCTACAGAGCTCAGCACACTATGTGTAGCGCTGGTCTGCGGCGGTGCGGACCGACCCTTAGACCCCCGTAGCCTGGTCCCAGTCCACAGCCTGGTGGTTGGCGACCCCTGCTCTAGAGGGTAGAGCTCTGGACCTTGCACCTGAGATTGTAAGTTCAGAACCTTTATGAGATAGAGAGAGAAAGATAATAATTTTTTTTCATTTTTTAATAAAAGTTAAATATGACTGAAAGCTGTGTGTATTAACCAGCATAATTTAATATTCAAAGTGAAATATGGTTGAAAGTTGTCTATTCCTTAGGCTATGTACCCTGTGAATACATAGCATGCTTAATACTATTTTAACATTTCAGGATGATAATCATGATATAATCTAATAAAGGTCAAATAGTGCTGAAACGTTTTTATTAACCTAACCAGCATAATTAATTCTAAATCCCAAAATTTTGCACAGTCACGTCTGGACCCCGAGAGCATCCTAGGCCATGTTGTGAGGCGAAATTTTAACCCTGCACGTTCCAATTCACCAAACAATTTTGCCCCTATCTACATAATGGGGGAAAAGTGAAAGGAAAAGTGTTGGAGGAAAATTGACAGCTGCCATATGTGAACAAGGGGGACTTAAAGAATGAGAGCGATGGCGCCAAAGACTATATACCGTACAGTTGCTAAGGTGGGGCCCCGACATAGGATACTCACCACACTGGAATATGAACACACACACAAAATGCGCCATACACTACCACGTACTTGAACACATATACCACCCTCAGCACACATTTCACCACACATTCACCAACCTCGCCACATAATCGCCCTAAAACACACACAATTCTGGTATTATCCTTCAACAATAAAAATCTGATTAATAAGCAGCAAAACTACAAGAACAACAAATGTACCATATAGGAAATAAGGCAGCTGTCAGTCACATGACCTGTCTATTATGTGTATGTGTGAGCTAATATATACTGTCAGGGGGGAGGGCTTCCTGTTGCCTGGGGATTTATCAGGCTGACAATAACAACCAATCACAGCTCAGCTTCTATATACAGTTAATTAATCTGAGCTCTGATTGGTTAATATAGGCAACAAATGACATTCTCAGTATAACAAAGCCTGTGTGAGGTAATAGGATGTCTGTGAGGTAATAGGATGTCGGTTAGGGTGTGTTGGTGGAAAGGCTGATGTCAGTCCCATTACGTCTATGTGAGAGAATATAGAAACTGCCAGTTACAGACTATTTTTACCACAACAATGCCTCATAAGAAAAGGAATTCCTTGGCACCAATGTCAGCTGACGCGAAAAGAAAAGATGCATTACTGGCCAATGAAAAATGTGAAGACCAAGAAACAAGGCTGACACATGAGAACAGCAGCTGCTTCCTCAAGAGCCAATGAACTTTGAGGAGAGGGAAGCGAGGCTTGCAGACATGAAAACAAGAGCTGCTTCCTCAAGAGCTAGTGAACTCTGAGGAGAGGGAAGCGAGGCTTATACACATGGTCAACTTTATGTGGCCTGTTCAAGAGTTGGAACAGCCAAAAATCTGTTCATCTTTGCACCTGAAGGAAGAACTAAGAATGTCGTTTATCAAAAGGCTCTCGAATAAGGAGTAGAAGATTACTTCACATTACTTGGCCAATTTAGTTAAATCTGTGTGGAATATCTGTGGTGTTAAAATATATGTTGTGAAATGCTTCTATTAGCTAAGTTTTTGCCTTTTAATAATTACATTTCTATCTATTTGTTTTGTAGTTTGTGTGCAGAATACATTTTTGTTAAAGCATTCTATTTTGTTAACAGCAGTTAACCCAGGTGAAGCCAGGTAGTACAGCTAGTTTAAAATAAAAGAGAACACTTTAATGTCATTGGGGTTTCAAACCTACAAGCTTTAGATTTCAAGTCATTTGCACTAACCACTAGGCTAGACAGCTACTAAGATGAAATTTTATTTATATATTTTAAATATATTCAGTCGATACTTGATTTTTGACTTCTGACAAGTCAGAAGTCAAAAATCAAGTATCAGAAGTCAGAATTCACTAGCTTGGAGCATGACACAGTGAACATGTTTGCAAAAATCACCTCTTCCTTTTAAGTAGCTGCCTAGCCTAGTAATTAGTGCACATGACTTGGAATCTTATGCTTGTAGGTATGAAACCCCAATGACAAGGTCCAGAGCTCTACCCTCTAGGTTATGAAACTTGCTAACACACAGTTTACATGTTGCAAAAAAAAAAACCTATGTGTCATGCCCCAAGCTAAATTAAAGTGATAATTTAAAGTCGATACTTCATTTTTGACTTCTGACAAGTCAGAAGTCAAAAATAAAGTATCAAATGTCAGATATCTTAGTTATAAATTATGATTTATCAATCATCATTTATCAATTATCGATCTTTATCAATTATCATCAATTATCGTGTATCAATCATCAATTATCATTTATTGATTATCATTCATCATTTATTGTTTATCATTTATCAATTACCGTTTATCAATTACTAGATGGTGGCCCGATTCTAACGCATCGGGTATTCTAGAGAATGTAAGTAGTTTATTTATGAAGATTTAAGAATAATGCAAAGCGAAGCTGGGTTTAAATCCTGCACAAATATTGCTGATTGCTGGCAGCCAATCAGCAAAGCATGGTTGAAATCTCGCACCAATTTGTGGGCGGACTGTCCCTGTTGCTGATTGGTGATTGGTCAGGCCAGCCGCCCACGACCAACGCAAGATTTGCGTTACAGACAGAAGTAGACAATTATATAGTAGATACCTACAGCAGTACTGGTGTGCAGCAGTGCCGAAGTCCAGGAGGGGGCCGGGGGACAGCAGCCGGGTGCGGGCAGGGGGGGGCGGGCCTCCTGCCCGCACCCAACCGCTGTTCCCCAGCCCCCTCCTGCCCGCAACAGAGTGTTTAGCAGAGTATATGGGGCCTCAGTGGTTAGCATACTTTACGGCGGCTCACTGGTTAGCAGAGCATACGAAGGCTCAGTGGTTAGCAGAGTATACGAAGGCTCAGTGGTTAGCAGAGTATACGGTGGCTCAGTAGTTCGCACTGTATACGGAGCCTCAGTGGTTAGCACTGTATAGTGGCTCAGTGCTTGGCACTGTATATGGTGGCTCAATAATTAGAACAGTAATGTGGCTCAATGGTTAACACTGTATATGGTGACTCAGTGGTTAGCACTGTATACAGTGACTCAGTGATTAGCACTCTATAGTGGCTCAGTAATTAGCACAATTCAGATAAAAAAGACGGCACTCACCGGTCAGCGTTGCACTTTTATTCAAGTTTGCTGGTTACATGTTGCAGGGAGGGGGAAAGACAGAGGTGACGACAGCACAGTTTCGTGCTCCTTGCGCTTCAACGGGTCACTAGCTCGAAAGGAGCACGAAACGGTGCCGTCGTCACCTCTGTCTTTCCCCCTCCCTGCAACATGTAACCAGCAAACTTGAATAAAAGTGCAAGACTGACCGGTGACTGCAGTCTTTTCTATCTGAATTGTGCTGTCTGTGTCTTTGGACTGGCACCGCGGTTTATTGTGACCAGCTGCATCTGTGGGGATTGCTGGAGACTTGTTCACACTGGTGCCCCATTCCTACTTGTGGTCAGCGCAGGGTGGAGGGCCAGTGGTCAGCGCAGGGTGGAGGGCCAGTGGTCAGCGCAGGGTGGAGGGCCAGTGGTCAGCGCAGGGTGGAGGGCCAGTGGTCAGCGCAGGGTGGAGGGCAATGCTTCAATAAAAACTTCCTTTATTCTTTCTCTCCTACGCGTTTCAGAGCCACATCCGAGCTCCTTCCTCAGGGATAATCAGGATATCCCTGAGGAAGGAGCTCGGATGTGGCTCCAATACGCGTAGGAGAGAAAGAATAAAGGAAGTTTTTATTGAAGCATTGCCTTCCTTGTGATCATTTTATGCCACAGCAGCGCGGACCGTGGAACACTCCTGCCTATAGAGTGCTAAATGAATGCAGACAAGAGTTGGTTTTTAGCTGGACACTGAGATTAGAGATTAAAGCCCTGCAGGTGGACTGGTCAGACACAAACGCTGACGAGAATACGGAGTGTTTTGGCGTATCCTAATTTACGCTACAACCCACTCCTGCCTATAGAGAGCTAAATTAATGCCGACAAGAGTTGGTTTTTAGCGGACACTGAGATTAGAGATTAAAGCCCTGCAAGTGGACTGGTCAGACACAAACGCTGACGAGAATACGGAGTGTTTTGGCGTATCCTAATTTACGTGTGTAGAGTTATGTCTGCTCTCCACCCTGTTAGGTGCTCAGAAAAAATATTTCTCTAGATAGAGAGAGATAGAGAGAGGATATTCTGGCACTCTACAAAAAGTATTACTTTTTTTCATGGAGTCTCAGTAAGTTCACAAAATTTATTGTTCCCTTCGTTTACAAATAAAGAGAATTAATATTTTCAACGTTTCGGCTGTTATAGCCTTGTTCTTGAAATTCTTTCATAATTTGACATAAAATAAAACAAGCAAAGAGTAATCAGAATTACGTAATGGACACATCAATAAAATACTCACATAGTCATGTGACGTATTGTTACACCATAATGTTATACAAATGAACATATATGCAAAAAAATAAATATATATAAATTTATATTGAACATCAATTCATGATGAGTTATGGTCTGTCTCTTTCATTTATCCAATATTGTTTTTCCAATCGATATATAAAGAAAATAATTACCTGTAAGGGTTAAATGCACAATGTAAAGGCAAAGGAGCAAATGTTTCAGGTTCCCTCTAGTGGTCAAGGAGGGCTAAAGGAAAATAATGAATAAACCTGTATAAGCAAACGCAATGATTAGCCTAATAGGTGAATTCAGTATAACATCGTGCTTGATATAGTACAACTAACTATATGGTGCAAAGATAAGTGATCTACCGCACGTAGTTACACATGCCAAAAGGAATCAGTTATTTCATAGGCACTAAAAGCCTGTATTGTATTATCATGGACCTAATCCATGTTAGGAAATGATCATAATGGCAATACTTACTCAATACACCTATATGACTGAAGAGGTCCAATCTAGAACTTTAAGGGTGGGTATACACGTTTCAATATCGTTGCGATATCGCAATTCAATGGCGCGGGAGCGCGCATTTAGTGCACGTTTCTCCCGCATCGCATCGGAGGTTTACACGTTGCGATTTATGAATCCAACGTCCGTACGATGTCTACGCCCCCCAACCCAGGAACGACCATTTAACATGGGAGTGAATGGGTGACGTTGAACTTCACATCGTAGTTGGGCTGTCACACAGCACGATCCGGCTCCAATCTCCATTCAATATCAGAGCATTGAATAGCACGCTCATTCAATCCCCGATATCACATTGACATCGTTCCTGCATCGTATTGGACGTTCACACCATACAATGCAGGAACGATATCGGCTCCAACGATCGAACCAAGTGACTTTTCATTGAAATTGGACGCCGATATCGCAACGTGTAAACCCCCCTTAAGAGGTTAAGGCTGGTTTCACACTGCAGTTTTTTCACTGATCAGTGTCCATCAGTGTTTGGGTGCCAAAACCAGGAGGGGAACCAGGAAAGGAACTTGCAGAGAAAAACTATAATTGAAAGATTGACACCTGTTCTGAGTTTTGGAGACACTCTTAGTTTTGGCACCCAAACATTGATGGACACTGATCAGTGAAAAACTGCAGTATGAAGCCAGCCTAAGCCATAGGCCACCAGAACATAAAGCATTGAGATATAGTCCAAAAGGTGCTGTGAAGCTATAGTATAAATAAACCCCATGGTGAACGGTTTACATTACCTTACAGTGAATTGTGAAGCGCTTAGGAAGCTGTGCGGTGCTTAGCGGTGGGTGCAGCCAATCTTAATATCATGTGACCAGGAAACGTGTGACGTAATCGCGTAGGTGAGCGAACCATATTGCGACATTACCCTCCTTAGCCTATCAAAAGATAAGACCCTATGCGTCTTTTTGTCTCATTTATTTAAAGACCTGTTTGGGCCTAGTAGGCCGGATAACCTAAAAGTTTGTGCAAGCGCTCCCATCAAAGTTATGCCCCGCCACACACAGGTGGGACCACTATCAGGTTTGTGGATTACTACTGAAAATAACAGAGGTAGGTCAGAGACCTGTTTAGGCCTAGTAGGCCGGATAAACTCAAAGTTCATGCATGCGCTCCCATCAATGATAAACTCTACCACACACAGGTGGGACCACCATTAGTTTTGTGGAAAACTACAGGAAAAAATGTAGAGGTAGGTCAGAGACCTGTTTGGGCCTAGAGGGACACATGAAGTCAAAGCTCATGCAAGCGTTCTCATCAATGATATGCCCCGCCACACACAGGTGGGATCACCATGAGTGTGGAGTTCTACAGGAAATAATGTAAAGGTAGGTCAGAGACCTGTTTGGGCCTAGAGGGCCACATGAAGTCAAAGCTCATGCAAGCAATCCCATCAATGATATGCCCCGCCACCATTAATTTTGTTGAATACTATAGGAAATCATGGAGAGGTAGGTATAACAGGTAACCTAAAACAGGGCGAATTGAAATTGGCGAACAATTCTAATTGAACATCGCTTATCTCTAGTCTGCTGTGATGCCATCAGCAGCCTACACTATACATGTCTACTGTGATGTCACCAGCAGCCTACACTAGGCATATCTACTGTGATGTCATCAGCAGACTAAACAAGACATGTCTACTGTGATGTCATAAGCATTCTAAACTACACATATCTACTGTGATATCAAAAGAAGCCTACACTAGACATGTCTACTGTGTTGTCATCAGCAGTCTCAACTAGACAAACCTATTGTGATTTTACCTGCAGACTACACTAGACATGTCTACTGTGGAAGGCTAACAGTAGTTCCATAAGCCTTCCACTTCGGATGATGCTCCCAACAGTGGAGACAGGTAGGCCCAACTGCTTGGAAAGGGTTTTGTACCCCTTGCCAGCCTTGTGACCCTCCACGATCTTGTCTCTGATGGCCTTGGAATGCTCCTTTGTCTTTCCCATGTTGACCATGTATGAGTGCTGTTCACAAGGTTGGGGAGGGTCTTAAATAGTCAGAAAAGGCTGGCAAAAGAGATAATTAATCCACACATGTGAAGCTCATTGTTCTTTGTGCCTGAACTACTTCTTAATACTTTAGGGGGACCAAACAGAATGCTGGTGGTTTGAGGGGTTGAATAATAAATGACCCTCTGAATTAACTTTTAACGCTTTAAAAAAAAAAAAAAAAAAATTAAAAAATCTTTTTGGCTGCAGTGCATTTCCCACTTCCAGGCTGATCTACAGTCCAAATGTCACAATGCCAAGTTAATTCCGCATGTATCAACCAGCTAAATCTGCAGGGGGTTGAATACTACTTATAGGCACTGTATGTATGTATGTAATCATAGTTGTGATACACTGTAACTACTGTAGGTTATACAGGGATTTTATGGGCAATGGCAACCTTAACCACACAAAACAAAAAAAAAGACATTTTAGCCCAATATATGAAGAGTGCAAATTTTAATTGATCAAGTGGATCACAGAGGAGACATATTAAAAAAGTTGGTATTGGACTACAGAATATGCATTGTACATTGATCAGCAATGTTCAAACTAACAAGTACTTATCTACTATATAATTGTCTAAGGGATTTTTGAGTGTGTCTGTCGCCAAAATTGCGTGCCAGACACAGGCTGAGCTCATGTAGGGCCCACTGGGACGGGGGTACTCGGTACCGGACCGGTCTGCTGCTGGGGAAGTCACGGGTGGTCCTGGTCCGGTCCGTGTCCCGGGCTCGGCAATAAAAGGGGATATTTACAGGGGTTGTCAGTCGTGACGCCACCCACTATATGCAGCCAGTGATGGGGCCACCGCTGCTGCAGAACCTCTGGGGATGATGGGATAGCAGCTTAGGTGTAATAGTTCCAGTGGGTTGAACTGTGTTCCCCGGGGCAGTAAGGGTTAAGTCTATTGCACCTCTTTGCTGGTGCTGACAGGCTGTATCCTGTATGGAGAGAATCACTTTCATGCAGAAACACAAGGGAAGCAGTTCCAGGGTTTTCCGTGTTTACTCTCAGTTCTTCAAGTCACTTTACAGCTCAGTCACAGTTCTTACAAAGTTCAAGTACAGTTCTTAATACACGGGCACATTCTCCCTCTCTGGGTTCCCTTTGCTCTGCAGCCAGGCCTCTCTCTCTGTGACCCCTCACACAGTCTTTAGTGTCCTTTCCGGGCTGTTAACGGTCTCCGTCTCCACGGGTGGGTGGGTGAAACGCCAAACAGTATGGCGGTGACTCGGGCCCCTGTGGGTCCTCCTGTTTGTCACTGAGCTGCCTGTCCTTTGGGGTAGGGATCCCAATCTGGAACTAAGACCCCCCGTCGTGTTGTTTGGGGATGCCGGGTAAACTACGGTCCCCTCTAGAGCCGACACTCTACTTCAGTCCAGCCTCCAGCAGTCCTCAAGTCTGAGGCTCTACCAGGCTCCTTTCTCTTTGTTCCTCTCAGTATCATAGGAGGGACTTCTCTGCCTGCAGTCAGTAGCTTCAGCTGCGTTCCTAGGGCCCGGGTATCACCGTCCCTCTCAGTCCTCTCACACTCCCGGTGGTATCATCTTCGGACGGGCTTTCTCTCTCCTCCGGCTCACACTGGCTCGGTACAGATTCTGCGCTCCTAGGCCTTACACTCACAGGACATGTGATTTCCAGCCTTTGCCTCTCAGCCTACCTCGGCCTACTGACTTCCTTCCTCCTCCCCCTTCCTATATACTGTCAAGTCACCTGACTACGTGTGTGCCCAACCCACTCCTCCAAATCCACCACCCCTCAATCTCATAGAGTATCTAATCTCAGGGCTGGATGCTACCTTCTCCTACACGTGGGTTATGTGGGCTGTGAGGGTGTTGTTGTGCAACAAGTGTCCTACCTGCCTGGCTGCAGTTCCCTTTGTGGCCTCCTGGACGCAGGGGCGCCACACTCAGACTATGCAAAAAGGCGCGAGAATTCAAAGTTCGAATTTTGCGCCTATTTGCCACCCAGCTACAGCGGCGCGTAGCACCGCTGTAGCTGGGATAGGTGTAGTAGGTGACTGGCAGGACAACGTTTCGGCCTCCAATTAGGCCTTGTTCACAGAGTCACTAGGAATAAAATAAGAAGTGTACAATATAAGGCTTGTACAATGATACACATGAGTCAAGTTATTTACAATAACATCATGTCTAGTTGAATTTAGTACCAAAGACAAAAAGATACAACAGAGTGGGAAAGCTATGGATAAGTCCATATAGGGTCAAGAGAATAAAGTAACTAACTGATTTACCCGCTATATTCACAGTCAGGGAATCACTAATGTTAGGCTGGTGTGTATATAGTTTTAGGTATCTGCAGGCTTTTGACAAACTTATAACCTAGAAAAAAGGTTAGGTGATGATAGCTTCCGGATGGATGTATACCATAGATAGTGTATACTATAAGGTGATATGTCCCTGTATATAGCTTTCCAGGTGTCTCACATGTATTTTCAGTGGTTATGCTGGATATGTTTAAACGCCAGTATGTTTTGTAGTTGGTGTCCAGAGACCCGGTTGTGATGAACAGGTTATGGTTAATATCCCTCATAGATTACCTATAGATAACATGGTATATACCTTAAAGTCAGTGTACTTATAGGTTATAAGTGTATCTGTTGGTAGATAGTAGCATTACCTTAAAATTAGTGAATTGGTCCTAATCAGTGAACCCCCCCTGGTATGTGTTCAGTTCTGTCCTCTTATGTAGGGTCAGATAAACCCTTGGCTGAATAGAGCAAAAAGGCATGTAAGTTTCAAATAGTAAATGGTATACTTAGCTTGGGTCCTGTCAAAGTAGTCTCACTCACATTGGTGTCAGTGTGGGCCAGCACATCCAGTGCCTTGGCTAGGACTGAGCTCCCCATACAGCCGCCGCCCTAATATGTGAGGTTGGCTGGTCATGTGACCGGAAATGATGTCACAAAAAAAAAAATTCTGTTTTGTTGTTGTAGGTTGCTGAGGCAACCTATCAGCCAATAGGGTATAGCAGTCACCCACAATCTTAGTACAGCAATCTGCAATTGTTAGTGGGGATTATATGTATGGTTATTGTGGCGATCTTACTATTTAGTCTGATATAGTTAATTGTACCATATGATAACCTGTAGATATGTTCAGTACTACATAGTTATAAGGATAATTGGAGTGGTAGAAAGCCCAGTTCTGTAGAATACTAGATTAAGGCTCGATGCTATCGCATCGGGAGTGCGGTGAAATGAACAGGTGCCCTAGAAATAGCCGCTGAATAGTACAGTCCTCTCTCCAGAAAGAACGCTGTTGTTGAGGGATTTACATGGTGTATTCTAAAGAATAGGGTAGTCTAGAATCACCGGCGATCACAGCGGAGCACCCCCCCGCCCCCGGACCCCTGAGCCGCAGCTGCAGCAGGGGCAGCGGTGCTGTGACAGCACACCCCCGCCCCCGGAGCCCTCACCCGCAGCTGCAGCAGGGGCGGTGGTGCTCTGACAGCACCCCCCACCCCTGGAGCCCTCACCCGTGGCTGCAGCAGGGGCGCCGGTGCTCTGACAGCACCCCCCCCCCGCCCCTGGAGCCCTCACCCGTGGCTGCAGCAGGGGCGCCGGTGCTCTGACAACACCCCCTCCCCCACCCCGGACCTCGGGATAGGGACGCTGGCGACAGTACCGATGCCGGTAGTGAGGCTCTGGGAGCCCCGCTACCGGCAAAGGTCGGCCATATTGGATCACCCCGAGTGGATGTATACATGCAGCTTCTGTCCGGATGTGACGTAGGGATAGGGGTGAATCTGGACGGAAGCTGCATTAGGGCTTTTATACTAATAGATAACAGTGTGTCTCTGTCTTGTTATTGAGACAAGTTTTTAGACATAGTGCAGTTATGATAGGATAAATACATATCTTTATACATGTCATAGAGATAAGTACCAGTTCAAGCATCAGTTACATCGTCTTACAAAACAGTTGTCATATCTTCATTATGTTATCATTATGTCATCATATGTTAATCAGAGACAGGTTTAAAGGGGTCCAATACTACAATATATAAACTCATGTAAACTCAGAACGGAAAAAAAGGGGAAAAATGAAACTTAGCAAAAAGGAGAGGAGGAGGAGTGAAGGGTTAATTATTCTTACCCTTGCAGTGAATGAGGGACAGATGGACCAAGGAAGGTTAAGTTGGTATCTGAGCCATTCAATCTCTCAATTTAAACCCTTTGATTCAGCGTATCCAGAGTATATATCCAGTAACTTTCACGTTGTTTTAGTAGTTTGGTGTGGTTACCACCACGCCGCAGTCTCGGTATATGTTCAATATAACAATTGCTGATTGCTGTACTAAGATTGTGGGTGACCGCTACACCCTATTGGCTGATAGGTTGCCTCAGCAACCTACAACAACAAAACAGAATTTTTTTTTTTTGTGACATCATTTCCGGTCACATGACCAGCCAACCTCACATATTAGGGCGGCGGCTGTATGGGAGCTCAGTCCTAGCCCAGGCACTGGATGTGTTGGCCCTCACGAACACCAATGTGAGTGAGACTACTTTGAAAGGACCCAAGCTAAGTATACCATTTACTATATGAAACTTACATGCCTTTTTGCTCTATTCAGCCAAGGGTTTATCTGACCCTACATAAGAGGACAGAACTGAACACATAACAGGGGGTTCACTGATTAGGACCAATTCACTAATTTTAAGGTAATGCTACTATCTACCAACAGATACACTTATAACTTATAAGTACACTGACTTTAAGGTATATACCATGTTATCTATAGGTACTCTGAGGGATATTAACCATAACCTGTTCATCACAACCGGGTCTCTGGACACCAACTACAAAACATACTGGCGTTTAAACATATCCAGCATAACCACTGAAAATACATGTGAGACACCTGGAAAGCTATATACAGGGACATATCACCTTATAGTATACACTATCTATGGTATACATCCATCCGGAAGCTATCATCACCTAAACTTCTTTTCTAGGTTATAAGTTTGTCAAAAGCCCGCAGATACCTAAAACTATCTACACATCAGCCTAATACTAGTGATTCCCTGACTGGGTATATAGCGGGTAAATCAGTTAGTTACTTTATTCTCTTGACCCTATATGGACTTATCCATAGCTTTCCCACTCTGTTGTATCTTTTTGTCTTTGGTACTTTTTTTTTTTTTTTTTCAACATGGATACTGGTACCATGTATATATTATACAACTAAATTCAACTAGACATGATGCTATTGTAAATATGTAAATAACTTGACTCATGTGTATCATTGTACAAGCCTTAGTCTACCTTCACATTACGATTTGAAGGGAGCCGATGCTGTCCGATATAAATCGGACAGCATCGGCTCCCTTCTGATGCCTGGAATCGGGTGCCAAATAGGCACCCGATTCCGGCATAAAATCGTTCCCTGCGGGATGAAAAAAATAAAAAAAATAAAGGTTATTCTCACCTCCCCCCCCCCGAGCCCCCGCCGTCTTCTGCCATCTTCTTGGAGCTCCCGGTGGATCCCGCAGGCTGCCGGTGTCAGCAGAGGGCTCCCTCTGCTGTTCAGGACCTGCGGTGATGTCACAGTCACGTGACCGCGGGTTCACCATGGTAACCCGCGGTCACATGACTGTGACATCACCGCAGGTCCTATACAGCAGAGGGAGCCCTCTGCTGACACCGGCAGCCTGCGGGATCCACCGGGAGCTCCAAGAAGATGGCAGAAGATGGCGGAAGATGGCGGAAGACGGCGGGGGCTCGGGGGGAGGTGAGAATAACCTTTAATTTTTTTTTTTTAACCCTTGTGCTCCTAGTTAGGAGCAGTTTTACTGTACTGAGCATGCTCAGTACAGTAAAACGGGGTCCGAGGAGACATCACATGTTTCCTCGGACCCTTCTCCATAGGGCCCCATGTTATAGGGATCGGGTCAGATCGGATGTGCACTAAATGCCATCCGATTTGGTCCGATCCGAATCTGTCAGATTTTATTTTCGGTGCAAAAATCGGAGCAAGCTCCGATTTTTGCACCGATAATAAAATCGGACAGAATCGGATCGGACCAAATCGGATGGCATTTAGTGTAATCCGATTCGGTCCGATGCCCATAGAGCTGCATGGGGCCCAAAATCGGTCCGATGCTGTCCGATTTTTATCGGACAGCATCGGAAATGATAAAATCGTTATGTGAAAGCAGCCTTACATTGTACACTTCTTATTTTATTCCTAGTGACTCTGGACAAGGCCTAATTGGAGGCCGAAACGTTGTCCTGCCAGTCACTTACTACACCTGTGTTTGTTTTGAAATAAATCACCTTTAAGCAAAACAAAAAAACCTGAATGAGTGCTTGGATTTAATTCTCATGATATTGTGGATCTTTGATCCTTTCCGTGAGCACCATCAACTTCATCTTAACTGGTGTTCTCGTCTTTAATGACGATTGAGTATGCTGTAGCTGGGATAGTCTCTCCTCACAGCCCCCCGTTCCTCCTGCCCGCACTCGCTGCGGCCCCCCGCTCCTCCTGGCCCGATCTGTTCTTCCTGCCCCCCTCGCTCCCAGCGGCCCCCCCTGCCTCTGTCCCCTCGCTCCCTGTGGCCCTCCCTCTGCCCCCCTGCTCCCCGTGGCAGTTAGTGGTCATGTGACCGATCAGCTGATCGGTTTCCCAGGCAATGACAGGTCCTGTCCTGGGAGCTAGAAGACACTGGAACGTGCCTGTGAAGGGTAAGTACCCTTATGGGATTTCTTTATTTTTATCACCATTGAGGAGTGGGGGAAGCAGGGGGAGGGGGGGCAGAGGGAGGGTGGTCACGGGGACCGAGGGGGGCAGGAAGAGCGGAGAGGGGAAGGAGGAGCGCCTCCATCCTGCCCCCCCTGCATCCATCCTGCCCCCCCCTGCATCCATCCTGCCCCCCCCCTGCATCCATCCTGCCCCCCCCTGCATCCATCCTGCCCCCCCCGCATCCATCCTGCCCCCCCGCATCCATCCTGCCCCCCCCGCATCCATCCTGCCTCCCCGACACAATCTTGCCCCCTTCTCCATCTTGCCCCCCGGCAGTTAGCGGTCATGTGACCGATCAGCTGATCGGTTTCCCAGGCAACGACAGGTCCTAAAGGCCTGTAGGACCTAGAAGACGTAGGTGGAGCGAGGCGGCGGACAGGTGAGTATCCTGATGATTTTTTTATTTTTACTTTTACTGTGGAGGAGTGGGGGCCAGGAGGAGCAGGGGGCCGCGGGGAGTGGAGTACCACCATATACCATAGCGCTTCTATACATGTACTGCTGACTCACCGCGGCCGGCTGACTCCGGTTGATACAGGCGATTCTTCTCCTTCCTTGTCACGGGTGGACCGCGCCTGCCGGTAGTGGGGCCCGGTGTAGTGCAGATCAAAATTGAAGACGTCTTACGGGAACAGATTAAAGGGGTTTTAATTTGTTTTCTTCGTGACGCCACCTATGAGTAGATTCGGTAAGGGCTACCGACGCTGCGGAACCCCCGGGGGATGGACAGCAGCAAGATGTTACGCTCCCCACAGGCTGAGCGGTGATCCCCGGGGGCTGGAGCTGCTCAAGATGTTGTGCGGCAGCTGCGGTTACCTTAGTGTGCGGACGGATAGTTCATAAGGAGACACGGACACAGATAGTCTCTGCAACGGGTCTTTACTGTAACCAGCAGGCAGTACATGGCTTACAGTGGTTGAGTAGTAGACCGGGTGGACTCAGCAGTGATAGTGTTCCTCAGAGATCCGCAGTGTTCCTCCATTCTACCTACTTAGTTTCTCTTGCCAGCGTCGCCCAGGAATACCAGGTCGGGTACGGGGAGGCTGCTTCAATGCCCTATCCATGATGTACGTTCTGGATGCTTTGGGGAGCCTTGTATCCCTCAGTGGGTACACCGCTGGTTAGACGACTGGAAACTGGCTGGTGGTGGGGTGCTCCTATAAAGCTGCTCCTCCACGGGGCTGGTTCGCGTGACAGAGGTGAACTGCTGCCAGCTTCGGTACCAGTGAACCGGCTGTAAGTTGTGGGCACGGGAGTCTTTTGGGAACCCGTGTAGATAAGCCCAATCCCGGTGGTTAAGGCCTCAGGTGCTGACACCCGACCGGTGACGGCCCAGGGGCCCGCACGGAGTGCGGAGCCCCCGCTCCTCTCCAAGTTCTAGTCTGCTCTTGTCAGGTTCTAGATTCTCTTCAGAACTCTGTTCTGACTGTCTAGATTATTGTGTGTTCTCTTACACTACCCTAACACTCCACCCACCAGGACCTAGGATTGGTCCCCTGTTCTAGGTGTTGTATGTTGGGTTGGATCTCAGAGTTAACTATTGCACTGCTTTGTCAGAGAATATTGCGGCTGCAATACTCCCTTGTGACGCACTCGTTGCGGGGCGCCACACTCCCCTTGGTTAAATCAGCTTGTCCCCAAGCGTCAAACTACTCACATTACAGAGGTTTTTGCATTTTTATACATATATGACACACTTTTATTAAAATAGAAAACAGGTAAAGGTATGCTTTGGTGACATAAGCAAAGAAACAGGTAATCACTTTGTGCGGACCCGGCGTGCGGTTGGCTGTACTTTAACTAGAGTCCAGGCTGTAGCCGCAAGATCACACAGTCAATGATTAACGGGACAAGAGTCATTGAGGAAGTTCAAGTTTTAAAGTCACTGGCTTTGAGGGTGATGGCGCACCCGGATAGCGAACCACCCATCTGCACAAGCGTAGCGCTCGTAGGTGATTATATCGCCCCGGTATAGGTCGCGATCGGGATGTCCTCTTGGCAAGTTGGACTCAACGTCCCGGCGCCCCACAAACACCTCCTCATTCAAACCCACCTCCAAGCGAACCCCACCCGGTATTTAAATTAAAGGTGGAAATTCTACCTTCACGGCGGAGTTCATCAGGCAGCGGCGGTTGGCGGCGAGCCTCGGCACGGGCCTCCATGTTGGCGCGTTCTCTGGCTTGCCACTCCTCTCGTCGTCTCTGGCGTACATCTCCGTCGTTACGGCTCGGGGTGTAGAGATGAGTAACGGAGCTGGTGGTTTGGCGGGAAGCTTGAACTTGGCGGGCTGTCTGTATCGGAACCCGGTGGAACGGCACAGGGGAAGGTGTCGGCAGTGCACCCGACCAGTGTACCCGAGCTGTATGCCCGGTAGGAAGTTCCTTGTTGTCTCCCCAAGCGAACCCGGTGTCGAAATCCTCAGCGGTGCTGTGGGTCTCGTCGTCATCCTCTCCGACCTCTTCCTCGATGACCACATCAGGCTGCTCGATGGCGAAAGACGTTGAAGGTAGTTCTGTTGTACAACGGGGCGGTGGTGCTGCGGATCCTTCCGTAGGGACGTCCTGCAGGGCTTCCAGGCTGCCTGCCTCTTCATCTGTTTCCGCAGGTAGAGGTGTTTCAATCCCGGTTACCCGGTAGGCCTCGGCAATGGCAAGGGAAACCTCCGGTACGGGGATAAAACAGGCGACTGTCTCTGTAGTGGTGAAACATGTCGCGGGTTCCTCAGTGGGAACCTGGTAGAGATCGAGTTCTTCCATGGAGCGTGTTATGAGCTCCGGCTCAAGAACGGGATCGGTTGCGATATTGGTCGCTGGAACGGGTCGAGTTGCGGCCTCCACCGGAATGACGCAGTCTATTGGCTCTGGTGACGGAGCAGGACAGGTGGTAGGCGAGGGTGAGGCGGTCGAGAAGCTGGTGACGTCGTCTGGGCTTGGAGAAGCTGTACCCGGTCGGCTCTGCTGCATCGCATGGTGTAGTCGTCTGCCTAGGGTCGCGCTCCAGCTACGGATCGTCCATTCCACTGTCTCTAGTAACCGCACCCGGAGGTCTTGTAGAGCCTCTAGCCAGAAGTCGGGACTGCCGTCTATGGTAAGGGCAGGATCCGGACCCGGTTGGCTGATGGCTGCTCTGGCCTCCGCCTCGACCTCCCGCATCAGGTCTTGGAGTCTCATGCTGGCCATTCTTCTTGGAGGGAAACCACACCCGTTCAACCGGTAAGACGTTCTGGTTGAGCTGGTGAAGATGTCTTCTCTCTCCGTCGGTGTGTCTATGACACTCCCATTTTCTCTGGGCTTTTGTAGTCCAATCGTGGGAAAAGTCTTTGGGGTCCGCCCCCATGGTTGATTCGAGCAATCAAGGCGGACAAAGAGTTTGGCGCCTTTTGTCTTTGGCCCTCCCACAATGAGGGGGGGGGTTGACTCACTCCTGGGCTTCACGTGGCGGCTTCTTGTGGCGGGAGCGCCATCTTGGGCGCCATCTTGACCCAATGGTGTAAAGGCGGGAAAGTTCTTTTAGGGACGAACAAAGTCCAATTGTAGACAATAAAGTCCATTTTAAGCACAATATACCGTTGGGTAACGGGCCTGCTCGAATCCTGTTCGTGACGCCATTTTCTGACTCACCGCGGCCGGCTGACTCCGGTTGATACAGGCGATTCTTCTCCTTCCTTGTCACGGGTGGACCGCGCCTGCCGGTAGTGGGGCCCGGTGTAGTGCAGATCAAAATTGAAGACGTCTTACGGGAACAGATTAAAGGGGTTTTAATTTGTTTTCTTCGTGACGCCACCTATGAGTAGATTCGGTAAGGGCTACCGACGCTGCGGAACCCCCGGGGGATGGACAGCAGCAAGATGTTACGCTCCCCACAGGCTGAGCGGTGATCCCCGGGGGCTGGAGCTGCTCAAGATGTTGTGCGGCAGCTGCGGTTACCTTAGTGTGCGGACGGATAGTTCATAAGGAGACACGGACACAGATAGTCTCTGCAACGGGTCTTTACTGTAACCAGCAGGCAGTACATGGCTTACAGTGGTTGAGTAGTAGACCGGGTGGACTCAGCAGTGATAGTGTTCCTCAGAGATCCGCAGTGTTCCTCCATTCTACCTACTTAGTTTCTCTTGCCAGCGTCGCCCAGGAATACCAGGTCGGGTACGGGGAGGCTGCTTCAATGCCCTATCCATGATGTACGTTCTGGATGCTTTGGGGAGCCTTGTATCCCTCAGTGGGTACACCGCTGGTTAGACGACTGGAAACTGGCTGGTGGTGGGGTGCTCCTATAAAGCTGCTCCTCCACGGGGCTGGTTCGCGTGACAGAGGTGAACTGCTGCCAGCTTCGGTACCAGTGAACCGGCTGTAAGTTGTGGGCACGGGAGTCTTTTGGGAACCCGTGTAGATAAGCCCAATCCCGGTGGTTAAGGCCTCAGGTGCTGACACCCGACCGGTGACGGCCCAGGGGCCCGCACGGAGTGCGGAGCCCCCGCTCCTCTCCAAGTTCTAGTCTGCTCTTGTCAGGTTCTAGATTCTCTTCAGAACTCTGTTCTGACTGTCTAGATTATTGTGTGTTCTCTTACACTACCCTAACACTCCACCCACCAGGACCTAGGATTGGTCCCCTGTTCTAGGTGTTGTATGTTGGGTTGGATCTCAGAGTTAACTATTGCACTGCTTTGTCAGAGAATATTGCGGCTGCAATACTCCCTTGTGACGCACTCGTTGCGGGGCGCCACACTGCCATATACTATAGTGCTTCTATACATGTGCTGTAATATACTGCCATATACCAGAGTGCTGCTATACATGTACTGTAATGTACCGCCATATACTATAGTGCTGCTATACATGTGCTGTAATGTATGTGTGTAGTCCACTCACGTTGACTGAATAAGTTCTGTCAGTCACAGTATGTCAACTACAGTTGTGGCCAAAAGTATTGACACTCCTGCAATTCTGTCCGATAATACTCAGTTTCTTCCTGAAAATGACTCCAATCACAAATTCTTTGGTATTATTATCTTCATTTAATTTGTCTTCAATGAAAAATCACAAAAGAGAATGAAGCAAAAAGCAAAACATATTACATACATATTCTAGAATACCCGATGCATTAGAATCGGGCCACTATCTAGTAACATATAAGACTCTAAATTGCTGTTTATTAAAATGCACCTTAAATTGGTTGTTTATAGATGCGCTAAGGTATACTAAAACCCCTATAAGGTCGGCTTCACACTGCGGCGTGATCCGGGACGGGGCTGTCCGGGATGACCCAGACAGCTGCACACCGGACCGGAGGGCATATTGGCCCCCCAGTCCTGTGCTGATCCGGTCCGCGGCTTTCTGGGTCATCCCAGACATCCCCGGACCGGATCACACTGCAGTGTGAAGCGGCCTTTATGGTTTCAATCACATAAGTGCCTGATAGGGCCACGTCACACACACAGATAATTGTGCAGATATTGTTCACAGATCTCTGGTTGCAGTGAAATCATGGACAGATTGTTCCATTTTGTGACTGTGTACAAATGTAACAATCAGTCCATGATTTCACTGCAACCAGAGATCTGCGAACAATCTCTGCACAGATATCTGTGTGTGTGACATGGCCCGTACTGATATATATTATTACACATCCAACATTGTATTATACATCTAAAAAGGGTAGCTTTACACGTCGCAACATTGCATGCAATTTCACTTGCAACTTGCTGGTTGCAGTGAAATCATGGACAATTTTGTTCCATTTGTACACGGCCAGAAAATAGAACAATGTGTCCATGATTTCACTGCAACCAGCAAGTTGCAAGTGAAATTGCATGCAATGTTTTGATGTGTAACGGTACCCTAATAGTAATCACAAAGATTGATATTGTCAAGACTATTAAGGTGCTTAGTTTACCAATTTATCAAAGCTATGCACCTTTTAGATGTCTAAGGCGGCCGTCACACGGTTCAATAATGCTAACGATATCGTTTAAGTGATCTGCTTTTTGATCGCTTAAGCGATATCGTTTGTCCGTCGCTGCGTGCAATCAAGCGATTTTACAATGTAAAATCGCTTGGTCGTTAGATCGCAGATTTGTGAGCCGGAGCTCATATCAAGCGATAAACGCTTGATCAATCTGCCTCATCGTGGTGTGTGACACCACGATGATCCATCTCCCAGCGGCAGAGCCTATGCTGGGAGATGGTATCTATGGTAAACATCGGGTTACTAAGTGCCCGCGCGGCGCCTAGTAACCTGATGTGTACCATAGTTACCAGCGATCTCGCTGGCCCACATCACTGGTGAGTCTGTCTGTGTGACATCTCACCAGCGATGTGAACGATATTGTTAGCGATCGCGCGTGCACGTGATCGCTTACAATATCGCTCACGATATTGCAGCGTGTGACGGCCGCCTTATATGTATCAGGCAGTTATGATCATTTAAACAATCATTTTGACCGCAAAATAAACATTTACTAGTGGTGACACTGTAGGAATTAAAAAAGGCAATGTTATCATCATAGTCTCCGGCCATAACCATACACTTCACTGATCTATACGTAGTGTAATGGCTAAAATAGTCAATGCTGTTAAATAGCCTTAGATATAAAGTATTCAGCCCACTAACCAAGTATCACAAATTGCCAATACTGACAACAGATTTTAGCAGAGGCTATTATTTACACCCCCTCTAAGACTATAATTATTTCCTCCCAGAGTATGGCCACAATAGATATGTATTGCCCCTACATCAATAGACAACACCACTGCAGATGAAGATATAATACTACATCATGGACAACCTAGCTAGAGCAACTAATAGGTGCAACTTAAACAGTGCCACAATTGTCATAATGCTTAGGAATTACCTCCAGAATCCTGTTGAAGTCGCTGAGCCTAAGCATACACTAGACATGTCTACTGTGTCATAAGCAGTCTCAACTAGACAGGCCTACTATGATTTTACCTGCAGACTACACTTGATAAGTCTACTGTAGTGATGAGCCACCACCTCAATGTTCGAATTCGGTTTGATTCGTCTAATTAGTGATTTGTTAGTCGAATGTTCGTCAAATGTTCGTCTAACACCGCGAACCCCATTGAAATCAATGGCAGGCTACAGCAAACACATAGAAAACACCTTCAAAGGTCTCCAAAAGCTTCCAAACTACTCAGAATAGACAACAAACACCAGAAAAAGTGATAACAATCTACCCACAGTCCAAATAGTCAGAGGCAAGGAGGCAGTAGTTTTCTACATTAAGTAAAAAGAGGTGGAAGAGTAAAAGGAGGATGAGACACAGGTATAGGCATGTCACACCCTTCTTAAATCATGTAAAACATAGCAAGGGGACTCCAAGAATCTTCACTCTTTCAAAAGAGTCACACCTACAGCAAAATGGCATCAATTGTCTCAGACCAAACATTGCTGAATGGCCCAGCCTGCATGCATGGCACAAGGTCTGGAACAGGACCTGGCCTAACATTTCAAGGCTAAACATGGGTCAGCAACTATAAGTTTTGTGGAATATTACAGTAAAAACTAGAGAGATAGGTCACTGACCTGAATAGGCCTAGTGGGCCGGATTCCCTCGAAGCTCATGCAAGCGCTCCCATCAATGTTATGCCCCCCACACACAGGTGGGACCACCATCAGTTTCATGGAATATTACAGGAAATAATAGGGAGGTCAGAGACTTGTTTGGGCCTAGTAGGCTGGATAAACTCAAAGCTTGTGGAAGCGCTCATATCAAAGTTATGCCCCGCCACACACAGGTGCGACCACTATCAGTTTCATGGATTACTACAGGAAAGAGAGGTAGGTAAGGGCCCTTTCACATCAGCGGTAATTTGAAATCGCGGCAGATGCGGTGAAAAAACCGCATCTGCCGCGATTGCCGCATAGCCGCCGCATAACCGCTGCACTTGCGGCGCGGTTGTGGTAATCGCCATAGTAAGTATAGGGGGACTTGTGGCAGGTGCGGCAAGTGCGGTTTTGCACTTGCCGCAGGTGCGGCCACGAAAAAAAAAACGCGGCTGGACAGTTGCTGAAAAGATTTGAGCGCATCTCCACTCAAGATTTGTGCCACTAGTGTGATACCCAATCCCCTCCATAAACCCCCTCCCTCCAACTTGTAAATTTCCGGTAAAGCGGGATTGTCCCATAGTGGGGTAAATGGAGTATGTCCCGTCACATTTAGAATAGATTTGTTTTTTTGCCATATTTTCCTCATGAGCCTCACTGTTGGCAGACACTCTTTGCGTTCCCGCTCCAAGAGCCCAACCTCCAAAAATGAGGTGATGGAGATTCCCCCGTAATGACATGTGTCAATTTTTCCAAATTTCCACTAGCCAATGCAAGCTGTTGGAGCTGGGCTGCCAAAAAGTATGCCCACGGGTTAGGGGCCGCCAATCCTCCCTGGTCCTTAGGCCTCTGTAGTGTATCGAGGCGAATCCTGGCCACCCCCTTTTTCCAGGTTAATTCCCTAAATAAGGCTTGAAATTTATAAAAAATTTGCATAGGAATCCATATTGGCGAATTATGAATTACGTATAACAACTGTGGCATTAATATCATTTTAACCAGATTGGTACGACCAATCACCGACAAAGGGAGTTTGCACCAAATATTAATTTTCTGTTGGAACTTACCCACCATATCCAATAGATTTAATGCGATATAGTTAGAGATTATAGGAGACACCACTATTCCAAGATACTTGAACTCTCGCACCACTTTAAGACAAGTATCTCCCACCCTCGTATCAGCTGATAGAGCATCCACTGGCATAATAACTGACTTATCCCAATTTATTTTTAAACCTGAATACTCTCCAAATTCCTGTATAAGCCCCATAGCTGCGGTTAAAGAACCTGATGTGTCCCCAAGAACAGCAGGAGATCATCAGCATATAATGCCACTCTTTCCTCCAATTCCCCATATCGGAAACCCCGAATATCAGGGCTGTTACGCAATTTAACCACCAGTGGTTCAATGGCGAGCGCAAACAGGAGAGGAGACAGTGGACAGCCCTGCCTAGTACCCCTTTCCAATTTCAGAACATCCGATAGGGCCCCATTGAGGCGAATCCTAGCCACAGGAGCAGAATATAGTAGTCTCACCCATTTTATAAACTGGCCTCCAAATCCCATTTCCCGCAGTACCACCCATAAGTACTCCCACTCAACGCTATTGAAAGCTTTCGCAGCGTCAAGTGAGAGCACCGCCCTCTCTCCACCACTCCGAGATGCCAACTGTATGTTAAGAAATACCCTACGCAGGTTAATGGCCGTAGATTTATTGGGCATAAATCCTGTTTGATCCTCTCCCACTACCTGATTGATCACTGTCATCAGTCTAGTAGCCAGGACTTTCGCCAATATCTTTACATCAGTAGATAACAAAGAAATAGGCCTGTACGACCCCGGCTGTAGAGGATCTTTTCCTGGTTTAGGCAAGAGGACCACCACCGCCTCCCTCATCGATTCAGGTAGAGCCCCCTCACCCAAAGCCCCCTCAAACACCTCCTTTAATCTAGGCATTAACACATCCCCATATTCCTTATAAATTTCAATTGGGACACCATCAGATCCAGGAGCCTTATTATTTTGAAAGTCTTTTGCCGCAATCCACATCTCCTCTTCTGTAATAGGAGCCTCCAATTGTAGTCTCTGGACCTCCGTCAGCCTAGGCAGCCGCATGTCACGGATATACCGCTCCAGCTCCGCAGAAGATTTTGCAAGCCTGGAGGAGTACAGCCGCTGATAAAAGTGAAAAAACACTTTTGCAATCTCTCCGGTGTCCGTGACCAATAATCCATTACTGTCCCGGACAGCTGAGATCAGCGGAGCCCCAGTTTGAGCTTTAGCAACCGTAGCCAACAGATGTCCAGCACCTTCACCCTCAGCATAAAATTGCTGCTTTAGGAAAAAACGTTTATTTTCAGCCTGTTGTAACACAAATTGGTTTAATTTAGATTGGGCATTTACCCATTTTAGCTTGTTGTCGGTAGTTGGTGAGCCCACAAAGGCGTGCTCCAGAGTATCCACCTCAGTCTGTAAATATTGCATACCACCTCTAGTTTTAGATTTAATCCTGGATATTTCTTTTATTAAGACTCCACGCAGTACCGCCTTCATGGCATCCCAAACCACTGACGGAGACCGATCCCACATTGTTGCAAAAGAACTCCTCCAGAACAGATGGAATGGAGATATTGTTGTCAAACACTGCCAGCCAGAATGGGTTGAACCTCCATCCACCCCTATGACATATAGCACCCCGGTCCACGTTTATAACCACCTTAAGAGGGGTGTGGTCTGAAATCAATCTGGTACAATATTCAGTCCCATCAATGGCACCACTGCGCTATTCCCTAAGGCCAAATCTATCCTAGATAACGAGGAATGAGATGCAGAGTAGCAGGAGTATTGCCTAACATCCGGGAACCGCATACGCCACACATCCACTAATTGTACCTCTTGCAAAACTCTCGCCAGAGATGTCTCTTGTATATTGCCTCCTCCCATCTCAGCCCGATACTTATCCAAGCACATATTAAAATCCCCAATTACCAGCAAGGGTATGTTAGCATATTTCGTAATAATGGGAATTATAGTTTGTAATTTACTCACAGCAAATGGTGGAGGAATATACAGGGTAATCAAGCACAATCTTACCCCAGCCACTCTACACACCAGACATACATATCTACCCTCCCTGTCAATGATCACCCTTTCTGCCGTGAAGGGAAGAGATGGGTGCACCAAAACACTCACGCCCCTGGAATATGTGCTGGGCGTAGAATGAAACGCAGGCCCCTTCCACAATTTAGTAAGAGAGGCAGCCGCCTCCGCATTACAGTGCGT
This sequence comes from Allobates femoralis, assembly GCA_033576535.1. Classification (NCBI taxonomy): domain Eukaryota; kingdom Metazoa; phylum Chordata; class Amphibia; order Anura; family Aromobatidae; genus Allobates; species Allobates femoralis. Next base: position 71,615,460 of record JARQOC010000011.1, read on the forward strand.
TTCCTGTAAACACACCAAAAGATTTTGATGCGTTCTTAAATATTTAAGTATTGCAAATCTCTTTTTAGGATCCCCCATGCCCCTGACATTCCAAGACACAATATTAAGTTGTCTAGCCATATTCAGAAATATACCATTTTACAGCCAAAACCGGATATTTTAAGTACCGCCCAGCGCCTTTGAATTTATCATCCTCCAATACGTGAAAAGGTTCTCTCATAACACTCATAACAAACCCCTCCCCTCCCACCCCTCCCCAACCCAATAACAACCTCATCGCGTTGTTCATCACTAGTCCCATATATCTTAATTTAACTCTCATGTGGGCCTTTAACAAAAGAATTATGCCCACGGCGAGTAAGAAAGAAGGAAAAAATAGAAGTCAGAAAAAGAAAGATAACAAACAACAGAAAAACTAAAAAGAGATAGACCGATGGGAGAACAAAGTCTCGCACGCTGCAAGGGGGATAAAACTTACGTAGCTTGCAGTTAGCCCCTTGACAGCCCCCGCGCCATACAATCAACCCCAAAAAAACTATATCGGCTTGCCCGAGATATATATATATATATATATATATATATATATATATATATATATATATATATATCTCTATTATATAATCGCGAATCGGAAAAGCGCCCCTCCGCGCGCTACTTCCGGCGTGGTCATGTGGATACGAATTTAACATTGGGCGCGAAGCGCCCAATGCTGCGCGAGCAATGGCCGCGAGGCCATTGCGAGTCGCTGGCTCAGGGCGAGCAATGGCCGCGAAGCGGCCATTGCGAGCCGCTGGCCCAAAATCGATCCACAGGCTCGGCTACAACCTTAGCGATTTACCGCTCAGGTAGCGCGAGCAATGGCCGCGAGGCCATTGCGAGTCGCTGCCTGAGCCGCAAATCGCTACCCGGGGGCCATGGAGCGGAGGCGGCACTGCCGCCTCCGCTCCCCGCTACCCACAATTCGCCACCCCCCGCCCCATGTCCGCACAGCCCACCCCCAGCAATGTCCGCACAGCCCGCCCCCACCAATGTCCGCACAGCCCGCCCCCTATGTCCGCACAGCCCGCCCCCTATGTCCGCACAGCCCGCCCCCTATGTCCGCACAGCCCGCCCCCTATGTCCGCACAGCCCGCCCCCTATGTCCGCACAGCCCGCCCCCTATGTCCGCACAGCCCGCCCCCTATGTCCGCACAGCCCGCCCCCTATGTCCGCACAGCCCGACCCCTATGTCCGCACAGCCCGCCCCCTATGTCCGCACAGCCCGACCCCTATGTCCGCACAGCCCGACCCCTATGTCCGCACAGCCCGACCCCTATGTCCGCACAGCCCGACCCCTATGTCCGCACAGCCCGACCCCTATGTCCGCACAGCCCGACCCCTATGTCCGCACAGCCCGACCCCTATGTCCGCACAGCCCGACCCCTATGTCCGCACAGCCCGACCCCTATGTCCGCACAGCCCGACCCCTATGTCCGCACAGCCACCCCGCAAAAACACAACCCCCACTAATGTCCACACAGCCCCCCCATGTCCGCACATACTTACATGTCTTCTTTGTCATCTGATCCTCCGTCCGGCCAGGCGTCCTCTTCCTCCGGCCCCGGGGGTCTTCTCGCTTCTTTCACCCATCTCCGCCTCTTCGTCCGGCCCCGGGGATCTTCTGTCTTCTTTTCGCTAACTTCCACCTCCGACGTCCTCTTCCTTCTCATTAAGATAGAATGGACGAAAAATCCGCCATTCTACCTTAATCAGATCTGAGGCCCTCTTCTGATTGGTCGCTGTATACTGCCCTCAGCCAATCAGAAGAGCCCCTCAAAACTGAGACGCAGTTCTCATTCAGGTCCGCCTTTTTTTCCCCATTGACATACATTACCGGTGTGTCGGCGATTTTATGGCCGCCCACCTGGTTCTATTTGTCGGCCCTAAAATCGCGGACACACCGCTAATGCATCTCTATGGGCAGTCAGCCCGATTTCGGATTGAACGACGACCAATCAGAATTCGAGCTGACTGCCCATAGACATGCATTAGCGGTGTGTCCGCGATTTTAGGGCCGACAAATAGAACCAGGTGGCCGGCCATAAAATCGCCGACACACCGCTAATGTATCTCAATGGGGAAAAAAAAAAGGCGGACCTGAATGAGAACTGTGTCTCACTCGCAAGTAAAAAAATAAATAAATTTAATAATAAAAATAATAATAAAAAAATAATTAAAAAATAATTAAAAAATAATAAATAATTAAATAAAAATAATAATAAAAAAAAAAAAAAAAACGGACCTGAATGAGAACTGCGTCTCAGTCTGACTTAAAAAAATAAATAAATTTAATAATAAAAAAAATAATTAAAAAATAATTAAAAAATAATAAAAAAATAATTAAAAAATAATAAATAATTAAATAAAAATAATAATAAAAAAAAAAAAAAAATGCGGACCTGAATGAGAACTGTGTCTCACTCGCAAGTAAAAAAATAAATAAATTTAATAATAAAAATAATAAAAAAATAATTAAAAAATAATAAAAAAATAATAAATAATTAAATAAAAATAATAATAAAAAAAAAAAAAAAAACGGACCTGAATGAGAACTGAATCTCAGTCTGACTTAAAAAAATAAATAAATTTAATAATAAAAAAAATAATTAAAAAATCATTAAAAAATAATAAAAAAATAAATAAAAAATAATAAATAATTCAATAAAAATAATAATAAAAAAATTAAATATATGCTAATTATATCAGCCCTTCCAGCAGACCTGAATGAGAACTGGGTCTCAGCCTAAATAATAAATTTAATAATAAAAAAATAATTAAAAAATAATTAAAAAATAATAAAAAAATAAATAAAAAATAATAAATAATTCAATAAAAATAATAATAAAAAAATTAAATATATGCTAATTATATCAGCCCTTCCAGCGGACCTGAATGAGAACTGGGTCTCAGCCTAAATAATAAATTTAATAATAAAAAAAATAATTAAAAAATAATTAAAAAATAATAAAAAAATAAATAAAAAATAATAAATAATTCAATAAAAATAATAATAAAAAAATTAAATATATGCTAATTATATCAGCCCTTCCAGCGGACCTGAATGAGAACTGGGTCTCAGCCTAAATAATACATTTAATAATAAAAAAAATAATTAAAAAATAATTAAAAAATAATAAAAAAATAAATAAAAAATAATAAATAATTCAATAAAAATAATAATAAAAAAATTAAATATATGCTAATTATATCAGCCCTTCCAGCGGACCTGAATGAGAACTGGGTCTCAGCCTAAATAATAAATTTAATAATAAAAAAAATAATTAAATAATTAAAAAATAATAAAAAAATAAATAAAAAATAATAAATAATTCAATAAAAATAATAATAAAAAAATTAAATATATGCTAATTATATCAGCCCTTCCAGCGGACCTGAATGAGAACTGGGTCTCAGCCTAAATAATAAATTTAATAATAAAAAAAATAATTAAAAAATAATTAACAAATAATAAAAAAAAAAAATAAAAAATAATAAATAATTCAATAAAAATAATAATAAAAAAATTAAATATATGCTAATTATATCAGCCCTTCCAGCAGACCTGAATGAGAACTGGGTCTCAGCCTAAATAATAAATTTAATAATAAAAAAACAAATTAAAAAATAATTAAAAAATAATTAAAAAAAAATAAATAAATAATAAATAATTCAATAAAAATAATAATATTAATGCTAATAATAATGTTATTAATGCTATTATTAATGCTTATAATGCTATTATTAATGCTATTAATGCTAATAATAATGCTATTAATGCTATTAATAATGTTATTAATGCTATTATTAATGCTAATAATGCTATTATTAATGCTATTTATGCTAATAATAATGCTATTAATGCTATTAATAATGCTATTAATGCTATTATTAATGCTAATAATGCTATTATTAATCCTATTCATGCTAATAATAATGCTATTAATGCTATTAATAATGCTATTAATGCTATTATTTATGCTATTAATGCTATTAATGCTAATATTTATCCTATTAATGGTATTATTAATGCTATTAATGCTAATAATAATGCTATTAATGCAATTAATGCTAATAATAATGCTATTAATGCTATTAATAATGTTATTAATGCTATTATTAATGCTAATAATGCTGCTATTATTAATGCTATTAATGCTAATAATAATGCTATTAATGCTATTAATAATGCTATTAATGCTATTAATTATGCTATTAATGCTATTAATGCTAATATTTATCCTATTAATGCTATTAATGCTATTAATAATGCTATTCATGCTAATAATATTGCTATTAATGCTCTTTATGCTAATACTAATGCTATTAATGCTATTTTTTATGCTATTAATTCTATTATTTATGCTATTAATAATGCTATTAATAATGCTATTAATCCTATTAATGCTATTAATAATGCTATTCATGCTATTAATAATACTATTAATGCTATTAATGCTAATAATAATGCTATTAATGCTATTAATAATGTTATTAATGCTATTATTAATGCTAATAATGCTATTATTAATGCTATTTATGCTAATAATCATGCTATTAATGCTATTAATAATGCTATTAATGCTATTATTTATGCTATTAATGCTATTAATGCTAATATTTATCCTATTAATGGTATTATTAATGCTATTAATGCTAATAATAATGCTATTAATGCTATTAATGCTAATAATAATGCTATTAATGCTATTAATAATGTTATTAATGCTATTATTAATGCTAATAATGCTATTATTAATGCTATTAACCCCTTCATGACCCAGCCTATTTTGACCCTAAAGACCTTGGCCTTTTTTGCAATTCTGACCAGTGTCCCTTTATGAGGTTATAACTCGGGAACGCTTCAACCGATCCTAGCGATTCTGAGATTGTTTTTTCGTGACATATTGGGCTTCATGCTAGTGTTAAATTTAAGTCGATAATTTTTGCGTTTATTGTGAAAAAATCAAAAATATGGCAAAAATTTTGAAAATTTCACAATTTTCACATTTTTAATTTTTTTTTCTGATAAACAAGAGAGATATGTGACAGAAAAAAGTTATTAAATAATATTTCCCACATGTCTACTTCACATCAGCACAATTTTGGAAAAAAAAAAAATTTTTTGTTAGGACGTTATAAGAGTTCAAAGTTCATGAGCAATTTTTCATTTTTCAACCAAAATTTACAAAACCATTTTTTTTAGTGACCACATCACATTTGAAGTCCTTTTGAGGGGTGTACATGACAGAAAACACCCAAAAGTGACACCATTCCAAAAACTGCACCCCTCAAGCTACTCAAAACTACATTCGAGAAGATTATTAACCCTTCAGGTGCTTCACAGGAACTAAAGCAAAGTGGAAACAAAAAATGGATATTTTAATTTTTTTATCAAAAATGTTCTTTTAGCCTCAATTCTTTCATTTTCACATGGGCAACAGGATAAAATGGATCTTAAAATGTGTTGTGCAAATTCTCCCGAGTACATCGATACCTCATATGTGGTCATAAACCACTGTTTGGGCGCACGGCAGGGCTCAGAAGTGAAGGAGCGCAATTTGACTTTTGGAGCTAATTTTACATTCAAAAAGTGAAATTGCGCTCCTTCCCTTCTGACCCCTGCCGTGCGCCCAAACAGTGGTTTATGACCACATATGAGGTATCGGTGTACTCAGGAGAAATTGCCCAACAAATTTTAGGATAAATTTTATGCTGTTGCCATGTGAAAACGAAAAAATTTAGGCTAAAAGAAAGTTTTTGTGAAAAAAAAAGTACTATTTTATTTTCACAGATCAATTTGTAAAGCACCTGGGGGTTCAATATGCTCACTACCCATCTAGATATGTTCCCTGGGGGGTCTAGTTTCCAAAATGGGGTCACTTGTGGGGGAGCTCCAATGTTTAGGCACACAGGGGCTCTCCAAACGCGACATGGTGTCCGCTAACAATTTGAATAAAAATCAGCTCAAATTGTTAGCTGTAACCATGTTGTGTTTAGTGAGCCCCTGTGTGCCTAAACATTGGGGCTCCCCCACAAGTGACCCCATTTTGGAAACTAGACCCCCCAAGGAACGTATCTAGATGCATAGTGAGCACTTTGAACCCCCAGGTGCTTCACAAATTCATCCATAAAAATGAAAAAGCACTTTTTTTTTCCACAAAAAAATTCTTTTTTCATTATTATGGATCAATTTGTGAAGCACCTGGGGGTTGAAAGTGCTCACTATGCATCTAGATACGTTCCTTTGGGGGTCTAGTTTCCAAAATGGGGTCACTTGTGGGGGAGCTCCAATGTGGAGACGCACAGGGGCTCTCCAAACGCGACATGGTGTCCGCTAACAATTTGAATGCAAGATGAGCTCAAATTGTTAGCGGACACCATGTTGCGTTTGGAGAGCCCCTGTGCGTCTCCACATAGGAGCTCATCCACAAGTGACCCCATTTTGGAAACTAGACCCCCAAGGGAACGTATCTAGATGCATAGTGAGCACTTTGAACCCCCAGGTGCTTCACAAATTAATCTGTAAAAATGAAAAAGTACTTTTTTTCTGCAAAAATCTTTTTTTTTCAATAATTTGTGAAGCACCTGGGGGTTCAATATGCTCACTACCCATCTAGATATGTTCCCTGGGGGTCTAGTTTCCAAAATGGGGTCACTTGTGGGGGAGCTCCAATGTTTAGGCACACAGGGGCTCTCCAAACGCGACATGGTGTCCGCTCACAATTTGAATAAAAATCAGCTCAAATTGTTAGCTGTCACCATGTTGCGTTTGGTGAGCCCCTGTGTGCCTAAACATTGGGGCTCCCCCACAAGTGACCCCATTTTGGAAACTAGACCCCCCAGGGAACGTATCTAGATGCATAGTGAGCACTTTGAACCCCCAGGTGCTTCACAAATTCATCCGTAAAAATAAAAAAGTACTTTTATTTCCACAAACATTTTCTTTTTTCATATTTACAGATTAATTTGTGAAGCACTGGGGTGTTCAAAATGCTCACCACCCATCTAGATAAGTTCCCTGGGGGGTCTAGTTTCCAAAATGGGGTCACTTGTAGGGGAGCTCCAATGTTTAGGCACATAGGGGCTCTCCAAACGTGACATGATGTCCGCTAACAATTTGGGTTGATTTCCATTCAAATTGTTAACAGACACCATGTCGCGTTTGGAGAGCCCCTGTGTGCCTAAACATTGGAGCTCCCCCACAAGTGACCCCATTTTGGAAACTAGACCCCCAGGGAACGTATCTAGATGTATAGTGAGCACTTTGAACCCCCAGGTGCTTCACAAATTGATCCGTAAAAATGAAAAAGTACTTTTTTTCCACAAAATATTTTTTTTTTCATTAATTTGTGAAGCACCTGGGGGTTCAATATGCTCACTACCCATCTAGGTAAGTTCCCTGGGGGGTCTAGTTTCCAAAATGGGGTCACTTGTAGGGGAGCTCCAATGTTTAGGCACACAGGGGCTCTCCATACGCGACATGGTGTCCGCTAACAATTGGAATTGTTAGCGGACACCATGTTGCGTATGGAGAGCCACTGTGTGACTAAACATTAGAGCTCCCCCACAAGTGACCCCATTTTGGAAACTAGACCCCCCAAGGAACGTATCTAGATGCATAGTGAGCACTTTGAACCCCCAGGTGCTTCACAAATTGATCCGTAAAAATGAAAAAATAATTTTTTTGTGGAAAAAAAGTACTTTTTTAATTTTATGGATCAATTTGTGAACCACTTGGGGGTTCAAGTACTCACTATGCATCTAGATACGTTCCTTGGGGGGTGTAGTTTCCAAAATGGGGTCACTTGTGGGGGAGCTCCAATGTTTAGGCACACAGGGGCTCTCCATACGCGACATAGTGTCCGCTAATAATTGGAGCTAATTTTCCATTCAACTTGTTAGCGGACACCATGTCACGTATGGAGTGCTCCTGTGTGCCATCAGCACAAGGGCAACTGGAAGAGTTGGGGTACAGCACTAGAAAATGGCACCTCTAATGTGCTATTTTCTGGGGTGGCTGTGAATTGCAATTTGCAGCGTTGGGGGGGCACAACATTTGGGTCTCTCCACGATGAGGATTGCAGCCCCCCAACTACCAAGTTGTACCTGGCTGGCATCCAAAAATAAGGCAAAGCTCCTTGTCATTTTATTGGTAGAAGTAAAAAAAAAAAAATGACGTGGGGCTCCGCCGTATTTTTGGTCAAGCCAGGTACAACTTGGCAGCTACGGACTGCCAGCAACCCCCAGCTGCCTCGTTGTACCTGGCTGGTACCCAAAAATACAGCAAAGCCCTTTTTTTTTTTCTTTCTAGAACTAATTCTAGAAAAAAAAAATGGCGTGGGGCTCCGCCATATTTTTGGTCCAGCCAGGTACAACTTGGCAGCTACGGACTGCCAGCAACCCCCAGCTGCCTCGTTGTACCTGGCTGGTACCCAAAAATACAGCAAAGCCCTTTTTTTTTTCTTTCTAGAACTAATTCTAGAAAAAAAAATGACATAGGGCTCCGCCATATTTTTGGTCCAGCCAGGTACAACTAGGCAGCTGGGGGCTGGATTCCACAGCATGGAGAGGCCCAAGCGTTCTGGGCCCCCCATGCTGCGAATTGCAGCCCGCAGCCGCCCCAAAAAATGGCGCATTCATTGAAGCGCCATTTTCTGGCGCTGTACCCAGACTCTTCCAGTTGCCCTGGTGCCGGTGGCAAACTGGGTAATAAAGGGGTTAATGCCAGCTTGTTATTGGCAGCTGGCACTAAGCCCGAGATTCATAATATAGGGCCAATGTTAGACCCGCCATTAGGAATCTCTGGTAAATAGTCAGAAAATAGACACAGAGAAAAATCTTTTTATTTGAAAAAAAAAACAAACAAAACTTGGACTCCATCTTTATTATAAAGATCCGACGTAGTCCACAACGAAGGTCCCACGGCGCTCGACTGCCTCCGACGTAGTCCACAACGAAGGTCCCACGACGCTCGATCGCCTCTGCTCAATCCAGAGATTGCAGCAAGGGATCAAGTGTCCTCTTCCTACAGACTCTGGGGTCAGAGTTATGGTGCACTGTGTGACAATGATCTGTCATACAGTGCACCATGACTATGATCCCAGAGACTACAACAAGAGGATACTCATCCGCAGTCATCCACGTACGCACACATCCACGGACGCACACATGCACGGACACGCTAACACACATCCACGGACGCACACATGCACGGACACACTAACACACATCCACGGACGCACACATGCACGGACACACTAACACACATCCACGGACGCACACATGCACAGACACACTAGCACACATCCACGGATGCTGGAGTTCACACACATCCACATACGCACATCCACGCACGCATCCACGGACGCACACATGCACGGACACACTAACACACATCCACCATGCACGGACACACTAACACACATCCACGGACGCACACATGCACGGACACACTAACACACATCCACGGACGCACACATGCACGGACACACTAACACACATCCACGGACGCACACATGCACGGACACACTAACACACATCCACGGACGCACACATGCACGGACACACTAACACACATCCACCATGCACGGACACACTAACACACATCCACGGACGCACACATGCACGGACACACTAACACACATCCACGGACACACACATGCACGGACACACTAACACACATCCACGGACGCACACATGCACGGACACACTAACACACATCCACGGACGCACACATGCACGGACACACTAACACACATCCAGGGACGCACACATGCACGGACACACTAACACACATCCACGGACGCACACATGCACGAACACACTAACACACATCCACGGACGCACACATGCACGGACACACTAACACACATCCACGGACGCACACATGCACGGACACACTAACACACATCCACGGACGCTGGAGTTCACACACATCCACATACGCACATCCACGCACGCATCCACGGACGCACACATGCACGGACACACTAACACACATCCACGGACGCTGGAGTTCATACACATCCACATACCCACATCCACGCACGCATCCACGGACGCACACATGCACGGACACACCAACACACATCCACGGACGCACACATGCACGGACACACTAACACACATCCACGGACGCACACATGCACGGACACACTAACACACATCCACGGACGCACACATGCACGGACACACTAACACACATCCACGGACGCTGGAGTTCACACACATCCACATACGCACATCCACGCACGCATCCATGGACGCACACATGCACGGACACACCAACACACATCCACGGACGCACACATGCACGGACACACTAACACACATCCACGGACGCACACATGCACGGACACACTAACACACATCCACGGACGCTGGAGTTCACACACATCCACATACCCACATCCACGCACGCATCCACGGACGCACACATGCACGGACACACCAACACACATCCACGGACGCACACATGCACGGACACTCTAACACACATCCACGGACGCATGCACATATCCATCCATTCATTCATTCATTCATTCATTCATTCATACTTACCCATGAGGAGGAGGAGCATCTGAGAGGAGGAGGGACCACACCGCAGCTGCATCGGAAGCCGGCGGGCTGCTCCGGAATGGGTGAGTGGGGCTAGAGGTGGGGGACTAGGCCTGGGGGGGGGGGGGAGAGTGAGCAGGGAAGGGGGGGGGGGGGGGATGAGCAGGGGGAGAGGAGGCTGTGCAGGCTGACCGGCCGGCGCCTGAGCCCGCCAGCACTAGCACTGCATTACAGAAGGAGGAGGGCGGGTGGATCGCGGGGACGCGGGGGGGGGCAGGCCGGACACAAGGGGGGCTGGAGGTAGGGGGACAAGACACAGGAGGGGCTGGAGGAGGAGGGGGGCAGGGGCACACAGAGTAATGACGGCGGCTGCATCAGGAGTGCAGCCGCGTGCAGCCGCCGCAGAAGAAGCTGATCGGAGGGGCGGGGGGGGGGCGATAGGCGGCAAGGGGGGGCCCTAATGCTTCCTGGAGCTGGGGGGGCTGAGTAGGGGGAGGGCACCAGCCGATCCGCCCGTCCAGATCTGATTGGAGAGCTCCAATCAGATCTGGGAGGGGGGAATCGCTGTGATTTCTCAGATCTGCAGTTTCACTTTTAAACTGCAGATCGGAGGGGCCCTGGGCACGGGGGGGTTAATCCACCCCCCGTGGGGTGTACTACAGGTTGTCACTGTGCATTATGTACAGTGACACCTGAGTAACCCCCCTCACACGCGCCGCAGGAGCGCGATCATTCCATGGCCCACCGTTTGGGCCAAAGGTCGGGAACGAACTTGTTTTCATGGCCCAAACGGTGGGCCAAGGGTCGTGAAGGGGTTAATGCTAATAATAATGCTATTAATGCTATTAATTATGCTATTAATGCTATTAATGCTAATATTTATCCTATTAATGGTATTATTAATGCTATTAATAATGCTATTAATTCTAATATTTATCCTATTAATGCTATTAATGCTATTAATAATGCTATTAATGCTATTAATTATGCTATTATTGCTATTAATGCTAATATTTATCCTATTCATGGTATTATTAATGCTATTAATGCTAATAATAATGCTATTAATGCTATTAATGCTAATAATAATGCTATTAATGCTATTAATAATGTTATTAATGCTATTATTAATGCTAATAATGCTATTATTAATGCTATTAATGCCAATAATAATGCTATTAATAATGCTATTAATGCTATTAATGCTAATATTTATCCTATTAATGCTATTAATGCTAATAATAATGCTATTAATAATGCTATTAATGCTATTAATTATGCTATTAATGCTATCAATGCTAATATTTATCCTATTAATGGCATTATTTATGCTATTAATGCTAATAATAATGCTATTAATGCTAATAATAATGCTATTAATGCTATTAATAATGTTATTAATGCTATTATTAATGCTATTAATGCTAATATTTATCCTATTAATGCTATTAATATTGCTATTAATGCTAATAATAATGCTATTAATGCTATTAATAATGTTATTAATGCTATTATTAATGCTAATAATGCTATTATTAATGCTATTAATGCTAATAATAATGCTATTAATGCTATTAATAATGTTATTAATCCTATTATTAATGCTAATAATGCTATTATTAATGCTATTAATGCTAATAATAATACTATTAATGCTATTAATAATGTTATTAATGCTATTATTAATGCTAATAATGCTATTATTAATGCTATTAATGCCAATAATAATGCTATTAATAATGCTATTAATGCTAATATTTATCCTATTAATGCTATTAATGCTAATAATAATGCTATTAATGCTATTAATAATGCTATTAATGCTATTAATTATGCTATTAATGCTATCAATGCTAATATTTATCCTATTAATGGCATTATTTATGCTATTAATGCTAATAATAATGCTATTAATGCTAATAATAATGCTATTAATGCTATTAATAATGTTATTAATGCTATTATTAATGCTATTAATGCTATTATTAATGCTATTAATGCTAATAATAATGCTATTAATGCTATTAATAATGCTATTAATACTATTAATTATGCTATTAATGCTATTAATGCTAATATTTATCCTATTAATGCTATTAATATTGCTATTAATGCTAATAATAATGCTATTAATGCTATTAATAATGTTATTAATGCTATTATTAATGCTAATAATGCTATTATTAATGCTATTAATGCTAATAATAATGCTATTAATGCTATTAATAATGTTATTAATCCTATTATTAATGCTAATAATGCTATTATTAATGCTATTAATGCTAATAATAATACTATTAATGCTATTAATAATGTTATTAATGCTATTATTAATGCTCTTAATGCTAATAATAATGCTATTAATGCTATTAATAATGTTATTAATGCTATTATTAATGCTAATAATGCTATTATTAATGCTATTAATGCTATTAATGCTATTTATAATGTTATTAATGCTCATAATACTGCTAATAATGCTATTAATACTGCTATTACTGCTAATAATAATGCTATTAATGCTATTAATACTGTTATTAATGCTCATAATACTGCTAATAATGCTATTAATACTGCTATTACTGCTAATAATAATGCTATGGCTTATATTATTGCTATTGATGATGCGATTATTATTTAAAAATGTTTAAAAAAACAACAAACATATTTTAGATACCCGATGCATTTGCATCAGGCTAACAGCTATAACTACTATAATCAAATTAATGCACGTTCTAGAATCCCGATGCATTTGCATCGGGCTCACAGCTAGTATATATATATATATATATATATGAGAGAGATAGATAAACAGATCTCATACTAGGTACGGTCCAGGATAAGATACACTTATAAAATCCAACATTGTACATCGGACCCATTTGTTCTCAAAGCCAGTGGGTCTAATCTTTATCAACCAATGTTGAAAAAGCCCACGAACAGTCATCCATTGCGAATTTGTCTCTTTTAAGTCCAGCCATTTAGACGCTTCCTTGGCCAAATCAAAGAAGTGGGTTCCACCAAGCGCCTCCACTCGCAGCCGGGCCGGAAACAGCATAGAGTATTGCACTTTCAGCGCTCTCAAACGACTTCCTGAAATTGAGCGCGTTTTCTACGGACCTCCACGGAGAAGTCCGGATACAGAGACACTCTTGCCCCTCTATATACGGAGATCTTCGGCCGTCCGTGCCAGATATAGGATTTTGTCCCGGTCTCTAAAGTGGAGCATTTTTATCAGAATCGGACGAGCTTGGTCTCCCTGCTGCGGCGGCCTGGCAGGCACTCTATGAGCTCTCTCAATAGCGAACATTTTAGAAAACTTATCCTGGCCAAAAGTTTTCAGCAGCCACGCTTCAAAATATTCCACTGCATCTCTGCCCTCCGCCCTCTCTGGAACTCCTACAATGCGCACATTATTTCTACGTAGGCGATTTTCTATATCGTCCGTTTTATTGTGCAAGTATGTAATAGAATCACCAGCAGCCTTGAACTTTTTGACCAAGGGAGCCACAGTGTCCTCCAGTTCACCCACTCTCCCTTCAGCCGCAGACATACGTTCTCTCACTTTCTGCATATCATGGCGAATGGTGGATATCTCCATCTTTAGGGATCCAATATGGCCAGCAAGCTCAGCATTTCCTTTAGCAATAGCTTTAGGGACATCTCTAAGTGTGGGTTCACCCTCATCATCTGTTTCATCATGCGTGTTAACAGTCTCTGAGCCCTCAGGTTCCACAATATCATCATCATCCTGGGCTGCCTCCCCATTGCTGCACAGCTTTCTCCCTTGTTCCTGCAGGGACTCCCCTCCACAAACACCCATTGTCCCTGGATTATATGCTGCAGTATTGTCACCTGGGGTCCGTGGGGCACCTGGCTGCTGCTTCCTGGCGAACTGCTGTAATTTGGCCGCCGTTTCCAGCCGCTTCTCCCACTGCCGCGGGGTCTCTCCTTCCTGGAGGCCTCCCTCGGCGCCATCTTGCGTGCCATGCGGCGCTCCCCCAGCCGCCGACCGCAGCCGTCCATCCCGCCGCGACATTATGCAGCCTGCCAGTCTCACAGTGCTCACCGCGTTCCCGGAGGTCAGCCCCAGCGAGTAGGCAGCTCAGAGCAGAATTATTCCTCGGGCAAGAGGATTATAATGAGCGGGGCCGCCGGAGCTCCTCACCCGTGCGACCGCTCACATAGCACGCTAGGCCACGCCCCTCACACTGGATATGTCTGTGATGTCATCAGCAGCCTACACTAGACATAACTTCTGTGATATCTTCAGCAGCCTACTAGACATGTCTACTGTATTGTCATTAGCAACCTAAACTATACATATCTATTGTGACATCATAAGAAGCCTACACTAGACATGTCCACTGTGTCATCAGCAGTCGCAACTAGACAAGCCTACGCGATTTTCCCGCAGACTACATTAAATGTCTATTGTGCTGTCATCAGCAGCCTACACTATACATGTCTACTGTGATGACACCAGCAACCTACACTAGGCATATCTACTGTGAAATAATCAGCAGCCTAAACTAGACCTATCTACTGTGATATCATAAGAAGCTTACACTAGACATATCCACTGTGATGTCATCAGCAGGCTCAACCGGACAAGCCTATCACGATTTTACCTGCAGACTACATTGGATATATCTACTGTGATGTCATCAGCAGCCTACACTATGCATGTCTACTGTGATGACACCAGCAGACTACACTAGGCATTTGTCACGCGCTGACAATGCTGGATGCTGCTGTGTATATGTATCTCTTTAAGAGCTGCATGGTTGATAGTTGTGAAGGTCCTGTCATCCTGTGTTGGGCTCCAGAACTGCATTCACTATTAACCCCTCAACCAGCAGTTGAACCTAATGTGTGACTCACCTGAACTCCCCTCTTCCTAACCTTTAAAGCGAACCTGTCACCCCCTCCAGGCATCTAAAGATAACATAGCCACCTTCTGCAGCACTAAGGCTGCATTCTAAGAAGGTGTCTATAGCATTTAGGCTCCCTTGATTCACTGAAATAAAGACTTATATAAAATCTGTTTCAAACCAGACCCAAGACCGGGAGGCGGGTTTTCAAGTGTCTGTCTCCCTCCTCTGTGGTGTCAGTCATCCCTCTCTGCTCTCTGTGTGCCGCCTCCAGGGCCATCTCCCTGCATTACAGAGCTTTGTCAGCTCTGCTACAACATAGAGCTGCTGTTATAGGAGACCCCACAGTAGTAAATCTAGCAGGAGGACCCTGAGCAGACAAAGCACTGCCTGCTACATAGCAGCCCATGAGCTGAGCTGCCAGCAGTGCAGCAGAGTTGAGTTTGTGCTTTAGATCAGGGGCTGAGGAGCAATGCTGCTGGGTACAAGAAACTGAAAGTGAAAACTGCTCAGCTCAAGGGCTGCTCGTCCTCCTGCTAGATTTACTACGTTGGGGTCTCATATAACAGCAGCTCTATGTTGTAGCAGAGCTGACAAAGCTCTGTAATGCAGGGAGATGGCCCTGGAGGCAGTGCACAGAGAGCAGAGAGGGATGACTGACACCACAGAGGAGGGAGACAGACACTTGAAAACCCGCCTCCCGGTCTTGGGTCTGGTTTGAAACAGATCTTATAAAAGTCTTTATTTCAGTGAATCAAGGGAGCATAAATGCTATAGACACCTTCTCAGAATGCAGCCTTAGTGCTGCAGAAGGTGGCTATGTTATCTTTAGATGCCTGGAGGGGGTGACAGGTTCGCTTTAAGCAGCCTCTCCTTCCACCAGGTGGTGCTGCTGATAGAGTTTCACTCTGTGCCTGGAAGCCGTGCTGTGCTGACCTCAGTGTTTGTGTGGCTGATGTCCTTTCTGTTGGAGTTACTGTATCCCAGTTATGTGGAGGGAAGTGAGGGGGAAATAGCGCAGGGCTGGTGGAGGAGTTTTAGGGAGAGGCTGGAGGCTCGAACCTTCTCACCATCAGAGATTCCTTTGGGATCAGGGCCATTCAGGGTTTCCAGACTAGGGTCAGACTGGTCTTCCCTGGTCACCCTGCCCGTAAATGCCATTCCTTTATCAGTATTCTCACTACACAGTGACAGCATATCTACTGTGATATCATTAGCAGCCTTCAATAGACATAGCTACTGTGATATCTTAAGCAGCCTACACTAGACATGTCTACTGTGATGTGATCAGCAGACTACACTAGACTTGTCTTCATTGATACCATCAGCAGAATACACTAGACATGTCTACTGTGATGTAATTAGCAGTCTAAACTTCACATATCTACTGTGATATCATAGAAAGCCCACACTAGACATGTATACTGTGTTGTCGTCAGCAGTCTCAACTAGACAAGCCTACTACAATTTTACCTGCAGACTACACTGGATATGTCTACTGTGATTACACCAGCAGCCTACTCTAGGCATACCCACTGTGATGTCATCAGCAGCCTAAACTAGACCTACAGTATCTACTGTGATATGATCAGATGCCTACACTAGACATAGCTACTGTGATATCTTCAGCAGCCTACACTAGACATGTCTACTGTGACATCATTAGCAGCCTAAACTACACATATCTACTGTGATATCATAAGATGCCTACACTAGACATGTCTACTGTGTGGTCATCTGCAGTCTAAACATTAGACAAGCCCACTGCTATTTTACCTGCAGACTACACTGGATATGCCTACTGAGATGTCGTCAGCAGTCTCAACTAGACAAGCCTATTGCGATTTTACTTGTAGACTACACTAAGCATGTCTAATGTGATATCATCAGCAGACTACACTAGACATGTCTACTGTGTCATCATCAGCAGACTAAACAAGACCTATCTACTGTGATATGATGAGCAGCCTACACTTGACATAGCTACTGTGACATCATTAGCAGCCTAAACTAAACATATCTACTCTGATATCATGGAAATCCTACCCTAGACATGTATACTGTGATGTCATCAGCAGTCTCAACTAGACAAGCCTACTGCGATTTAACCTGCAGACTACACTGGATGTGTCTACTGTGACGTCATCAGCAGCCTACACTAGACATAGCCAATGTGATATCTTCAGCAGCCAACACTAGACATGTCTACTGTGATGTCATTAGCAGCCTAAACTACACATATCTACTGTGATATCATAAGGCACCTACACTAGACTTTTCTACTGTGATGTCATCAGCAGTCTCAACTAGACAAGCCTATTGCGATTTTACCTGCAGACTACACTGGATATGTCTACTGTGATGTCATCAGCAGACTACACTAGATATGTCTTTTGTGACGTTATCAGCAGTCTAAACTAAACATTAGAGATGAGCCGAGCATCCCAAGATGCTCGTGTATTCGGCCCGAGCACCGAGCCCAATGTTATCCTATGGGAGACCCGAGTATTTTTCTGGCATGACCCCCGGCAGCATGGAAAAACCCTAAAAATGTCACAAGTATCAGAACAGTGTTCAAATGACATGGGAACAGCATGGGGAAGACCCCTGTAAGCATTTCAGACCCCAAGGTCACTGCTGTGAACAATGTTGTCAGACTACTATGCCACTTTTACGGACTGTCAAGAAAACGTTACAAAATGATACCAAAACGGATTTTCATGGAAAAAATATTAAGGGCTCATACCCACTTGTGAGACAGAGTTGGTGTATGCTAGTTTTTTTGAATTATAAAAGATTTTTCTTTTTTTTTTTTTAAATTGTGTGGCACTCCAATGCCCCTGGGAAGAGACGTAAATGAAGGCCTCTTTAAATAATGTGCCCATTATAAGGAAGTTTGTCTTTTGTAATATTGCCCTAGGCAGGGCAGCCAAACATTGGAGGCACCCCAATGCCCATGGATAGAGGCGTGCATGAGGGCCTCTTTTAATATTGTGCCCATTATAAGGAAGTGGGTCTTTTGTAGTATTGCCCTAGGCAGGGCAGCCAAAAATTGTGTGGCACTCCCATGCCCCTGGGAAGAGACGTACATGAAGGCCTCTTTAAATAATGTGCCCATTATAAGGAAGTGGGTCTTTTGTAGTATGGCCCTAGGCAGGGCTGCTAAACATTGTGGGGCACCCCAATGCCCCTGGATAGAGGCATGCATGAGGGCCTCTTTAAATAATGTGCCCATTTTAATGAAGTGGGTCTTTTGTAGTACTGCCCTAGGCAAGGCTGCCAAATGTTGGGAGGCACTCTGATGCCCCTGGATAGAGACGTGCATGAGGGCCTCTTTTAATATTGTGCCCATTATAAGGAAGTGGGTCTTTTGTAGGATTGCCCTAGGCAGGGGAGCCAAAAGTTGGGAGGCACCAAGATGCCCTGGATAGAGGCGTGTGTGGCACCCTGGCACCCCTGTTGGGCACCACAGAACCCTTGGGACACAAATGGAGTGGAAACAGCAGCAGTATTCACCACCACTTTAGCACACCTAACACCTTTAACACCCTGTTTCACCCCAGGCCTCTAGGAGGAGCTCCACTGGTCACTTTGAGCCAGTGTCCCCCTATAAATGGGGTCCTGGAGGGAGAAAACAGTAGTGTGCAGACGCTATAAGAGATGCAGTAGGTGTGCAGACACCGGTTCTGGAGCTACTAGGCCCAAACCAGTACACCTAGCAAGTGAGAGACCCTTGTAATTGGGGTCAGAGGAAAGGAGTAAAGCACCTCTCAGGGACTGCAGAGTTACTCTAACTCTTCCCTTACCAATCGGTTACTGGAACCAAGCTGTGAGAGCTACCACTCCAGTCACAGAGAACCAGCATCTTTAACAGGAAGTTTAGTCTCCTGTTCACCTGAAGCACCCACGGATGAGAGCCCAGGGAAGAAGATATGCGCATCATCTCCCCTTTAATAGCGCCCTCAGTGCAGTCAAACCAGGTGAATCACGTTCCACCGAACGTATAACCCGGTTCGGCTGGATTCCACATCCACCCGACCCCACCAGAAGAGCAGACAAAGGAAGCCTACACACTGCTTGCTGTGAAACTCCAGGAGTGTCAACTTCACCAACCCGGTCCGAGTGTACCTGTTTCCACCAAAGTAAAGGTACCTAAAAGAGACTTTGTGTTTGTGCATTACTCCTGGACCAAGCACACAGCACTACCAAGCTGCCTCACAACATCTTGTGCAGCTCCTGGCCCTGGGGACTCCCGCTCGCCCTGCGGGGAGCATTCCATCTGGCTGCATTCCATCCCCCAGAGGCCTCAGCAGCGCCGGTGAAATCACCAGATTACCCGCAGGTGGCTTCACGATAACAATTAACCCCTACTGTTCAGCCATCCCCTTATTGATCTGGACCACCGGGCCCCACAGCCGCAGGCGTGGTTCCGTGACAGGGAGAAGACAAATGCCTGCCCTGTGAAGACCCCGGCTACGGTGAGTCACGTGCATGAGGGCCTCTTTTAATATTGTGCTCATTATAAGGAAGTGGGTCTTTCGTATTATTGCCCTAGGCAGGGCTGCCAAAAATTGGGAGGCATTGCGATGCCCTTGGGAAGAAACATGGAGGAAAGCCTCTAAAAATTGTTCCCATTACAAAGAATCAAAGTAAAAAAATAGGGGGGGGAACAAGAGGCGCAATAGTGCCCTATCACTAGTGACACTAATGTATGCGGTGGGTATGAATTCACTCACCTAGCACAGTTGTGAGACCCACAACTGGTGTAAAAGCATTTGGCATTAAATGCAGCTGCTGCAGGACTTCCACCTTCCACATGCACGTGGGAATCATCCAGAAGTTACCTCAGGGGAAATGGTGTATCAGTGTCCGCGCTGCTGAAATCCCAAGAAAACGATCCGGAAACCATATGTAGGTTGCATCAATCATCCATTTATTCCTTTTCATTACAAAGAATCGGGTCTTCTCTACTTGTAATGCCCATTCTGTAAGCATGGACTAAAACATTTACCCTGGGGGGTATACATGAAACTAATGCCTAACTTTTGAACGGTTGGGGTCATCATCATCATAAATATGATGTAAAAAAAATTATGGTTTTTTTTGGCATCATGAACCACGGTCACACTGATCATATGATGGTGGCGGATGAGGAGAAGGAGGAGCAAGTAGCAAGTACAGCAAGTAGCCAAAGACATGTGTTTAGCGATGCGTCGGTGTGCTGAGGTTCATGGCAATCTACCGGCACAAAATTTAAATTCCGCTATCATTTGGTGGTGGTGTGGTGAAGTCAGGCTAAAACACGCTCTGACAAAACGCTAGCAGCAGGGCAGGCCAGGACTTTAAAGGCGTAGGGAGCCAATACCTGCCACGTATCCAGCTTGGTACTCCCTCAGCATCTTCGCAAACTTTGCAGTCCTTGTGACACTACCCCGCACCTCAGGGCCTGTGGTACGGGAGGTGCTGAGAAAAGTGTCCCAGATCTTTGAGAGTGTTCCCCTACCTCTGCTGGATTGGACTTGTGCCTCTCTCGGCCGGACGCCTTGGTTGTCCACCGAATCGTGACCTCTGACACTAGCGTTTTCACAAGGGAATTTTTGGACCAATTCCGTGACTATGGCCTTCTGGTACTGCAGCATTTTTGTAGACCTCTCCGCCTCGGGAATAAGAGAAATAAAGTTCTCCTTGTAGCGTGGGTCTAAAAGTGTCACCAACCAGTAATGAGTATCCGCCAAGATGTTGATAACGCGTGGGTCACAAGACAGGCAGCGTAACATAAAGTCAGCCATGTGCGCCAGACTGTTAACAGGCAAGACTTCAGGGTCCTCGCCAACAGCATGACTGTCCATGCTGGCCTCATCATCCTCCTCATCCTCCTCCTCTCCCTTGTCCTCAGGCCATCCACACTGAACCGACGGTCTGACGGTTGTGCATGTATTACCATCAATTTCGCATGAAAGTAGCTCTATTTCTTCATCCTCCTCCTCGTCGTCATAGTCCTCCAATGCATGTTGGGATGAGATGAGGCTGGGCTGTGTGTAGTCACCCAGTACATTTTCTTGCTGCAACTCATCGTGCTCCGCCTGCAATGCATCGTCTTTGATTTTGAGCAGAGAGTGTTTTAGAAGACAGAGAAGCGGGATGGTGACGTTAATGATGGCGTCATCGCCGCTCACCATCTTGGTGGAGTCCTCAAAGTTTTGGAGGACAGTACATATGTCGGACATCCATGTCCACTCCTGAGGTCTTATGTGTGGAGTTTGAACCGTATACCGATGGCCTAGTTGATGCTGGTACTCAAAAACTGCCCTCTTCTGCTCACAAATCCTGAGCAACATGTGCATTGTGGAGTTCCAATGCGTGGGGACATCACACACCAGTCTGTGAGCCGGAAGCTGCAAACGCTGCTGAAAGCCGGCAAGGGCGGCAGAAGCAGTAGGTGACTTTCTAAAATGTAAAAAAAATGAGACAAATGCGCAATAGGGTCTTATCTCTAGATTATAGAGGTATATATGGCGACAAGGGCCTGCTCACCTGATCTGGTTGTGTAAACCCACAACCAGTATGAACGCTTAGTCGGTAGCTGCTGCTGGATCCACACATCCACGGGAAACCGTGGTCAGAAATCAGCATAAAAGGATGAAGTGTCGTATGATCCGCGCTGCTACCAAAGGAAGACCAGGATAAGGGATAGTCTGGTTGAAGTTAACTCTTTAATCCTATGCGTTTCGGAGCCCCTCCTGGCTCCTTCCTCAGGGAAATAGAGGGTATATTTGTCAGGATTCCTTTCAGTGGGACAAAGCTTCCTGCTGGCGTAGACAATCACTCCCTCTCTGCCTTTCTGCACCTGGGTCAACATGGCTCCCAATCCCACATTGCTGGCGTCTGTGTATAGTATAAATGGTTGACCATAGTCAGGGTAGGCAAGGCCATCATCTCCCGTGAGAGCCAACTTTAACCGGGGAAAGGATTTTTCCTCTCCACTGCTCCACTCAAACACAGGACTTTGGTTCTAGGCTTTCTTGGACTGACCCACTAACAGATCCTACAGGGGTGCCACTATTCTTGGGGGTTGGCCTTCTGCTCCGGGGGTTGCCTGTTTAAACGACAGGATCTTGCAAAATTCCCCTGTGGCGCCCCTGCAGACCGGTCGCTATCAGCAGCCAGGATTGGTAAGTCGGTCTCCTTTCACACACACCCAACACACTCCCGATCCTAAGTCTAGGGACTCTATGCCCAGCAACGGGATAGCGGGAGGAGCCAGGTGGTGGGTGGAAAGTTAGGGGAGGTAACAACACAAAACAACATCAAGTTCAGTAAGCTAGTCAGCCAAGGGAAGTCGAGGAGTGAAGTCCAGTCAGTAGAAGGAGAACACCACCAGACAGGACTGTGAGGACACAGACCCGGCGGCCTGTGCCAATATGAGGCTAGCCCAGGTCCAAGGCTGTAGACCGTGGTGAGAGAAGGAGTCCAGTTGTGCTTGAATTAACGAGGACACTGTGGGACTGTGCCGGAACCAGAATGCCGGCTCTGCTGAAGTGGCCATGATGCTCTATGCTCCAGCCATGAACCCCGGGGGGGAACGGGGTCTTTATGTCCCATGACCCAACCTCCAGCAGAGTGAAAAGAAGGCCGTTGTACTAGGGGTAGGTGTGGCGTCCCGCAACCAGTGCGTCACAGGAGGGTATTGCAGCCAAGACAGTAGCAGCAATATTCTCTGACTAGGCGATGACACAGTTAAAACTCAGAGCTCCATACCCTACATGCACATCAGAATAGAGGGCCAATAAGGTCCTGGTGGGCGGAGTGTAGAGGTAGTGTGTAGGAGAAGTTGGTGCAGAAAGGGAGACCGATCTGCAATGTAGGAGAAGGAGGAAGCAGACTGTGGCCGGGAGGAACGTAGGAGAGGGGGCCCATGCACAGTTCCGTGCAGCCCCCAGGTCACCATCACCTCCGGTTGGTGCCAATGCCTGGCACCCTGAAACCGGACTCTGGGCGAATGCATGCGGGTCAAAACATCCCCGTGCCCACTTACAACCGGACTACTGGTTCCGAAGCTAGGAGTCGTTTATCACTTCTATGCAAACCAGGAGTGGAGGGACCGCTTTACAGGAGCACCCCACCACCGCTGCACACACAGTCATCTAGCCAGCTGAGTACCCACCAAAAGGACCCAAGGCTCCCCACAAATCCGGCCAGAATTCCCCGGTAGGGCAATTGAAGCAGCCTCCTTGTACCCGATCTGGCATTCCTGGGCGACAACAAACACAAACTAGTTGGAATGGAGGAACACCGCGGAGCTCTGAGAAACACTGGTCATTGCTGAGTCCACCCGGTCCGTTACCCGTTAACTGTATGCCATGTATCACCTGCTGGTTAGAGTAAAGTACCCGTTACAGAGACTCAGTGTCCGTGCTTCCTTAAGAACTGTCTATCTCCGCACACTAAGGTAACCGCAGCTGCCTCAGAACATCTTGTGCAGCTCCCGACTCCGGGGATCATCACTCAGCCTGTGGGGAGCGTTCCATTTTGCTGCATTCCATCCCCCGTAGACCCAAGCAGCGCCGGTGGGTATCACCGGAACACTTATAGGTGGCGTCACGAAACAATTTAACCCCTAAACTGTTCAATCAACGACGTCTTCATTGATCTGGACCACCGGGCCCCACTACCGGCAGGCGCGGTTCCCGTGACACGGAAGAAGAAGAAACGCATGTCCCTCGGAGTCCCGGCCACGGTGAGTCATAGGGGACCCGGTAGGTCACCCACTGAAAGCCCGTGACCGCTGGATCATAGCTAGCGTGCGGACAGGCCGAAAGAGACACGAAAGGGGGTGACGCAGGATCATGTACTGTCTGTGAACTTTACCAACTGCTGAGAGAGTAAAACCTGGTTAAATCTCGATGTTGTCTGAGGCTGTGATTATTGTGCCTGAGGGGAGACTGGTCTTTGATCTGGCAGCAGGAGGCTCTCCGTGACTGTGAGCTCCCTACTCCCGACGAACCTGCATATTCTTAGACTTCACGGTTGCCCTGGGGACCAGCTCCTCCCGTGGAGGGCTCAACATCCTCGCTGCTGCTCCCATCATCCCCAGAGGTCCCAACTGAAGTGGGTGCTACCCATTGCTGCACACCACGGTGGCGTCATGTTTATTCCTAAATATTTTACCCCCATTTAATTGACTGCCCAGGGCCAAGGAGCCAGGTCTTGACCCCCGTGACTCCCCCAGCAGAACTGCCGCCCGTTTCCGAGTACCCCACGGCACTGGTGGGTGAGTCACCCCACCTTGCTTCAGAGGTTGTGTGGCGCCCTGCTCACGCAGATAGCCACAGGCTTCTCTAATGCACAGCTGGGTTTCCACAGCAGGTATGTGGCGACCCGCAATGAGTGCGTCACAGGAGGGTATTGAAGCCATAAATGCAGCAGCAATATTCTCAGTTATGTGGTTAAATCAGAGATCCATACCCTGCATGCCTCACTTGGCATAGAGGGCCAATCAAGGTCCTGGTGGGCGGAGTGCAAGGGTAGTGTGTAGTGGAAAGTTTAGTCCAGCTTAGAGTTCTAGTCTCGGGTCTGGAGAAGTAACAGCAACTTAGAAGACCTCTGCAGATTCCCAGCTCTGCAACCTAGGAGAGGGGGTTGCACAGTCGGTGCAGCCCCCTGGCCACCTTCTACGAGCCATCTCCTCACTTTCACCACCGTTGAGCACCATTACTCCCGATGCATTACCAACCGAACTTGGGCATCTACATGCGGGTCCAAAACCTCCCCACGCCTTTATACAGCCGGTTTGCTGGTGCCGAAGCTAGCAGCAGTTCAGCTCTGCTATGCGAACCAGAAGAGTGGAGGAGCAGCTCTACAGGAGCACCCCACCATCGCCAAATCCAGTCGTCTAACCAGCGGTGTACCCACCAAGGGACCCAAGGCGCCCCAAAACATCCATCACGTATACTTTGGATAGGGCATTCAAGCAGCCTCCCTGTACCCGACTTGGTATTCCTGGGCGACAACGGCAACCTACTTAGTTAGAATGGAGGAACACCGCGGATCTCTGAGGGACACCTATCACTGCTGAGTCCACCCGGTCTGCTACCTACAACTGTATACCATGTACTGCTTGCTGGCTACAGTAAAAGGACCCGTTACAGAGACTTAGTGTCCGTGCTTCCTTATGACTTCGTCCGTCTTCACACAAGGTAACCGCAGCTGCCGCACAACATCTTAAGCAGCTCCAGTCTCCGGGGATCACCGCTCAGCCTGTGGGGAGCGTTACATCTTGCTGCTATCCATCCCCCGGAGGCCTCGCAGCGTCGGTAAAGTTACCGAACTACTCATAGGTGGCGTCACAAAACAATTAACCCCTTAATCTGTTCCCACAAGACGTCTCTTCTTTTTGATCTGCACTCAACCGGGCCCCACTGCGGCAGGCGCGGTCCACCCGTGACAAGGAGGAAGAAGCTACTGCCTGTCTAAACCGGAGTCCCGGCCATGGTGAGTCAGGTACCTACTACATACAACACC
This sequence comes from Allobates femoralis, assembly GCA_033576535.1. NCBI lineage: Eukaryota > Metazoa > Chordata > Amphibia > Anura > Aromobatidae > Allobates > Allobates femoralis. Next base: position 71,641,451 of record JARQOC010000011.1, read on the forward strand.
TTCCACCCTGGCACAGTAGGGGGAGCCCCACTTGCTGACCTTAGGAAAGATCCCCTATAAATACTGCTGCTGGGGGAGGAGTTAGTCAGAGTGTGCAGACCCTAGTAGAGCTGCGAAGACGTCCTGGTGGTCGGTGCTGCGGTTAGGCCCGAACCAGTGACCCGGAGTGGCCCTTGTTCATCCCGTAAGCCTAAGTGTGGACAGAAGGCAAGGAGCAGTGAGCCAAGAGGGAGTGAGGAACTTGAGGAAGTTCATCCAAAGAGAACCACCGGATATTGGGGATCCACACCTGTGGGATACTATAGGACCACAGAAAACCTTGTCGCACTGTGGAGGCTTCGGCTACCAGGTTACCTCTGTGGGTAAAGAGAGGGAGCCAGACACAGCAGCGTAACATTGCAGTGATCAGAGAAGGTAACCCGGAGACCGCACAGGAGGAGAGACAGACACCAGAGTCAGGAAGAGAGAGGAGGCAAGTCTGGCTTCAAGCAGGCTGTGCTTCAATCAACACTACAGAGCAGGGGGGCCTTATATCCACTTGCTGTGGAGACCCACTGTGCAACCCTGTGACCTGCCAGTGCCCTCAACTTTACCTGCCAAACACCAGTAAAAGGTAAAAGAGACTACTTCTGTGAGCGTGCATCATTCCTCTTCATTATCGGCCCCTCGTATAGACTGTTCCAACACTCCCTATACCATCACAGCTCCCCTTCAAACTGCCCCTTTACACTACGCTGCCCCGGAGGTCCAATCCTACGTGTGGAGGACTTCACCATCCTAGCCGCGATACCATCTACCTCCAGCGGACTGTGGCGGTGCTGGTGCAATTCACCAGAAACTACAGGTGGCGTCACGACAACAAACTTTGTAAATAGTCCCCTGTAAATATCACCCCCCTTTTTGAAAGATAGGCCCAGGACACGGGGTCAGGCGCGGCCGCCATTCCCCGTGACACAGCAGTTAACCCTTGCCGTCTGACACCCGAGTACCCCATAGCCTGGGCGCAACAGTTGCAGATGGGTGACAACAGTTGACACAGTTGAATCATAGTGATCGCTGTCTCTACCAATGGTTGGTGGAATCCTCCTTTCGTCTACACAGGATTTCATTTGGACTGGAGGCCATCTGAATCTTTTCGATTGGTGGAGATACTTGTAATGACTGCACAGTCTTTGTCAGTGCGGCCACATTTTTGGTCAACTCCTGGACCCGGAGACGTAGATATGCGGAGGTGTCATTATCTAGGGTTTCTGCATCCGCTTCTGCGATTGCCTGTGGTGAAGGCGCCGCCTCCTGATGGTATGTTATGATGGTATGTTATCGCTGGGCACCAGAGAGGTGCTGTGCTACTTGGAGTTGGTTCTCGCAGCACCCGAATGACCCGGCCTTTAAATCATGCAAAGTCCAGGTCAGGGTTTTGTAGGGCCATAATACACAGCTGTGTCCGGTGGGTGTTGAACAGGAACCCCTCAATAAACTGTTCCGTTAGCAGTCTATCCTCGTCTTGTATGCTGTCAGGGTCAACCTGTTTAATGTCCCATAGCATCTCTTGGAGATTAAGGGTATGTTCCGTATACTGTCCTGCACCCTTTGTTTGCACCCAAAAAATGTAATTTTAATCTCTGCCGCGGTGCAGGTATCAAAGGTGTCCTTCATCCTGGCCAGGATTTGCTTAACAGTTCTTTTATCAGTGTCCGGCCAGGACTTTACCTCCCTCTGGGCCACACCAGTTAACTGGCCAATGAGAATGCTGAATTTTTGACTCTCAGACAGGGCGTACACTTCAAACAAACTACACAGTCTCTCCTATGTCTCGGTTCTGAGTCTCGGTTGAATTATCAGTCTCTTGCTCCGTAGGCAGGACGGATCGTTTACTTCATGGTTCCGGGTCGGGGCCTCCTGCCAGCTGACGGCGGAGCACGTGGTGGGGTTTCTCTTCGCACTCTTTCTTGGGCTCCGCCCACAACAACACTCCCCTTTTGCTTCCCGCTCGCAGTGCGGCATGATAATGGCGGTTACAAAACAGTTTAATAAAGTTTATGGTACACAGGACCTGGGGGTACTGGTTTACAAAATCCTGTTCGTGACACCAAATTGACACATGAGGTACTTGGAACCGGACCAGAGTTCTTTTGGGGAGGTCACGGTGGCATGACCCGGCTCCATGGGGTGCCTGACATTACTGCAACATGGGGACCAGGATGGGGAACATTACCGTAATATGCGTACCAGGATGGGGACATTACTGCAATAAGTTGAACAGAATGGGGATATTATTACAATATGAGGACCAGGATGGTGGGCATTACTGCAATATGGGGACCAGGACAGGGACATTACTGCAATATGTGGACCAGGAAGGGGACATTACTACACTGTGGGGAACATGATGAGGGACATTACTGTTATATTGGAACCAGGATGGGGACCTTACTCCAATATGGGGACATTACTGTAATATAGGGACCAGGATGGACAACATTACTGCAATATGTGGATAGTGGAACAGGATGGGGACATTACTACAATTGATGACCAGGGTGGGGGACATTACTGCAATATGGGGACCAGGAAGGGGGCATTACTGTAATATGTGGATCAGAATGGTGGACATTACTGCAATATGGGGACCAGGAAGGGAACATTACTGCAATAAGTGGAAACAGGATGGGGACATTACTGCAATATGGGGACCAGAATGGGGGACATTACTGAAATGTGGGGACCAGGAAGGGGACATTATTGCAATATAGGGACAAGGATGGGGGCATTACTACAATATGGGGACCAGGATGGGGGACATTACTTCAATGTGTGGACCAGGAAGGGGACCTTACTCCAATATGGGGACATTACTGTAATATAGGGACCAGGATGGAGAACATTACGGCAATATGTGGATTGTGGATCAGGATGGGGACATTACTTCAATATGTGGCTCAGGATGGGGGACATTACTTCAATGTGGGGACCAGGAAGGGGACATTACTGCAATATGAGGACCAGGATGGGGGCATTACTACAAGATATTGGCCAGAATTGATATATGGCGCTAATTGTAAGATAATATTTCTGTATGAGGTCAAATTTGGGACAAAAAAGTAAAAATAAAAAAAAATAAAAAATTGAAAATTGAGTATGAAAAAATATTTTTCCATTAAAAATGCTGCTTTCTGTACAAAATAAAATGGACAAAAATGCACATTTGTTATTGCTGCATCCGTGATGATTCAAACCATAAAACCATAATGCATACCATTAATGCTATTTACATAAATTAATAACGTGACAAAGGTTTTAAAAACTTATCAAAAATGTGTATAGAAAAAAAGTGTCACTAAAAATGATATTTTTTTTAATGTGCGGGCGGCCCATAGAGCCAGCAGAGTGTAAGACCCCTGAAGTAGAGAATGACCCTTTACTGAATGGTAAAATGTAGGTGATATTAATTTCGAATTTGTGTTAGTTACCACTAGAGGGCGGTGATGTGCAGAGCAGATGACCAGATGTCCATACACTGCTGCCTCCCTCCTGCTTGTCTCCACTTCCTGCAGTGCTCTGTGCACAGTCTGTACAATGGCTGCCGGCCTGAGACTCCTGGGGAGATCCCTCCAACAGCTCAGCAATGTCTCCGCCGCTAGAGTGCCTGTCTGTGCCAGTATTAGGTAAGCCTGTGCTTGTTGGTTATTCCTCTGTCTTTTGTTGTGTAAATGACCCCTGACCCCAGATGTGAAGGTCAGGGGGTTCACTCCTGTGTGGTGTGTGGTGTTCTGGGGGGGTACACACAGCACTACCCAGTAATGTTATATCAATAATCGTTCTCACATTAATCCATATTGATGAGACTTTCTGTCACTGCAGACGACATGATATTATCGACAGTAAAAAATGACTTATCCCATAAAACCTGATGATAAAGGAGCAGCAAGGTGTGCTGATCCCTCAATACAGCAGGGCCGGAGCATAGCCCAAAAAGAGGATTGTTATTAAACATGTGCAATAAGTGGGGGCCCCGGTGGAACTTTTGTATCAAGGACCCTGAGATTCAAGGTACAGCACTGGGGGCGACATAAAATTGGTGCAACCTATGAAGCTGCACCAGGGCCCGGGAGGTCAGGGGGCCACAGGAGGTCAAGGGGCCACAGGAGGTCAAGGGGCCACAGGAGGTCAGGGGGCCACATCTACCCTCACAGCAGGTGTTATTGTGCATTATAATGAGCTATTGGACTGCAGAGGGCCCATATATTGTCCTCACCCAGGGGCCACTTCTGCCCCCTTCTGTCCTTGTCCATAAGTGCCTTAATATTCATCTCTTTGATGGCTGAATTGTTTGCCAAATGCAAAAAATGATTTGCACGTATCTGTAACATAAAGCGTGTGTTTTGCTGTGTATGTGGCCAGTGTCAGAGCTGTGCGCAGGGGGCCCTCGGTGTCGTCTGTGCGCAGGGGGCCCTCGGTGCCGTCTGTGCGCAGGGGGCCCTCGGTGCCGTCTGTGCGCAGGGGGCCCTCGGTGCCGTCTGTGCGCAGGGGGCCCTCGGTGCCGTCTGTGCGCAGGGGGCCCTCGGTGTCGTCTGTGCGCAGGGGGCCCTCGGTGTCGTCTGTGCGCAGGGGGCCCTCGGTGTCGTCTGTGCGCAGGGGGCCCTCGGTGTCGTCTGTGCGCAGGGGGCCCTCGGTGTCGGCTGTGAACTTTGCTCCACTTCTGTCCTGTCTGTAATGAGAGACTGAGAATCGCACCTTAACCCTTTGCTTCCAGGCGGCCGTCGATCCATATAAACATCCAGAGTGCAGATTATTCTGTAACCCACAATAACGTTCATTATCAGGGCTCCTGGCTGTACTATGGCTCTGTGTGGCCCCGGGCCCCCTCTTGTGCATGAACAGCTATAATCCTGCCATACAGATGAAATCAGAGGTGCTGTAGCAGGCCGGATTGATCATAACCTTGGACTATTCACATTGGGACATGAGATAACTATCCACTTACATGGAAACTTCCATTATTATACAGAGCAAAGTCCTGCTGAGCAGAATTGCTATAATCACTCTTTCAGACGTGAGTCATGTACATGTTATAGCCGTGTTATTCACAGATAGAACACGTATCTATTATAGTCTATGCAGCTGTTCACAGGTCTGCGTTTACCTACAAAATATTGGCCTGATTTATCACCACCAGCCCTGTTCACACTAGTCTTGATGAGGAGACGGGCTAAGTCAAACCCTCCTAATCATAAAGTGTTATGTGCTTGTCCATTATCAGGAGTGCCGGATGAGTGGTGTACACCTGTATGTGCACCTAGCTCAAATCCAACTCCAGTCCCTGCAGGAGTAAGGCTGGCTTCACACCACGGTGTGATCCAGTCCGGGGCTGTCCGGGATGACCCTGACAGCCCCGGACCGGATCAGCACACAGAACCAGTGGACCAAATGTGCCCTCTGGTCCTGTGTGCAGCCAGATGCTGCTAATTGCAGCCGCAGCTGCTGATTTTTCAAGACCACGGCTAGCATGGAGCTAGCTGCGGTCCTGAAACAACAGCGGCGTGCAGCCACCAGTGTCCGGTGCCCGGATCCTCCCGGTCCGGGGTAATCCAGCCCCATAGGCTCCCATGTTGGGGAGCGCCGGATTGCCCGGCTCCGGGAGAATCTGGGATCCAGCAAATTGGGGAGATTTTTCTCCCCGGACAAAAAAATTATGCAAGCATCATTTTTGTGTCTGGAGAGAATAATCCGTATTCCCCTGGATTGTCCCGGAGTGATGAAACCGGATGGCAGAGAGCTGCCATACGGCTCCATCTGGCCCCATAGGCTGCAATGGGGCCAAAAACCGGTCTGGGGCTGTCTGGTTTATATCGGACAGCCCCGGATCAACAAATCCGTGGTGGGAAGCCAGCCTAAGATTTTTGGTTTGACAAATCGGCATGCCCTTATTTTCAGCTGGTAACGACTAGAGATGAGCGTGCAGGTCAACGAACTTCCCGGTATTGAGGAAAACTGTTTGACGTTTGGGTGCTTTAAGTTTGCACTGAATTGAGCATCACTATGATCGGGTACAGTTGGTGCTTGGCCCAGTGTGAGCCATGAGCAGTGTTTGATCGGCTCGTACTAGGCTGAAAAGCATAGTTTGTGGGTGCCCTCCCACCCCCATAAGTGTGTTAGCCTGCTTTCACATCAGTGTTTTTGCTGATTCGTGGCACATGCGGCAATTTCATTCTCTATGGGACTTGCGGTCAGGTGCGGAAAGTGCAATTTTAGCAGCGTCTTCTTTTTTTTTTTGCGCTGTCCTAAGTGCTGGATCCGGCAAAACCACTCTTGCTGCATCTGACCGCAAATCCCAGAATGAGTGGGGCTTGCCGCAAGTCGCCCGTTACGCGGCATATGTGGCAATATCTGCCGGATCTGGTGCGAATCAGCAAAAACGCTGATGTGAAAGGTCCCTTACTTATGGATGGCTGTATGCGGGTGGAGAGCTGAACTGCCAGTCAGTGACTTCCATTAAGGTACCGTCACACGCGACAATTTTGCAAGCAATTTCACTGGCAATTTGCTGGTTGCAGTGAAATCATGGACACATTGTTCCATTTCTACACGGCAACAAAACAGAACCATGTATCCATGATTTCACTGCAACCAGCAAATTGCCAGTGAAATTGCTTGCAAAATTGCCGCGTGTGACGGTACCTTTTAAGGTTTGGTGTCATGAACAGAGCTCCAAAAGGTTTGGCTGCACCGCCAAAACCAGAACTTCAAAAGGTTCACTAATATCCACTAATGACATTTAAAGGCTTTGTCCCCTTTCAGCTGATGATGTGCTGTGAGCTCATTGGCTGTGCCTGTACAGATGAAGCGCCCCTTCAGAACCACTGAGCGCACTGATTGGCTGCGACATTGTTGACATTACGTGAATGTTGCAGCTGATGCTGAACTCTGGGAGCAACGTTGGAGACTCACAGTGGATACAGGGAAGGTAAGCACACTGCCTTGTGTTATGACTTAAAAAGGAGACAATTGCTTTAAGGCTGAAGGCACACAGTCATGCATCAAACCCGGAGTGTGTTTGATCCATGACAGTGATGCGAGTAATGCATGATTTGTGTGAGTGTGGTGAGTGTGCCTGGTTGTATGCTTGTGAGTGTGCTGCCTGTGTGGTGCGTGTCAGTGTGATGCTGTTCGCGGTCCTGAAGCAAACTTCTGCACCGCGGACAGCATTTGCCGGCATTGATTTGAATTTGCCAGTTTCCCAGTACAGTAAGCAATGTTTCCCCGCTGTCACAGCAGCGTGGAAAGATTGATTAAAACACATCCGCTGATAAAATTTTACAATTCCAGGGGTTAATCAGCATATTAACCCCCTCTGAGCAGCATGTCAGCACAGAGGCTGCAGATGGGGTTAATAAGCCGGTTTCTGCATGGTTAAAACGATGTTTGTGTGGTGGTCCACACTCCCTGGACACATGTTGTCATCACACACTGGCTGTGCAGGGGTTAATAGATGCATTAACATAAAACCACTAATTGTCGGCAATCGGTAATTTATTCTATATGCCGTGTTCTCCTGCTCTGAGGAGCTGTCCGTGGTTCTGTACGCTAAGAGCGCACATTACTGTAACACGCTGATTTTCAAGGCCATGGACCGAGACATTCTACACTTTTTGCGTACTCACTTAACATACAGTAACAGACACAGGTCCTCAGAGCAGGACAGCACCTGGTACTGTACGCTCTTAGTGTACAGAACCACAGACAGCTCCTCAGAGCAGGAGAACATGGCATACAGAGTAAATTACCGATTCACGACAATTAGCAGCTTTATGTTAATGCATGTATTGACCCCTGCACAGCCACTGTGTGATGACAACATGTGTCCAGGGAGTGTGGACACTCTCTGGACGCATGTTGCCACCACACAAACGGCAGGTTAACCCTGCAGACACCGGCTTTTATTAGCCGCATCTGCAGCCTCTGTGCTGACATGCCACACACAGGCTGCAGATCGGGTTAATATACCGAGAAACCCTGGTATTTTTTAATTTTTCACATCAGTTCTGTTTTGACCAGTCATCTTGCACCGCAAGATGATTGGTTACTGTACCAGCAAAACGCCAAATTCACACCTTCATTCAAAAAGTTTGAAGCGATTTTAATGCACATGCGTGCGAATATCGCAGTGTACTATATGGACGCAAGTTTGACTCGCACCCATATACTTTTAATGGCCACTTGCACAAGGGAATCGCGTGTAATCGCAGCAGGCTGCGATTGCACTCGCATTTCTCTTGCAAGGCGAGTGTAATGCGAGTAAAATACGCTAATGGGACCAGTATCATTTACTGATACTGGTCCGAGTGCAATGCGAGTTTTTCTTGCACCAGTGTGCCTTCAGCCTCAAGAAGACCTTTCTCCCCAGGTTCTGCTGCTTTTTTCCATTTTGTGCTGCCTTACTCCAATTCAGGCTGGTTTCACACCACATTTTTGTGGTTCAGGTTCTGTCTGGTGCTTTGCAGGAAGCACCAGACAGAACCTGACCTCCCCAGACAAACAGAACCGGGGGGCAAATATGGGACAGCTCCAGGTGCTGACGCTTAGCAGCGCTCTCTACTAAACTTCAGCAGCTGGCGTCTGGGAGCCACATCCGAAATTTTTGAGCCATAGACTCCCATATTAGGGGGCCGATTTTTGCACCGGACACAAAAACACTGTGTCTGGGACAAAAACCAAATGCAGCCTAATGCTGCCTGACAGGGAGAAAACCGGATGGCAAATAGCTGCCATCCGGCCCTGTCCGGCACCATAGGGCTCAAAATTGGGTCTGGGGTTGTCAGGTTCACACCGGACAGCCCCGGACCTGATCACACCATGGTGTGAAACCGGCCTCAGATATTCACATAGAGCGCCAAAGGCAATAAAGGCCCAGTTACACACACAGATAATTGTGCACAGATTGTTTGCAGATCTCTGGTTGCAGTGAAATCATGGACACATTGCTCCATTTTGTGGCCATGTACAATGGAGCAATGTGTCCATGATTTCACTGCAACCAGAGATCTGCGAACAATATCTGCACAATTATCTGTGTGTGTAACTGGGCCTTAAATGTGTGAAATTTCTGCTTTACTGACTGTGGGGTACCGCTCCAGGCTCTGCCTGCCTGGCACTGACTGTGGGGTAAAGCTCCTGGCTCTGCCTGCCTGGCACTGACCTTGGGGTACAGCTCCTGGCCGTTCCTGCCTGGCAGTGACTGTGGGGTACAGCTCCTGGCCGTTCCTGCCTGGCAGTGACTGTGGGGTACAGCTCCTGGCTCTACCTGCCTGGAACTGACCTTGGGGTACAGCTCCTGGCTCTACCTGCCTGGAACTGACCTTGGGGTACAGCTCCTGGCTCTACCTGCCTGGCACAGAATGTGGGGTACAGCTCCTGGCTCTACCTGCCTGGCACAGAATGTGGGGTACAGCTCTTGGCTCCACCTGCATCACACTGGCCATGGGATACAGCTCCTGGCTCTGCCTGCCTGGCACTGACCTTGGGTACAGCTCCTGGCTCTACCTGCTTGGCACTTGCTGTGGGGTACAGCTCCTGGCTCTACCTGCCTGGCACTGACAATTGGGTACAGCTCCTGGCTCTGCCTGCCTGGCACTTGCTGTGGGGTACAGCTCCTGGCTCTACCTACCTGGCACTGACTGTGGGGTACAGCTCCTGGCTCTGCCTGCCTGGCACTGACCTTGGGGTACAGCTCCTGGCTCTGCCTGCCTGGCACTGACCTTGGGGTACAGCTCCTGGCTCTGCCTGCCTGGCACTGACCTTGGGGTACAGCTCCTGGCTCTGCCTGCCTGGCACTGACCTTGGGGTACAGATCCTGGCTCTACCTACCTGGCACTGATTGTGGGGTACAGCCCCTGGCTCTGTCTGCCTGGCACTGACTGTGGGGTACAGCCCCTGGCTCTGCCTGCCTGGCACTGACTGTGGGGTACAGCCCCTGGCTCTGCCTGCCTGGCACTGACTGTGGGGTACAGCTCCTGGCTCTGCCTGCCTGGCACAGAATGTGGGGTACAGCTCCTGGCTCTGCCTGCCTGGCACAGAATGTGGGGTACAGCTCCTGGCTCTGCCTGCCTGGCACTGACCTTGGGGTACAGCTCCTGGCTCTGCCTGCCTGGCACTGACCTTGGGATACAGCTCCTGGCTCTGCCTGCCTGGCACTGACCTTGGGGTACAGCTCCTGGCTCTGCCTGCCTGGCACTGACCTTGGGGTACAGCTCCTGGCTCTACCTGCTGGCACTGACCTGGGCGTACACCTCACGAGTAAAGGCCCTGTTACACCTTTCAGCATTGTTTCAGACATCGTTCAAAAGTGAAGTCAGGAACGATGTTGAAACAACGTCGTTGTTGCGTGTAAACGCACGATTCAACAACGATAGTTGTTCAAGTTGGAGTTGACAGGTTTTCCTGCATGCAAGAAAATCTGTCAACTTCAACTTAAAGGGAACCTGACCCCCTAAAAATCCCCCCAGCCTATAAATACTTGTCCCTGCACCTTCCTATAAGGTTTCTAGCTATCCCTCTCTGTCCTATTTGAGTGTTTGCAAAGTTGAATAATACGGTTTATAACCTTACAAATGTGCGGCTTGTGCTGCTCTGAGGAGTCGCAGTGGGTGTCCCCTCTGCCTCATTTCCACCTCCTCCACAGTTGTTTTTCATGCCCCAATGGGTGTGAAAATGATTGTAGATGATCCTGTCTCAGATCGGTGGGTGGGTTTGCCGGTATGACGCACATCGTGTCATTTCCAGCGCTGCTGGTGTCGATACACCCTTTGGAACTCAAGCCTTTGGGTGTATCGACGTATGTTTTTTCACGCTGTTGGGGCTTTGGTACTTATCGGGATCCTTTCTCATTGGCCTCTTTCACAAGTGCGATTTTCCATGTATGAGAAAAACAAACCGATCATTCTGATCCAGTGTGGTCCAAATGAAAACATTTTTTCTTGTTCATGGAGAAATAAAAGAATATATTTCTCCATTCTGACAGTTCATGAAAATCAGACTGCACTTGGATTGTAACCAATATATTTTTTTTTAATTTTCATGAACCCGCTGACTTGCATTACTGATTTTTATCCGACCCTCGAATCAAAATTAGGACATGTGCATGGCCCCATAGACTGTCATAGGTACAAGTGCCAACCATGACATCCACAAACCACAATCATACAAGAAGATCGGACGTCTGAATGAGCCCGAAGAGCTAAAGTGAGAGTCCGTCAGAGAGCTGCCCCCACCCAGATGGCTGGTACCGAAGGGAGTGTGGCGGTGATCTAACGTTATTTTCTTACATGGACAATTTTGACAAGTTCAGCTTTCTTAGGATGGAGAGGGGGGTTGTACACGTCTGGAAATATAAACCCACGAACAGATGGGGCGCTGTTTCTATTCCTGGAAACCTAATGTTTTTCCTTCCCACCATCACATTTTTTTCCTTTTCAATATCTTGATATCTAAGGAATGTTTCTCTTCAGTGTATTGTCTGTTAATCTTCTGCACTCACAGTATATATTTCTGGTAATGTGATAGAGAAAGGTTTGGTACATTTAGTACATCCTTCACTATGCTAGTTGCATCTGAACAATTTATTCTTGAAATCATTTTTGTATACCGTAAATGTGGATTATATTTTCAGTAATTCAGATGTGTTTCTTTGTAGATGCCAGCAAACTCAGTCCAGCTCCCAAGAGCAAAGTTCCCGAATAGAAACCAGCCAGGCCAAGAGCTTACTGGACATTGGCACCAGACGTATATTCACTGCTGACCACGACATTTTCAGGGAGAGCGCCAGAAGATTCTTCCAACAAGAGGTGGCCCCTTACCATGCAGAGTAAGCTTTATGTATGTTCTATATTGTTGGAGATAAAGGAGCTTTGATATCTCTCTAGACCTATGAATTACTACTCCCTTTGTCGCCTTGTAAGCCCCAGTCACACATAACGAGATCGTTAGCGAGATCGTTGTAACTGTGACGTTACAACGATCTCCCGAGCGATGTCGCTATGTGTGACATCTAGCAGCGATCAGGCCCCTGCTGTGAGGTCGCTGATCCCTGCAAAGGGCTCAGGACCATTTTTTGGTTGTTGGTGTCCCGCTGGTCAGCACACATTGCTGCGTGTGACAGCGAGAGTCCAACGACCAGCGATCTCAGGCTGGCAACCATGGTAAACACCGGGTATCTAGGCAGCGCGCACTGCCTAGTTACCCGGTGTTTATCATGGTTACCAGCATCCTCCCTGTTTAAACTGGTAACTATGATAAACACCAGGTATCTAGGCAGTGGGCGCTGCCTAGATACCCACTGTTTATCATAGTTACCAGCATCCATCCTGCTTACAGGCTGAGCTAAGCAGGGAGGACGCTGGTAACATCGCTTCCAGCGATGTGGGAGGTGGCTCCCAGGTCCCTGATTGCTGGGGAGATTTGCTTGTTTGACAGCTCCCCAGCGACCAGGTAACGACGCACCAGCAATCCTGGCCAGGTCGTTATTGCTGTCGGGATCATATATATATATATATATATATGAGAGACTTCTTCCCGACACCTGTTGCGATTACACATTTATTTCCTTTCTGTGTACTGGAACTTGGAACACAACAAGAAAAAAAACGAGGCCACCACCAATATTACTCAAAAGGGATCTGCCCCAACATGTCGAGACAATTTATATGTGAAGAAAAAGATATGAATAGACAGAGGCGATCACCAGATTATTAAGAAATAGTTACAATCTTTATTAAGGTTAGCTCACAAAAAAACAAGGCAAAACATTAAAAAGGGCAACCATCCCGCATATAGGGGTCCCCACTGGATGTAGAAGACAACAGTCAAGGGTGACACAACAATAAGCCATACATGTGCACCAGTAAAAAAAAAAATAGCAGAACCCAAGTATGTTTTAAACCCTTCAACCCTGTATGTCTAGATCAAATGTCCAAAAAAAAAAAGGATTATGATGTCACCAAAGTCACACACTCATCAGACTAAAAGTAGTCTTTGAAAATCAAATATGACAAATCTGCCTAGGGAAAGCAAATAGAGCCATACATTAATAGGATGGAGTTGAACGGATAGTTCCGAAGAATAATCCAAATATTAAAGGAGAAAGAGGAGAGAAAACAGAACATGGGGAGAAAGTCAAATTTGACGTATTTCCACACAAAACCCTAAAGTGGGTCAAACAAAATTGTTGGTACCTTTCCAAAATTATGTAATAGAAAAGTAGAAGTCCGCTCACCTGTTTCCCCTCTCCAAAGCTCCTTCATCCTCGGCAAGGATTCCAACGGGCTCGCTGCTATATTCACACTATATCCAAATATCCAGCGAGGAAATGAGCCTGCACTTGGAGCTCCTCATAAAATTTCCATTTATTTTGAATCAGGTTAAAAACACATTTCCATTGCGCGTAAAAGCACACAAGTCAGTACACCATGATTAGGCGACGCGTTTCGGCTATCTTGTATCCTTATTCACAATCTCAGCTGAGACTACTCCTTGAGGTATGTTACCCCAGCAGCTTTGTCTATTTATCTGAAACGATCATGTCAATTTGTCCTATCAACACTGCACAATCAGGTGTTGCATGGATGATGTCTAAGGGCCGCTTCACACTGCAGCGTGTTCCGGTCCGGGGCTGTCCGGGATGACCCAGACAGCCACGGACTGGATCAGCACACAGGACTGGGGGGCTATTATGCCCTCCGGTCTGGTGTGCAGCGCACGTAGTTCCCGCTGCTGATAAGTCAGGACCGCGGGTGCTGCGGTCCTGACCTGTCAGCAGCTGCAGCTGCGTGCGCTGCACACCAGACCGGAGGGCATAATAGCCCCCCAGTCCTGTGTGCTGATCCAGTCCGTGGCTGTCAGGGTCATCCCGGACAGCCCCGGACCGGAACACGCTGCAGTGTGAAGCCGCTCTTAAGGTACGCAGCAATATTGCTTGCAATTTCACTGGCAATTTGCTGGTTGCAGTGACATCATGGACACATTGTTCTATTTTGCTGCCGTGTACAAATGGAGCAATGTGTCCATGATTTCACTGCAACCAGCAAATTGCCAGTGGAATTGCATGCAATATTGCCATGTGTGATGGTACCTTTAGGCTATGTGCCCACGCTGCATTTGTATCACGGGTTTTGCCATGATTTTAGTGTAGATACGCTGCAGTTCTGTCCCAATTCTGCAGCAGCATTTATTGTAATGAAAGTGTGGGAAAATCTGCAGCAGGTCAATTCTTACCGCAGGGTTTGTCATGATTTTCACCTATAGACCTCAGTGTTGGCTCCTATTATGCAGCAGATAGGGAGCAGTGTTCACACAGTGAGTACTTGAGGCATATTTAGTGAGTATTTTGCGATCATGACATGGGTCTCTGCGTGTATTTGGTCACAATCAAAATAAAGGGGAGCACTTTTCTTCTATTATTATTAAGACTAGGAAGGTGGCAGTGGGTGGCAGCCCGTACCCACCTGCTTGACCTGTGCTGGTGACCAAAAGTTCAGCAGAGCATGACCTTACATAATGACATCTTGAAACCCTTTTTTCCCAGCCTTACGTTTACTCACAGTCAGAATAGTGAGCAAATTCTTATAAAAGGGAATCAAAATTTGCCTGAAAAATGGTGGCAAAAACACATCTGCAGGTGCGGATTTCTGCAAAATCTGCACCACAATCTTTTAGTTGGCACAAAGCCTTAAAAGGGAACATTTTAGCTTGGCAATGCTCCACTGTCTATGGGCGACTTGTTTATAGTGTGGGAGAACCTGAACACATTATTATATAGAATTGTTGGAAAAGATGCAGTATAACGTATAGTTCATTTACTCAAATATCTGCTCATTATCGGTCATAATCAGTGATTGATGGCCTTACCTACATAATACTGCACAGAGTTCGCTGTCTATTTTATATGTCAAAAGAGAAGAGTTTTTTTTTTTCTCAAAATATTTCTCAGATGAACCTTGAAAAGCATGACTTTATTACCACTATATTGTAGAAATGCATAAATTAAAATTCTAAATAATTTTGACTGTGGTCACTAGAGGGAAGCAGACTCAAACTTGTTACCTACAGAGGACTGGGCCAGCTCTCGAGATGTGTATAGAGATACTTATGTATCGGTATGCCAACAGATTCCTAGGAATTCGTTATTGATTTACTTTTAAAACTTAGTGCATGTCCGTCTAACGCTTATAGAGCGTTTCCCCTCTTAATTAAAGATTACATTCAAATAGAATGAGACAGACAGGCACTGACTTTTAGGAGTGTCTTCATAAAGGAGGATATTGTTATTGGGGGCCGGATTTTTGTACAGTGTGCTGTATCTTGAGGTTGCAAGAGATCCGATGGTCCTGTTGCTTTAAGGGACACAGACTTGCCTTCTAGGGTTGCATACACACTATGCTTCTGATTGTGTATAGGTGTATGCTCATATATGCAATGAGTTACAAGAACTGTGTGCATTGTTAGAGAATAACAAGCCTATATGTAGTCATTGGAGTTCAGTGGTATTCCATCCAGACACATGAAGTTTTATGTTTTCCGTCAGATTATTATTTATCTTCATGTTATGTTACATCTCTGTAATACCATGGAAATTCACACTAGCAGTTTCCATACTGGACTGAGTCCCCAGTTGGAGCGTCTTGACGCCATCACACTCCAAGCCCCCCAGGAGCACAGGTGTTAGTACCCCTACCCCATATTCCCGACTGATACATATTGCAGTTTCTTGTACCTGTGAAGACCACATCTCTGTATAAGTTGTAACCTGGGACAGCTCTATGCTATTCACACCCTTGATTTAGCATTTCTGGGATCAGCTGTATATAAATGCTTTGTTTGGAAAACATCCAAAAAATGACTGCTGTATATTTTATTGTAGCTCTTATATTCAGTGTAGTAACTCATCACTATATAAAGGATTATTCTTTGTTATTAGCCATAACATTACCCATATTTATATTGTATTGAACGTTTCAGGTGGGAGAAAGCTGGCCAGGTGAGCCGGGAGTTGTGGGAGAAGGCTGGCCAGCAGGGGCTTCTTGGTGCTTCCATCCCAGAAGAACATGGAGGCATTGGTGGCGATATCTTGTCTTCTGCCATTGTCTGGGAGGAACAGTAAGTTCTGTAGTCACTGATGCTCGATCCGTTCATTACTTATTCATGCAGAACATTGTGTAACTTTTCAATCTTGGTCTACAGAATGTATGTGAATTGCACAGGTCCAGGATTCAGTCTTCACTCTGACATAGTGATGCCTTATATTTCAAGATACGGTAGTAAGAGCCAGATACAGAAATACATCCCTCAGATGGCAGCCGGAAAGTGCATTGGGGCCATTGCAATGACTGAACCAGGAGCGGGAAGGTATGTTATGCAGATAACGACTTGTATCTTGTGCTGTGTGGGTCATGTCCTGATCTCATGCTGCTCCATCCCTTTAGTGATCTGCAGGGCGTGCGGACAAATGCCAAGAAAGATGGAAGTGACTGGATCTTAAATGGCAGCAAGGTGAGATTTTATGTTCATCGACTTGACCTATCTTTTGATACTTGAGGACAACTAGCATCTTAAACCTTCAGGCCAGTCCACATATGACTCTGCAAGGACATTTTAGAATGAAGATTGTGGAGCCGCAGGGAACCAGCTGTCAGAGATGGCCACACTATCCAGAGAGAAGGCAAACCTTTATTAGAATCTCTGCTATTCACAGTGCTGGGACTAATATACCAACCCACACTGAAATGAACAGAATGTATTTTAACAACTAATTGCCCCCCAAAGGTTTTTATGCCTTTATGAGGGACACAAATAATTAAGAAAAAAATGCTGGCATTCTTTAACCTGCAATGTGAATAGGTGTATCTAGATACACTGCTAAAGTGAAATTACAGGAACAGAGCAGTTTTAGTGTACTGAGCATGCTCAATAAACTAAAACAGGACCCGGGAAATGATCCTGTTTTTTTCCCGAATCTGTGCTTCATAGGCCTCCATGTTATTTGTCAGGTTCTTACTCACCCATACAAAAAAACTGTTTTTTTTCCAGAGAGAGGCATTAACTTTAGTGTAGGTTCCCATGAAAGAGATTAAAGAGATATGCCTCAACACGGCTACTGGGCGGATAAAGATGGCCATTTTTATATGCCAAGTGTCTCAGTTTTTTCATATTTCTTAAGCTATAATGCTAGTCTGTGTACTTTCCGTTTTACAACAGGTAGCCACGGATCCCCAAAAATCGTGATGTGAAGGGGGTCTAAAGCGAAAGTACACAGATGTCACATGGGAACAGGGTTATTCCTGCCCCCGTGTGACATCACTTCCTCCAGCGCCTCCTGCGCTTTTTACCACCCATAAACAATGTAGCGTGTGAATGCCACACATTTTTTTTTACCGGTGCTAAAATGCTGGAAAAAATCCAAAGAAATATGCCCGCCCAAAAAAAGTGGCAATTACGCCGCGTGTGAACGCAGCCTAACAAAAAAGACAATTGCTCTCTGCAATGCTAAGGCATGGAAACATGAATATAGAACATGGACTAGCATTATAGCTTAGGAAATATGAAAAACTGAGACACTTGGCATATAAAAATGGCCATCTTTATCCGCCCAGTAGCCATGTTGAGGCATATCTCTTTCATGGGAACCTACACTAAAGTTAATGCCTCTCTTTGGAAAAAAAACTGTTTTTTTGTATGGGTAAGAACCTGCCAAATAAAGGATAAAAGCACCTGAGACTAATGGGGGAGGGGTGCATAGACTGAAGGCATGACCCGTAACATAAATAAGAAAAAAACTACCGGCACTCTCTAACCTACAATGTGAACAGGTGCTAACTGAACATAATAGAATGTAACAAAAGAGACAGGTGCCCTCTGCATGCCCTAACATTCCAGGGTGCAACTGTCTTTTTTATGGGATACAGACCGCATTTCCTTTTTTTTAATAACCGTAAATGAAGTCTGCCAAAAATGTGACTAGTAAAATAACATAAAATAAGGCTCTATCTGCCACAGAAAAGGGCCCAAATCTGAACTGGTTAAATAAATCCTATAATCAGGAGGATTCCAGTTGGCAATTTCTAGTCCTAGCTGATCCGGCCAGCCTTCACAGTAGATATGCAATGGTATCTGTAGATAGGAGCGGATTGTATTGTGCGACCCCAGTCCATGGTCCAGGTCACTCTAGCCGAGAACAGAAGCCGCGCTAATTTCCTGAGCTGCTGGGTTCGCTGGTGCTGCATTTGATTCACCAGCCTGGCGTGACGTTGTCATCTGTCAGGTGCACAGGTGATGTCTCACCAGCCCTGTCAATCATAAGCCGAATCTGGGATCCTGGAGGGTAAAGAAATGCAATCAGATCCTGTCCAGAGGTAGAGAGCACTGACCTGGAGCACAGACGGGTGTGACACAAAGTGTTCTGCACATGTTCAGTCTATTCACGTCTTCTTTTTTTCTGCCTATGACATTTTTGTTCACTATGCAGCGTATTACTGTACTCCATATTCAGCACTGGAGCAAACATGCTTCTGTATGAATGTGGCATCTATACATGAATCTCTGGTCTATAGGTGACCATGTGGAACACATAGGGATAGATAACACATCCTAGAACTTGATATATTATTGAACCCCCTAGAGACTTCCACTATAATAAGAATAGAGAGCAAGCGCTGGTGGGATCTCTGCAGAAGTGTGGAGATCTAGGGTTGGCTTGGTCCTTACAAACACTATAGGGGAAGGTTTTACCAATATTACTGAAAAATGCATCATCTTATGAGATGGTAAAAATTGTCTAATTTTTGCTAAAAAAACTTTTTTTTCTTTATTTTGTAAACGTCATTCAAATATTGATACATATCCCAAAAATTCCCAATGTTAGTAAAGCATAGTACAATGTCTACTAATGATAGTAAGTCAGCAAATAGTGACTGGTTTGTTAAACTGTGAACATGTCCTTGAGGTCTGAGCCAAATCCTACTGCCCCACCCGCTCCTGATGAAGGGCCTTGGTACGGTGTGACGCCTGCAACCCTCCAGGAGTTGGTGAATCCCGCCCAGTTCAGACTTCAGGATTTTTAATGGGTGCCAGAGGAGTTTTAATGTGAGAATCTCCGTCAAGAAATAAGTATTTGGCATTTGGGACCTGTTGTACGTGGCACAAATTACTCTTTAAGGAATTTGAGTCTTCAGCCAAATCAATTTTCAGTGTGACCTCCTACACCACATGTGTTCAGTAACCGCAGGCTTTATGTACACTGTACTGTAGCTGACAAACCTCACTGCCCTGTGCAATCTATTATACACTTGTATAAGTTATTGTAGAAATGTTCTTATTTGTAGGTATTTATTACAAATGGATGGATGAGTGACGTGGTCATCGTGGTGGCAATGACTAACCGTGAGGCCCGCACTCCAGCTCATGGTACCAGCCTCTTCCTTGTGGACAATGGCACGAAAGGTTTCATCAAGGGAAAGAAACTGGAGAAAATTGGTCTAAAGGCACAGGTAAGCGGCCTGACACATGTATGCAGGTTATAGGTGTGTGCACCCTTGCTTTACATATAGGGCTCTTACACATTACTGTTCAGTACAGGATGGGATTCAGTCCTTTTCATTGAGATCATGAACCCCTTTTTTAAAGCAAGCACACACTGTTTAGCCCCTTACCGACATATGACGTACAGTTATGTCATATGCCGGCTCTCTGACTTTCATATGGGCTAAGCATCTTTCCCAGCAGATGATAGTTATGATATTTAGCCATCATCTTCCTCTACCAGCCACGTGTGGAACGGATCTCCACCCTCAGCTGTTAGCCTGATAAGTGCCAATATCACGAAGGCATTTACAGCCTGCCGGCATGGGGGTGTATTATTCCATTGACATGATTGTGGGGTGCCAATAGGTTGTTAAGATGGCCTGGGGTCTACCGAAGACCTCTGCACCTGTTACAGCGGTACTCTTGTGAATGCCAGCTTCTGGCTGTTTTTCATAGGACACCTTGACTTTTGCTATGTATAGCAATACCGTGGCACTGCTGTGTATAGTACAAGCGATTGGATGATTGTAGGTTGAAGCCCTCTACGTGGACTAATAAGTACAGTGATACCTCGGTTTTCGTCGTTAATTCATCTGAAAACTATCGACAAAAAACGAAACCGATGGTAACCGAGGTAACGATTTCCATTGGAAACAATGTAAAATGAATTAATTGGTTCGAGACACTGAAAAAGACCTACAAAAAAAAACATTTTATAGTGAATAAAGATAGCGGTTAATGCTAGAATCACTCTGAGATGACTGTAAAAGGAATATGAAACAATAATTTACAGAAAAATAAAATTTAATATGGTATTTTTATTTTTATTAAAGCTCATTTTAGTGAATGGAAGATGCCGAGGAGGGGAGAGAGGGGTGCACATTTAGTTTTTTTGAAAGGGGAATCACTTTTTTAAGGCAAAATTAGCAGCGATGTACTGACAAAAATCAACGAAAACCGAAACCAACGAAACCGAGGTAACACTGTCTAATGAAAACTGAAAAACATGTTTTTAAAAAATATATAAAAAGTTCAAATCACCACCTTAAAAATAAAGCAAAAAAACATTTGGTATCGCTACGCCCATAAAAGTCCCATCTATCAAAATATAGAATAAACCTGACTGGTTAATGGCATAATGAGAAAAAACACCTAAATAATAATAATATTTATTCATTTATATAGCTCTATTAATTCCATAGCACTTTCCATACATCAGTAATGCTGTCTTTCTTGGAGCTCACAATCTAAACATCCTATCAGTATGTCTTTACAATGTGGGAGGAAACCGGAGTGCCCGGAGGAAACCCACGCAAACACGGGGAGAACATACAAACTCCTTGCAGATGTTGTCCTTGGTGTCCTTGGTGGGAATTGAACCCCGGACTTCAGGACCCCAGTGCTGCAAAGGCTACAGTGCTAACTACTTGAGCCACCTGCTGCCAGAATTAAGTTTTCTTTGGCTACTGCAACAAAATTAAAATAAGAGGAGGTGAAAAAATCGTATCTACCCCAATAATAATAATAATTTTTTATTTATATAGCGCCATACATATTTCGCAGTAACTTAACAATTCGGAGGGTGATAAACAGACATCGAGACAATACAGAGTAACAAAAATTCAGCAGATACCAATACAGTATCAATAAAAATGTTGGTTCAGTGCACAAGAAAACAAGCCACATTGCCCAAAAATGTAAGTAGTTTCGAGTCTGTCTACAATGTTCGTCATGCTGCGTTTTTAAGCTACAAAACAGGATCTGTTTTCCCTAAAACAGAAAAAAATGGAATGGAGAGAAACACCAGACAAATTGACATACACTTTTCTCCTAAAGCGATAAAACAGATCACTTTAAACGTGCCCTGTCTGAATGGCAAAAATGAAAACCCACTGTCTTGGCTGGGATGTCATTTGAGGGATCCATTTTTGTGCACTGCAAAAACATCAGAAAACGCGCAGTCTGAATGTAGCCTTAAAAAATGGTGACACCAGTGAAATGGCGTTGTTTTTGTCCCACAAATTACCATTTTTATTTACACTTTTAATAAAAAAAACACTTTGTGTTTGGCATCCCAGTAATCGTACTGACCGAGAGAATCTTATTTCCAGCTAATTTTTACCATAAAGTGAACATGATAAATAATGAACCTGAAACACAATTGAAAAATTGCACATTTTTGCAATTTCGACACACTTGTAATAGAAAGTGGGAAAAAAAATTCCATCACATGGTACTGCAAAAATAAGCCTTCGTATGGGTATGTTGCCCGAAAAATAACAAGGTTATGGCTCTTCGAAGAAGAGTAAAATATGAGAACACAAAAACAGAAAATAGCCATGTCATGAATGGGTTAACATGTTCATATACCATATTTTTGGGTTTATAAGGCACACTTTTTTAACAAGAAAAAGTGTGTGTGTCTTATAACTTAGAGGCGCAATCTTGAATAATACCCTGTGGTCTAATGGGGATAAATTGTTAGTGGCGGTAATCGCCACTCACCTGGATTGGTTGTGCTGTGCGTTATAACTTAGAGGCAGCTTCCTGCGATGCAGGAGAACGCTGACACCGTGCTCTCCCCGATCACAGAGAGCTGCCCTCTCTCCTGCAGAATAGTGATGTATGTGATCAGTGCAGAGCAGGACGATGCTTACCGGGAGCTGAATGGATTGAGGCTGCAGGAGCTGAGCAGCTGAAGGACCTTTCACACGAGTGATTCCAGAACCTTTAAGGTCATGTGACTGATCATTTGAATCGTGTATTGAATCACAGGATGTCACAGCTTGATCCCTGTTATTGTGGCCACATTTGCTACAGGATGTACCTGTACGTCCTTGGTCGGAAACGACTCGGCTTTTTGGACGTGCAGGTTCGTCCTTGGTCGGGAAGAGGTTAAAGTGAAGCTGCCACCAGTTTTTTGCATGTAAGCTGCAAATACCACCAGTGATTTTGAGTGATCTATTTTTTTTTTCCTGGAAAAGTGATCAGTCAAAGAAAAGGGCATAAGTGCATGTTAGTTTTTGTGGCGTTTTCTCCTTCATTTTTCTCATAAGGCACCATTCTAAATGGGGGGGGGGGAACGCAGAAGAAAAAATGGATCAAAAATGCACAGTGCAAATCTGTTTTTCAGTTGAAAAATTAATATAAAAACTGCAAAAACAGTGTGTCTGAATGTAGCCTAAGAATTTATATACAGCATTCTGCAATACTGTATATAAGTCCCCAGGCCAATCTGTATAATGTAAGAAAAAACAGCTTTCATTATACTTATCTGGGCGTGGTCTGGTCCGATGTCACTGGTCTTGTTCTAGCGCCTCCACTCTTCTAGTGGGAGACTATGCACAGTCTCCTCTATTGTTCTCCTGCGCACTTATTTCAGCCTTGTTGAGGGCAGAGTAAAGTAATGTGTAGGGAAAGGTGAAGGAATACCCATGCATGCGCGTAACACATTAATTCTTTGACTTTTCCCTGCACATGCGCATTACAGTACTTTGCTCTGCCCTCAGCAGAGAGAAGTGTGCAGGAGTGCAATGGAGTTCAGTGAGTCGATGATTTAGGACATGTCACCCACATGAAGCAGAGGAGAATGATACGATCGCAAGAAAATAGGCACCAGACCAAGAGCAGCGACACTTATTGGACTGGTTTGCCAACACAGGTGAGTATAATAAAAGCTGTTTTTTTACATTATACAGATCGGCCTGGATACTTATGTACAGGATTCTAGAATGTGTGTATAAGGTCTTATTGCTTGTGGCCACAGCTCTATATGCAAAAACAACTGGTGACAGGTTCATTTTAAGGATAGTGTCAGACAAATATTATGAGCACATTTTTGAGATCCCAGGCTGCCTGAAGGATTTCTCCCTATAATACAGTTTGCTCAGCTCGTTATACCCAGTTATACTATGTTTCCACATACATTCTCCAATGTAGACTCCCTGCAGCAATATCCACAGCGACATTTACTGCTGAGGATGTCATTGTGAAGGATTGGTGAGCCGGACATTTCATCCTTTGGGATACAAAAGAATAAATTTGCCCCTGCATCCACGCAATATCTCAATCCCCGAAGCTGCTTTCAGTTTATGGTAAAGATGTATTCTGCAGCCCATGCATGAAACGTCTTAACACTTTATGCCCTATAGCACTGTAAACAGAGTAGATTCTCTGGAAAGGAAAAGTCAGTGGAACATCCGCTGTGTTTGCAACATGAGAACTTCACCTTAGACTGAGGTTTTCTGATGTAGGACAGGCAGAAGAATACAATAAAATTTAATAGAACATCTGAATAATTATGCGGTTTACAAAACAAATATCTTTTCCTTCTTGACATCCTTTAAAGAGGAACTGATCGCAGCATTTTACTAAGAAAAAGTAAGGACAGGGCCAGGTTGGAGCTGTCACACCGATTAAAGGGATCCTGTCACCCCCAAAACGCATGTAAACCTATTAAAACCTGTCCCTAGAGCATATTAACACTATCCCTACACTCTTTTTACCTCCTAAAAGCATTAAGTGACATTGAATAAAAACGTTTTATAAGTACCTGATTAGTGCTGATAATGAGTGACTATGCTATTCATAGTCACTCATCAAGACTGCCCCTCTGCTTCATAGCACGCCTGAATAGGCGTGATCTACATCCAGGATTCAAATTCGTGCCTCCCCGCTGTGCCCTGTGTCGTAGGAGGCTGCAGTGTGGCTGGTGACGCGATCCGCGTCATTCCCGGCGCCTGGTGACGTATTTAGATCGGCGCCGCGCTGTTAGCTTCAAAATGCGCACTGCGCATGCGCATTGGGCATGCGCAGTGCGCATTTTGAAGCTAACAGCGCGGCGCCGGTCTAAATACGTCACCAGGCGCCGGGAATGACGCGGATCGCGTCACCAGCCACACTGCAGCCTCCTACGACACAGGGCACAGCGGGGAGGCACGAATTTGAATCCTGGATGTAGATCACGCCTATTCAGGC
Source organism: Allobates femoralis (assembly GCA_033576535.1). Classification (NCBI taxonomy): domain Eukaryota; kingdom Metazoa; phylum Chordata; class Amphibia; order Anura; family Aromobatidae; genus Allobates; species Allobates femoralis. The sequence goes on from JARQOC010000011.1 coordinate 71,665,994, forward strand.
GTGCTATGAAGCAGAGGGGCAGTCTTGATGAGTGACTATGAATAGCATAGTCACTCATTATCAGCACTAATCAGGTACTTATAAAACGTTTTTATTCAATGTCACTTAATGCTTTTAGGAGGTAAAAAGAGTGTAGGGATAGTGTTAATATGCTCTAGGGACAGGTTTTAATAGGTTTACATGCGTTTTGGGGGTGACAGGATCCCTTTAAAATGATACCTGAGGTGAAGGAATGTTTTATAGATTTCCTTTAATTAGTGTTTGAAGTTTCCTTCTCTTCGTATGTTCATGTATCGGGGCGGATCTGTGTGTAGGGTTTTCAGCTCTTGTCCGGCCCCTTCACTGCTTCTTGGTGTCTTTTATTCTTCTTTATTCAAATTGCAGTCTTAGCCACGGCATCGCTTGCACAGATTGATCTCATAGTGGGCTTCAGGAAAGTGGAGCAAGTGCAGATTGATCTCGTGGTGGGCTTCAGGAAAGTGGAGCAAGTGCAGATTGATCTCGTGGTGGGCTTCAGGAAAATGGCGCCAGTGGCACTGAGCAATCTGGACATGTGCACTGCCATTTTCCTGAATCCCACCATGAGATCAATCTGTGCAAGGGCTGCCCCCAGCTAGGCCAGCACAGAATGTAAATGAAGCTAAAGAAAAGACACCCAGAGGCAGCGGAGCGGCCGGACAAGACCTGGAGACCCTTCCATCACTTACACCCCACAGGGTGCCCCGATGCATGAAATAATGAAAAGGAGAAAACTTCAAACACAGATTAAAGAAAATCTGCAAAATGTATTTCTTCACCTTGGGTAGCATTAATCATTATGACACTGACAATATGGCACTGTCTGTGCTGCACTTAGTAAGTACTGCCGACATGTTCTCTTTAAGATATTCACCTCCTGCAGTTTGTAAAGCGTTTTGTAGAACATTGAAGCTGCATTTTATCTCTGAATGTCAACCTGCCTGTGAAGGAAGATTGCATAATACTATTCTTATTGCTGTCTTACATATAGGACACCGCAGAATTGTTCTTTGAAGATGTCAGGCTCCCTGCTGACGCTTTATTGGGAGAGGAAAATAAAGGCTTCTACTACTTGATGGCAGAACTTCCCCAGGTACGAAGGTGTTAGAAGAAGCGCTGATGAAGGGGGTCACTTCTTGTCTTGTTTTAGGAAGTGGTAGCTTAATTGACAGCAATAAGATGAATGTTTACATGACGTCCAAAAAGGCTAATGCATCAAATAGTATATTGGAAAATAAAATTAACTAATTGCTAGGAAAAATGATTGAAGGTGATTTGAGTTGCTGTCTATGGTAAAAGCACATACAGTTTTTTGGAAAGCATCAATAAGCTTGACGATGCACATTGCTAACAGCTCAGGTCTTAAAATGCAGAGGGACAATTTGTCTACTGTGCACTAGGTGCCGCAATGCAGATCGCAAGAACAAGCTCAGTGAAGACACGTAGAGACTCTCAGGTCATTTTTCAGTATGATACTAATATTACCCTTGAATAGGGCCTGGGCAGACCTTTTAAAAACATGTAAAATCATTATTGTACCATTTGTAGTTTCCTTATTATAAGCATTTTCAGACCCTGCAGGAAGCTGGTACATTAGTCCTGTTCATTACTTTTACAGAGGAGAAGTCTGGCTGCTGTATAAGTGTTATTTAAATATCCACACCCACCCAAGCTAGTGTTCTGTCCCTCCCCTCTGTGCTGGGAGGCGTTTTGTGCTGCAGCCTGTGGTGTCTGTAAGACTTCTATGTGTATATATGAACATTGGTTTTCCTGCAGACATGTCATGTGTGTATCTGCTGAGCAAATGATCAAATGTTCTTATAATCGCACAGAAATATCTCAGATTGCACACACTACACATATCTCAGATACACACATTGACATGAAGAGCCGGCAGCTAAAGTCTTGAAATTTTGGGCTCAGCATGCCACAGGATTTTGAAGAATGCTGCTCAGGACTATAACTTTTTGGAATCTACAGGTGTGTATTGTATATGTAGTATATGTTGTGTATGTGTGTACTAATTGTGTAGTTATAAGAAGGCCTCTTCTAAAAAGGTAAACAGGTGTGAGATCCTTGCCAAAGAGAAAGTTTGGGAATGTATTTCCTCTCCTGAAATCTTTTCCTATCAAAGGCATGTATGGCATATCAACTAGATCTGTCACTGACGCCCAAATAAGAGGCAGTCTAACCTCGAAGACCAAAAATGAGGATAACTGATCAGTGATTCCAGTAAAGGTAGTTGGATGAGAAGTCATCATATTTTTCCTCTTGTCACATTTCAGGAGAGGCTGCTGATATCAGACATGGCAGTTGCCAGCTGTGAATTCATGTTTGAAGAAACCAGGAATTATGTCAAGCAGAGGAAAGCCTTCGGAAAAACAATTGCACACTTACAGGTAACATAAAGACATTGATACATAATAATGAATAGTAATGTATGATGGAGGTAAGACGCTGGGACTCGTATACCATACCCCAATTATGCCAGACGTTGTTGGTATACAACAAACATACTTGTAAATTCAGTTGTGTGTAAGGTAATAGGCCGTTTCCTGCATTGTTTTTTATGTTTTTTTTCTAAGACCGTACAACACAAGTTGGCGAGAAATGAAGACGCAGATCTGTGTGGGTCGCACCTTCATAGACAACTGCCTCCAGCTTCACGCCGACAGACGTTTGGATTCTGGAACCGCTTCCATGGCAAAATATTGGTATGCATGAGAAATGGGCCCCGCGCTAATACACTGTGCTATTTTATGAGTTTTGTATTGTTCTAATGTCAATATAAACCAGCACTAGGATCCCGTAGTATGTGGTTGACTAGTTTATATGTCTTTTTTTAGTTTTTCTTCATTTCTCGGGAAAATATCTCCAACTCTTGTGGGTAAAGCTTGTTGACCGCGGTCCCGGTCTCCATGGAGCCGTCGTCCTTTTAGCTCTTTGACAAGTCTGGCATTTGTTTTCACTTGATCTTTTCAGCATTGTCTGCTTGAAGGAAAGCAGCATTACATTGCCCTTTTTACAAGCACATAAAGTCCACTGCTATGTAACCCTGGAGGCATGGAGCTGACAAATTGGTCTGTTTCATGAGAGACCCTCTTGATTTTTATGGCACTTTCTTTTGACGCTTGTCTACTCTTACAGCGGTCACCACGTATATACTCTTCTGACGTAAGAAGTTGAATGCTTTTTATGTGATAACAATAGGCTCCGTCTTTAGTTTATTTCTTAGCTGGATGGATTGTTTCATGGGTTATTTTGTCAGTGCTGCACACAATACTGTGCACTTTATTGAAGATACTGTAGATGGCCATGTGCAGGTTCACATGGAATGTCCCAAAAATCATCTGTGTAAGGGTGCTTTCACACTAGCGTTTATTTGAAATCGTGGCAGATGCGGTGAAAAAAACGCATCTGCCGCGATTACCGCATATCGGCTGCACTTGCGGCACGGTTGCGGCAAGCCCCATACAATGTATAGGCGGGTGTGCGGCAAGTGCGGTTTTGGCACTTGCGGCAGGTGCGGTCGCGAAAAAACCTGCCGCAAGTGCCAAAACCGCACTTGGCGCACCTGCTGCAAGCCCGCCTATACATTGTATGGGGCTTGCCGCAAGTGCAGCCGGTATGCGGTAATCGCGGCAGATGCGTTTTTTTCACCGCATCTGCCGCGATTTGAAAAAAATGCTGATGTGAAAGGGGCCTACCGGTTTTCGGTATCCATGTGAATCCAGCTGAAACTGGATTTTTTGATCCCATTGATTTTCAATAGGACCACAGGAACTTGTGGGTGCAACCAGTTTTTTACTTTTTTCCCTGATCCGAGTGTCCATGGTTTTTGCACTGAGACGAAAAATGCATTTTGGAGCGATTTTGGTCTCTGTGGCTAAACTGAGAACATCTGGATCCAGGGCAATACATGTTTAATTACAATGGACCTCTAAGGATCCCGGATCACGAAATCCAGATCCCTCTGTATCCGGATGCCGGATCCGGGTTTTTGGTTTGAACATGCCCAGAACCAACTTTGAAATGGCACAGCCCTTGGGGGCATGTCATTTGTCACCTGCAAAAAAGGTACAGATCAGTGATAATACTGTTGCGGGTACATCCAGTTTGCCAAATGCAGGGGATTCAGGTTTTATCAACATCCCCCCCCCCCCCCTTCCCCCGGATTCCAAAAAATGTTAGTGTGAAACAATCCTAATACAAAATTTATTTGGAAGGGGGAAAAAATGTTTGTTGCTTAAAGCTTATAGTGGATGTCCAGTCATGAGTGCAAAGATATCATGGGTTAGTGGCGCAAGTGCCGGAACTGCCGCAAACCCCATAGACAATGCATGGGGCTTGCCACAAGTGAGGCCGTTATACGGTAAATCTGCTGCAATTTGTAAAAACACCAGTGTGAAAGGGGCCTTACACCTTCTTATTGGATTGCAAACCTATTTCTACAAACATGTAAATATTGCCAAAATGTGGGACATGCAATTGGAAAAAGTGAGTGTGTGTAATGTCTAGTCCTTTGCTAGGGGTTCAATGGATAGGAGGATAACTTTCAATGGCGGAAAACCCCTTAAATACATCCATTAATATCTGGGGCACACAGGGGGAGGGGTGGGAGATATTGGGGGGGAGGGAGAGGGAGTTCACGGGTTTGTATTGTTTATGGAAAATAAGGGGGAAAATTACTGAGACAAATGTTAATGAAAGTACTGTGAAATAACATGTTGGATTCTTTGTCAATAAAAATATATTTAATTTAAAAAAAAAAATATCTGGGGCACAGTGTGGTTATAGGATTTACGGAAACTGCAACTCCCTGGCTGACAGGGCCAGAAGCTGCCTGCAACATAATAGATCAAAATCCTAATCACTAGGTGAATGAGGAAGCATGGAGGGGACATGTATAGTGTAAGGAAAGTACATGTAAGGGCCCTTTCACATCAGCGTTTTTTGAAATTTGCGGCAGATGCGGTGAAAAAACCGCATCTGCCGCAATTACCGCATACCGGCTCCACTTGCGGCGCGGTTGCGGTAAACGCAATGCAAAGTATAGGCGTACTTGCGGCAGGTGCGGCAAGTGTGGTTTTGCACTTGCGGCAGGTGCGGCAGCGAAAAAAACCGCGGTCAGCCGCAGTTTTTTTCGCTGCCGCAAGTGCAAAACCGCACTTGCCGCACCTGCCGCAAGTACGCCTATACTTTGCATTGCGTTTACCGCAACCGCGCCGCAAGTGGAGCCGGTATGCGGTAATTGCGGCAGATGCGGTTTTTTCACCGCATCTGCTGCAAATTTCAATAAACGCTGATGTGAAAGGGCCCTTACATGGCTTTGTTAGAGTAGCGATACAATACATAATAACCCTGAATGTCAATCTTTCTTTGAGACATAAGAGCTATTGCATGCACTCAACTGCATTGGACTGAGAAAAAAAGTTTAAAGATATAGGGGCATATTAATCAAAACTGACATTCTCAAACAGGGCAAACTTTAAAGTGTACAATGTTAACGTGTCAGATCTATCAAAGGTTCGTGGAAATTGGTATATCTGACGTACTTTAAAAGAGTATATGTTTATATCATGTATTAGTTGGCTTACGTTTAAACATAAATACGCACCACAAATGTGGTTCATGGTGTCGCATGTTAAGCCCAAGCCCGTTTCCACCAAGATTCACAAACTATCGGAGAGACAACGTCCCCCTTGTCAGGCAAGACGCCAAGCGTCCATAGTAAATATAGTGTATATTCATCATTGCCATTCTTTAAACTCGCTTTTCTTTTTTTGTCTTGTTTCATTTGTTGCCGGTTTTTCTCCAAAATCTTTCATTTCAGTCCATTTTTCTTTGCTATTAATGAATCAGCTGAAAGGATATAGAAAGTGCAAACTCTGGCCACAATGACGCATAATGGAACAAGAAAAGTAGAATAAACGCATTAGAAAGTGACTTTAAAAAAAGGTGCACATGAAAATTAAATATGGAAGAAAGAAAAAAACAAAGGCTGAATCAACCTCAGTCTATGGGAAAATTGAGCCGTAATTCTGAAGCATTTAGCATGATAAATCCCATTGTGTAATTGGGTTTACTGTTGTTTTACAGGGCATCTGACCTCCAGAATGCAGTGGCTAATCAAGGTGTTCAACTCCATGGCGGATGGGGCTACATGTGGGAATATCCCATTGCAAAGTAAGCAGTATGTTACAGTACAGCGTCTGTATGAGATATAGGGATATAGAGCAGGGGTCTCACTCTACTGGGCCGTACATAGAAATCTCTTGAATTTGACAGGCCTCATTCTTTGCAGGATGAGATGACATTTTTAGTGATACCATTTTTATTCCTATATATCTTTTGATCTTTTTTGTAACCAATGTAATGTTACTGATTTTAAGTTTTGCTTTGAATAGTATTAGTGGTATGCATTATGGTATTGTTTTATAGCTTTCATTGTTGCAGATGTAGCAATAACAAATATGCAGTTTTTTTGTCTATTTTAGCTTGTACATAAAACAGTATTTTCAATGGCAAAATATTTTTTTCATACCCTATTTTGAACATTCTTTCCATTTTTACAATTTCTTTTCCCTTTTTTTGACCACCATTTGGCCCATACGGTAATATTGTCTTACAATTAGCACCATGTAGTGATTCTGGCCAACATCTTGTAGTAATATCCCCATCCTGTAGTAATGTCCCCATTCTGGTTCCTCTATTGCAGTAGTGTCCTCCATCCTGGTCCCTACATGGTAGTACTGCCCCATCAGAGTTCTCATATTGCAGTAATTCCCCCATCCTGGTCCCCATATTGTAGTAATGCAGGGTTCTCATCCTGTATTAATGTCCCTGTCCTGGTCCTCATCATGCAATAATGTCCCCATCCTGCTCCCCCTATTGCAGTAACATCCTCCATCCTGGTCCTTGCATTGCAGTAACATCCTCCATCCTGGCCTCTGTATTGTAGTTATGTCCCCATCCTGCTCCCCATATTGCAGTAACATCCTCCATCCTGGCCCCCATATTGTAGTAATGTCCCCATCCTGCTCCCCATATTGCAGTAACATCCTCCATCCTGGCCCCCATATTGTTGTAATGTCCCCCATCCTGGTCCTTGCATTACAGTAACATCCCCCTGTGTGCTGCTTTTTTTTTTCACAAGCACAAACACATACAAAAAAAATCCTTTTCACTTGACATTGCTCCATCAGTGAACAGCGTCAGCTTCTCCACAGCCAGGGCAGCACATGGCAGTGACATCTTATGCTGCCGTCAGCTGCCAACCTCTGCTTGGCCGGTGGCTACTATTGGTATTGCGGTGTAGAGAACCGGTCTCTGTGCTGCTATTCAATTCAATTGAATGTGCATCCTAGGACAAATATACAATTGAAAAGGTTGGTGGCCCCCTGTTCTGGTTCACATTGTTATGGGAGCTCATGGGCCCACAGGCCACATACTTGAGACCCCTGGTATAGAACATACAAGGAGTTACTGCAGTGGTTTTGAGTTATTTTTTATGTTGATTTTTCTGGTTGAAAAATCAACGTTACAAAAAAAAGAACTGTGAAGATACTGAAAATGTTAACTTCTGAGGGCTTCATAAAAACTCTTCTTTTTAGCACATCCCATATTCCTCTTGAACCAGAGTGTTCTAATCTTACCATTCTGTAGACTTGTCCCATTTATAAAAAAAAAACTTCTGCCCACTACCCACAGGTTCAGTAAGGCTGCTTTCATGTCCATGGGGATCCTATTTTTTTTGCAGGACACCTTGGACAGGAAAGGACAGCATCGGATGTGTGCCTCTGGATGCCATTTCTGTGTCCAGGTCCGTGATTTTCACGGATCCGGACACAGAAAGAGCTGGGCTGGAGGGAGGCAAGCGGGGCACTTTCATTTTCGCAATGAATTGCAGAAGTGAAATTAACTAAAGCAAGTATTAAAAAAATATATATATATATCCTCACTTCTCCGGCGTGTCCCACGATGCACACCATCTAGCTCGGAGGGCTTAGAGACCTGACGGGGCTACCCGATCAGCTGATCGGTCACATGACCGGTCACTGTGGTCATGTGACTGATCAGCTGATTGGTTAGCCCCGCCCCGACAGGTTCTTAAGCCCTCGGCACTAGATGGAAACATCGCGGGACACGCCGGAGAGGTGAGGATATTTTTTTTTTGGTCTTTCTTAACACTTGCTTTAGTTAATTCCACTTCTTCAATGTATGTATATACATTGTGGAAGTGAAATTACAAGGTAAAGAGCAGTTTTAGTTTTACACTAAAATCGGGGCCAGGAAATGAGCCGATGTGTTCCCGTACCCACGCTCCATAGGCCCCCATGTTAATTGCCATAGTCCATGTTGGATCCGATTCTGTCTGAATTGGTACGCTGTGCCCAAAATTGGAGCAGTCTCCGCTTCTGGGTACAGCAAAAATCGGACAGAATCGGATCAGTGACAAATTGGGTGGCAATAGAGCACCAATCCGTGCTCATAGGGATACTTGGAGGCCAAATCGGATCAGTGGCTGTCCGTTTTACAACAGATAGCCACGGATGGCCAAAAATAACAATGTGAAACCAGCCTTACACCCCTTTAATGTCGCCGTTACTTTAAAAATGCGGCAGTTGCGGTGAAAAAAAAATGCATCTGCCGCATTTACCGCATAACGGCCGCACTTGCAGCACACTTGCTGCAAGCCCCATGCATTGTCTATGGGGCTTGCGGTTATTGTGCGGCAAGTGCACTTGCCGCACCTGCCGCACACTAACCGCAAGCCCCATAGACCGTTATGCGGCAGATGCGTTTTTTTCACCGCAACTGGCGCATTTTTCAAATAACACTGATGTGAAAGGGGCCTTGCCTGTAAAAAAAAAAAAAAAGAGTTGGAGACACCAAGAGATGGTGAGTTCAGTTTGTGTTTATTCGCAGGTTACTGTGCCTGCGGGCTGAGGATATTTGAAAGGGAAAACTCCTTTAAGCATCCAGAGGCCCAGGCCTTAATTATAGCTGCTGGGACCCAAAGTAAGTCCCCTCCTACCAGGCACCATTCATCTAGTGTCTGCTGTGGGACAGGGGCCTTTGGGGTATAGGAAAGCCTCTAAAGTCCTGAGCACGTCTCAGTCCTTGACACCCATTCCGGCTTGCATCAGGTGGTGCAGGAAAAGGTATCAGTGTATACATACAGTGGAGGAAATAAGTATTCGATCCCTTGCTGATTTTTGTAAGTTGCCCACTCACAAAGACATGAACAGTCTATAATTTTAAGGGTAGGTTAATGTGAACAGTGACAGATAGAATATAGAAAATTAAATCCAGAAAATCACATTGTGTATTTGCATTGTGCACCGAGAAATAAGTATTTGGGGGCGGGACTTGTTAGTGGTCCCAGCTGCTTTGAGATCATTATCACAAAGAAAACCATTGGTAGCACATTACACCGTAATAGAGTAAAATCCTGCAGTGTCCACAAAGTCCCACTCAAGAAGGCAGATGTGCAGGCCCGTCTGAAGTTTGTCAATGAACACCTTGGTGTTTCTGAAAGTGATTGGGAGAAGGAGCTGTGGTCAGATGAGACAAAAACTGAGCTCTTTGGAATTAACTCAACTCACCGTGTTTGGAGGAAGAGAAATGCTGCCTATGACCTAAAGAACACTGTGCTCACAATCAAGTGGTGGTGGAAACATTGTTTTGGAGGTGTTTCTCTGCTAAGCGCACAGGACTACTTCACCGCATCAATGGGACAATGGATGGAGTCATGTACCATAAAATCCTAGGGACAACCATCTTCCCTCCGCCAGGACATTAAAAATTGGCCGTGGCTTCCAGCACAACATTGACCAAAAACATACAGCCAATGCAACAAAGGACCACACTAAGGTCATGGAGTGGCCTAGCCAGTCTCCAGACCTTAATCCCATAGAAAACGTATGGAGTGAGCTGAAATTTAAAGTTACCAAGTGACAACCTCAAAATCTTAATGATTTAGAGATGATCTGCAAAGAGGAGTGGACCAAAATTCCTCCTGATATGGGCGCAAACCTCATAATCAACTACAAGATATGTCTGACTGCTGTATTTGCCAACAAGGGTTTTGCCACCAAGTATTAAGTCTTGTTGCCAGAGGGATCAAATACTTATTTCTCTCTGCAAAATGCAAATAACTTTATATAATTTAGACATTGTCATTTTCTGGATTCTATTTTTGATATTCTCTCTCTTTCACTTCTGGTCCCCAGCAGAAGTTTTTTTAATTTTTGCAGCTCCCTTATTTTTTGTACAGATTTTCTCCTCTCGATAAATAAGAAAATGTCACTCTCAATGTCATCCATGTAATAACTTTATTTCTTTCCTTTTCTATACAGGGCTTATGTGGACTCTCGTGTTCAACCCATCTATGGTGGCACCAATGAGATAATGAAGGAACTCATTGCAAGAGATATTGTGAAAGACAAGTGATTGTTTCTCTGTAGCTGACACCAAGTGCCTGCAATTTATACTGATTCTCCAGCCAAGGATTAATATTTGAACTGATGACTGATTTGACACTTGGGAAAAGTGTAACCTGTGTACAAAATCTAATTAACCGTAACACTGACCGCTGATTTGTAGCCAACTTTGTTGTTTGCTTTTTGAAAGTCAAATAAAAAGTTTAATATGTTGTCCTTAAAGGAGCAGAGACGTTCCCACTGACTGCAGGCACAGTCTACCTGGCTGATTTCACCCACTTATGTTGCTTATTTTTCTATCCAATAGTATGGGTATGAGCTGCCCAATAGGAGTGCTCAAGTAAGAGTTCCAACCCGTTTACATGAAATTGAAGTAAGGTTCCTTTCACATTAGCGTTTTTTGCTGAATGCGGCAAATCCGGCAGATTTACCGCATCTGACACATAGCGGCCGACTTATGGTCGACCTGCGGCAAGCATCCATTCATTCTCTATGGGAATGTTTTCGGCAAATCCAGCAGTTGCAAGCAGGCAAAAAAAACGTAGTCAGCTGTGTTTTTGTTTTTTGCGCTGCCGCAAGTGGCGGATAGTGGCAAAACCGCACTTGCCGCAAACCCCATGGAGAATGAATGGGGGCTTGCCACAGGTGGACCGCAAGTCGGCCGTTAGGCGGCAGATGCGGTAAATCTGACGGATCTGCTGCATTCAGTGAAAAACGCTGATGTGAAAGGACCCTTACTTGGTACACAATCTTTATGCTCCAATTTATTGAAGGCACTGCATAGTGGTACTCCTGCGCCATTTTTCTCAATGCTTGTGAGAGTACTTGCATTCTTTATCCAAGGGCAGTTTTGCAAGACAAGTAATACTTACGTGTCTGATGAAGGCCTGATGTAAGGCCGAAACGTTACACATTTTTTTTGTCAAAAAAGTCTGCCTTTTCTTCAATAATTTCGAGCATAAAGATTTTGTGTACCAAGTTACTTCAATTTTATTTTTCTGTACAATTAATTTTCCAATTATAAAACTACATAGGTAGGCAAAATAGAGGTTATGTACACTGTATGGCTAATTCAAAGTATTTGTGCTAGTTTTCTGGCATAAAACACTTTAAAAAGATTGCACAAAAATTGTGTGAATGTGGTGTTGTCCTGTGGACGGAGCTGAATCCATCATACATTACTCCAACTAAGTGACATAATTTACACCTGAAATGTTTCATATTTCTGTTGAGGCGAACGCTCATGAGAAGAAGTGCAAAATACAGCAAGTGGCCTGTGACTTAATTAATTTAGCACCTCTTACCCCACCCTGCCCCTTCATTAACACTGGCAATATTGCCATACATTGGCTGATCACAAGTTGGACACAGTCGGATTGTAAGTTTGTACGCGATTTGCAAACTTTGACCAATAATTCAACAGGTTTGGCCTTTTGACCATAGTCTTCTTGCATTAATGTGCTGCAATGTGACTTATTATATAATAGATGGGGCTGGGATTTGTGGTGCTGTAGGTGGGCTCCTGCGGCTGTGGTGTCCTTTATTTGGATGGCGGTGAGGTGACGAAGGGGGTGGGCTCATGACTCATGCCGCTGCTATGTTTGTTCACCCTGTAATGCGCAGTAGTGGATCAGGTCTACAAACATGACGGCCACATGTGCATTTACAAACCATGAGACGTCATGATGGGGACAGGTTTGTGAAGCATTATGGGAGGTGGCGGTGCAGCAACACCGGCGGAAAACAGTGCAGCATGCAGTGCCCTTGGCAGTATACCCCATTGACTGAGCAGTCCAACAGCCACTATCTTGGCACAACCATCACTTGGGTGCGGCAATATGGCGGTCGCAATGGTTTGTTGCGTTTCAGGGGGCCAGTCAGGTGGCGCTTTATCAGGAACATCCCGCCAAGGCAATTATATAAGTAGATAATTACATGTGATGTCTGAATGTGAGATTGTAGTCTTCATGTCGCACAACCAAAGTTGACTTGTAGGCCCAGCCTAACAATCTGGAGATGGGTCTCGTAAAAATGGAAATTATAAGCAGGATTTCCTTGTAATATTACACCATCTTTACATCATCCACCAACCTATTAATAAGTGCCCAACTACAGCATATTTTTTAAGAAAATATATTTTATACTCCTACTGTGATGAATGCTAATCATCACAGTCTAGTCTGATGAGTGTTATTAGTCTGTGTCGGCACGTCTTGTGTTTCTGCAATCTCCGTTCCTCCTGCCTTGATTGACGGGACCAACTTCTCCTAGGTTGCCCCACAGCCTGTTGTGTCTATGCAGCTTCTGTTCTTTACTGGGCAGGCGCGAGAGTTGAACAGACTGGATAATGTACAGTCATGGCCGAATGTGTTGGCACCCTTGAAATTAAGTGTTTCCCCAGAAAAGTATTGTAATTGCACCTTGAATTTCTCTGTAACTTGATTGGGGCTGTTTATCTGCTATCTGGACTATCCTGTGTTGCAGCCTTGCAGCAATTTTTCTCTGCCGTCCAGAGAGATTAGCAATAGTGCCATGGGTTGTAAACTACTTGATTATGTTATACACCGTGGACACAGGAACATCAAGATCTCTGGAGACTTATCAACAATCTCAAGGTTATATCGTTCAACCATTTTTAATTCTCAAATCCTCAGACAGTTCTCTTCACTTTCTGTTCTCCATGCTTAGTGTGGCACACAGGCACACAATGGAAAAAGTCAATTCTCTCCTTTTGTATCTGGTTTCTGGTGTGATTTTCATATTGCACACACCTGTTACTTACCACAGGTGAGTTTGAGGGAGCATTACATGCTTGAAACAAAGTTATTTACCCACAATTTTGGAAAGGAGTCAACAATTTTGTCTTGCTCATTTTTGGGGTGTCATGTGAAATTATGTCCAATTTGCGGGTTTTTTTTCCTCTATTTCTTGTTCTAATATACACAAAGGAAATAAACGTGTATAATAAAATGTTTAATTGCAATACATTTCTGAGAGAAATACTTCATTTTCTGTAACAACTTCAAGGGTGACAGCACTTTTAGCCATGACTCTGATGTCAGCCATGTCAATCAAGGCATGAGGGCCAGCAATTTTGAGGATAGGAGGTGCTGAGCAAAGACTAGCGACACCCATAAAACTGGACCATGCCATTTACCATACAGTGGGGGAGGATTATAAAATATATTTTTCTGATCATCATAATGGGAGACCCAGACAATGGGGTTTAGGGCACTGCCCTCCGGAGGCCACACTAGGTACTACAAGTTTGTAGACACCGCCCCCTCTGCTTATAAACCCCTACCGCAGGGAATATCCTCAGTTTTAAACTTAGTGTGCTCGGAGGAATCACACGCTTTGCTTGCACATCACTGCATTCTCACAGCTTACAGCTGAAGACAAGGTAGGTCCCGGTCGGGGACCTCCGGCAGTCTCCCTGTTCACCCTTGGGGAACACACAGGTTGAGGTACCGGAGGGCCCAGAGCCTGGACACGTTGTGTCCTCCCGGTACGCTGCCGCACTCCTTCCCATCCCCCCTGGGGGCTCTGGGAAGTGGGAGACAGGAGCCTTGCACAGCTCCGCTCCGTCCGAGGCCTCCCTAAATGGTGCTTACAGACCGGACTGGAGCCAGCCCAGTCCGAGGCCTCCCTAAAGGTGCTTACAGACCGGACTGGTGCTGAAACCCCTGTCCGAGGCCTCCCATATATGGTGCTTACAGACCGGACCGGCACTGAGGCGCCCTGTGTGTCTCCGGTGTGCCTGGGGGTAGTGTCTGACACTATGTGTTTTGACACTCAGACCGCGCGTAACCTTTGGGTCCGCGGTTCTGGAGGTGTACCCTGTGCTGGGGTCACTATAGCTGACCGCCCTGTGTGTCACAGGGGCTGCGGCTGCGGGCTACAGATTTTGTCTGCAGCCCTGGGTATAGTGTGATGCTATATCTCCCGCGCTGCGGGCTCCAGCACCAGATTACTAAGATGGCTGCTTGGAGAGATGTGGAGCAGCCCATGGGATGACGTCATCGCTGGGCGTGTGTGTGTGTGCTTCCCGCGTGTTTTCGGCACCGCCCACGACTTGTCTGGCGGCGGCCATCTTCTCCTCACTTCCCTGTTGGGGACTGAATGATTGCACTACTGCGCTCCCGGGAGAATACGATCCTTACCCTCGCGGAGGCCACACACACACCGCTCCCCTCCACCGCATTGAAGCGGTCGGTAAGCCGCCGGTGTTCCGGTTTCCTACTTGGCTTATTTTTCTCTTCTGCTGTCGGCATGTCCCCAGCAAAGAAGAGCGCTGCTAAGGCAGACAACTCTACCACTACCTGCGCTACATGCAACGGGACGCTGGTTGGGGGGTCCTGCAATAACTGCGGACGCCCAGAGGCCCGGACTGATGCTGCAGAGGTTGCAGCTCCGGTGCTGTACCCTGAGGTTCAGGTGATCCCAGGGCCATGGGAGACACAGAATAAGATAAATGACTCTGTGTTATCCAAGCTGTCCTCCATGTCGCAATCCCTGGAGGCACTGAGTAGGAGACTGGAAGGTCCAGCTGCTCCCTCAAGTTACCCCGGGTGTCACCCTTGTTGCTGCGAGATCCCTTAAGCGGGCTCGCCGGGATGAATCACCCGAGATCCAGAACCTCTCTGAGGAGGAGCGTCACTCTGACGGTGACGAGGATGATGGGGGTTCATTACTTGAGTCTATGTCAGAACCACCTGATGGGGTGGAGGATTTGGTATCCTCCATAAACGAGACTCTTCATCTCGTGGCACCCCCTGAGGAGGTGGACCTCCATCCGAAGGAGGCTTATCAATGGCTGCAGCCAGAGGCTCGCTCATGTGGCTCCTTTATGGACCACACTAACTTTGGAAGGGTGGTTAGAGCACCCAGGGTTCACCCTGGGCGGCGTTATGTCCGCAAATCTAGGGACACTCGCTTCCCCTTCCCACAGGAGGTGCTTCAGGAGTGGTCGCAGTCCCCGAAGGTGGACGCTTCCATGACCAGGATTGCTGCACGCTCCCTATTCTCTGCCTCTGATAGCTCCTCATTGAAGGACGCTACGGATAGACAGGTCGAACAACTCGCCAAGTCTTCCTATGAGGCTGTGGGGTCTTCATTTGCCCCTAATTTTGCCACGGTCTGGACCTTGCAGGCGATCACCGCCTGCTTAGATGGTATAACTGACCTGGCGGGGTCCAATTCAGAGGTCCTAGCGCTTACTGATAGGGCAAAGGCCTTTGCAGATTACGCCAGGACTGCGACCCTAGAAACTGCCACTCGCTCGGCTGTGGCTTCGGCCAATGCGATAGCGATCCGCAGGTTATTGTGGCTGCGTCTATGGGACTCAGACGCCACGTCAAAGAAGATTCTGCAGAATCTTCCGTTTTCTGGTGACAGACTGGTACTGAGCTGGATAAGCTGATAAAGGATTCTGCGGAGTCTAAGATCCCACAGAATAAACCCAAGCCACGGTATACTGTGAAAAGGAACCCTAAACAGTGGTCCTTTCGCTCCAGCTCACAGTCATCAGCCTCGTCCGCTCGCGCGGACAGAGGGGGTAAGCCCTCTACTCAGTGGCGCCCCAAGGGTCGCCAGAAGAAGTCAACGGGAGCGGCGGCTGCCACTCCCAAACCCACTTCCGCATGACTCGCTCTCCAGTCCTGCCGCCCCACAGGTGGGGGGCCGCCTGTCCCGATTTCAGGACAGATGGTTACTCCTCGTTCAAGATCAGTGGGTCCGAGACGTAGTCTCGCGCGGCTACAGGATAGAGCTGACGTCGCGGCCGGCACACCGATTCCATCGGTCTGTTCCATCCCCGGAAAAGGCTCAGGCTTTTCATCTGGTGTTGGAGGGGCTCCGCAGAGACGGAGTAGTGATCCCGGTGCCTTCCGGAGAGAGGTTCAGGGGTTTTTACTCCAACCTCTTTATCGTCCGAAGAAGGACGGCTCCTTTCGCCCGGTTCTGGACCTCAAGTTGTTCAACCGTCACGTGTTGGTTCGGAAGTTCCGCATGGAATCCCTGATCTCCGTGATCGCGGCTGTGTCGCAGGGAGACTTCTTAGCGTCCATAGATATCAGAGACGCTTACCTTCACGTGCCCATTGCACCAGCTCATCAGCGCTGGTTGAGATTTGCAGTGGGGGACGAACACTACCAGTTCGTGGCGCTGCCCTTCGGGTTGGCCTCGGCTCCGCGGGTGTTCACGAAAGTGATGGCCTCTATGATGGCTCTCCTACATATGCAGGGACATGCCGTCATACCCTATTTAGACGACCTGCTGGTCAGGGCGCCATCAGAACATCTTTGCCGGAAGAGCCTAGAGGTGACCATGAAGTCTCTGGAACAGTTTGGGTGGCTTCTCAATGTCCAGAAATGAACCCTGGTTCCGACCCAGTCACTGACCTATCTGGGCATGGACTTCCACACGGACTCAGCTCTGGTGTCCCTACCACGAGCCAAACAGCTGGCCATCCAAGCGGGAGTCCAAGATATACTCCTGTCCCACAATCATCTATACGGGTGTTGATGAAGCTGGTGGGACGCATGGTGGCAGCGATAGAGGCGGTGCCTTTTGCACAGTTTCACCTCCGTCCTCTTCAGCTGGAAATTCTCCGCAGATGGGACAAGAGGACGATCTCGCTGAATCGGCTGATGGCCCTTTCACGATCGACCAGGGATTCCCTGCTGTGGTGGCTTCAGCCACATCACTTGTCACGGGGCCGGTCTTTTCTCAAGCCGTCATGGTTAGTGGTGACCACCGACGCCAGTCTGAAGGGCTGGGGGGCGGTGTTCTTACACCACAGGGCTCAAGGCCTCTGGACTCAGTCGGAGTCGGCGTTGCAGATCAACGTGCTGGAGATCAAGGCGGTCTATCTGGCGCTCCTGGCATTTCAGAAGTTCCTGTCGGGACAGCCCATCCGGGTTCAGTCCGACAATGCGACGGCCGTCGCATATATAAATCATCAGGGAGGGACCAGAAGTGCTCAGGCTCTCGCCGAAGTCCACCGCATTCTATCCTGGGTGGAGGACAACGACTGTCTGATCTCCGCAGTTCACATCCCAGGAGTCGAAAACTGGGAGGCCGATTACCTGAGCCGACAGGGAATGGACGCCGGAGAGTGGTCTCTTCATCCGGACGTCTTCCGGGACATCTGCAGCAGATGGGGCACTCCGGACGTGGATCTGATGGCCTCACGGCGCAATCATCAGGTGCCGCAATACATGGCGAGATCATGGGATCCTCAGTCTCTGGGGGCGGATGCCCTGATCCTGAGTTGGTCCGGATTCCATCTACCATATGTGTTCCCTCCGCTGGCACTGATTCCCAAGGTTTTGTGGAAGATCAGGACGGAGTGCAGCGTAGCCATTCTAGTGGCACCGGATTGGCCCAGGAGGTCCTGGTATCCGGACCTGTGGCAACTGTCCGGCGGACTCCGGTGGGCTCTTCCAGACCGCGCAGATCTACTTGCGCAGGGCCCCTTCTTCCACCTCAATTCCAAGGCCCTCAGATTGACTGCATGGCTCTTGAGGCCTGGCTTCTGACATCCAGGGGATTCTCTCCTACAGTGGTTGCCACTATGAATCGGGCTAGGAAGCGTGTATCACGGAGGATTTACCACAGGACGTGGAAAATCTTTTTCTCCTGGTGTGCCTCTGGTGGACGGTGCCCGTGGCCCTTGTCCGTTCCGACTCTGTTGGCTTTCTTGCAATCGGGTTTGGAATTGGGCTTATCCCTCAGCTCCCTGAAGGGTCAAGTATCAGCGCTTTCAGTGCTGTTTGACAGGCGTTTGGCGCTCCTTCCTAAGGTGCGTCAATTTCTGCAGGGGGTGTCTCGAGTGGTTCCGCCATACAGGCGACCGCTGGACCCTTGGGACCTTAACATGGTCCTGGCGACTCTGCAGAAACCGCCGTTCGAGCCACTGAGGGAAGTCTCCCTCTCTCATCTGTCACAGAAAGTGGTCTTTCTGGTGGCAATTACATCTCTGAGACGGGTTTCAGAATTGGCTGCACTGTCGTGCAAGTCACCCTTCCTGGTAGTCCACCAGGACAAGGTGGTGTTGCGTCCGCGGGCGGAATTTTTGCCAAAGGTGGTGTCCACTTTTCACTTGAACCAAGAGATTGTGCTCCCATCTTTTTGTCCCGCTCCTGTTCATCAGGTTGAGCGCGACCTTCACACTCTGGATTTAGTGAGGGCTGTACGCATTTATGTGTCCAGGACGGCCTCTTTCCGGAGTTCGGACTCTTTGTTCATCCTTACGGCGGGTCGCTGTAAGGGGTCCGCGGCATCCAAATCAACCTTGGCCAGATGGATCAAGGCTCCCATTCAAGAGGCTTACCGTTCGGCGGGTCTGCCTCTCCCGGTGGGCTTGAAGGCGCACTCGACCAGAGCCGTTGGGGCTTCCTGGGCTTTGCGACATCGCGCTTCAGCTCTGCAGGTGTGTCAGGCGGCCACTTGGTCCAGCCTGCACACTTTCTCTAAGCACTATATGGTGCATGCCCATGCCTCTGCGGATGCAAGTTTGGGCCGGCGGGTCCTCCAGGCGGCGGTTGCCCACCTTTGAGGGGGACCGTGTATATCAACGTCTTTTGAGGAACTCTTCCCGCCCTGGGGTTTGCTTTAGGACATCCCCATTGTCTGGGTCTCCCATTATGATGATCAGAAAAAAGAGAATTTTGTTTACGTACCGTAAATTCTTTTTTCTTGAATCATCAATGGGAGACCCAGCACCCACCCAGTTGTTCCGTTGAATGTTTTGCATTTACCTGTTCACAGTTGGAACAGTTTATCCGGGTTGTTGGACCGTCTGTGCACGGTTTCTTTCCCGATGTTTCGGGTGTGGTTTATGTTGTCTCCTCGCAGCTTATGGACCAAACTGAGGATATTCCCTGCGGTAGGGGTTTATAAGCGGAGGGGGCGGTGTCTACAAATTTGTAGTACCTAGTGTGGCCTCCGGAGGGCAGTGCCCTAAACCCCATTGTCTGGGTCTCCCATTGATGATTCAAGAAAAAAGAATTTACGGTACGTAAACAAAATTCTCTTTGTCTCCTTCACCGCATTGGGGGACACAGGACCGTGGGTGTTATGCTGCTGTCCACTAGAAGGCGACACTAAGCATAATCTGAAAAAGACAAAGTGGTTCCTTCCCTGCAGCAAACACCCCCTGGCTGGCACCAGCCTAAACAGTTTTTGCTTAGTGTCTTTAGCAGGCAGACATCCTTTTCCATTATTTTCTTTTTTTATAGATTTTTTCTACATTTTTTTGATAGCTTTTCACTCCTTCTTTCTCAAGAGGATTCAAGCATGGGAAAGACTGAGGAGTAGCCGATCATCCTCCCCAGACCCCACAGTTGGAAATCTGGGTTGAAGTCGATGACCATCACGGCTACCCCAACATACTCCTTCCTCAACTCCCCACAGTAGAGGATCTGGGTCGAAATTGAGGTTACCAGGACTGCCCAGTAATCCTCTTCAGGTCCCACAGTTGGGGCTCCGGGTTGCAGCGATGGCAACATCTCTCCCCATCCTCCCTCAGGAGACGAAAGACGACACAGCTACCCTCCACATTTCATCCCATATTGGGGCTTTGGGTCAAGTTCCAGGTACTGCACAGACCCCTGCCTGACACAGGGCCCCTCACAAGACTGCACAGTGGGTCAAAAGCATCACCTCCCTCCCCATCTTCCCTCTCCATACAGGGGCCTTGGGTTGAAGTCTCGGCTACAGGTAACCTTCAGAGCTCTGCCATCATCTTAGCACTGGGGCCCGTTATCCAAAGCCATCAGTGGGACAAGAGCATCACCTCCCCATCTCCCCTCTCGGCCTTGGGTTGAGGTTTCTGCTACAAGTAACCTTCAGAGCCCTAACATCTCCGGGTCCCCTGATAGTACAGCAGGGGGAATCATAGCCAGAATACTAAGTGCCTCTGTACCCCTGTACTCTTCCCTCCGGGCTGTGCAGGGCGGCGGTGGCGATTCTATGCAGCGGGACTGGCTGTGCAGGGCGGCGGTAGCGATCCCATGCAGCGGGACCGAGAACTTCCACGCCAGCCTCCTCACTTTTTCGTGGCCGCTATTCACTTGAGGCCCCGACTCCGGGCTAGCGTTAGTAGTTTCGCCACTCTCTACCTCCCACCTGCCCTTCGGCTGATGTCAGCGAGGCCGGAACATGCCCCGGCCGCATCATGAAGGGGCGGGCCGGGCCTCTCTCCCTGCTTCTCACCCATCGGTAGATCTCCTGCGTGCCCTTTCTAGCTGGCCCGCCCTCCTCCTCCGGCTTCCTCACACAGCGGTCGCCATGACAGCACCGCTGTGTCACTGCTAAGCTACAGATCACATCAGGGGGACACAGGATCACTGGGCTGTTGGTCCTGCAGCAAGAGCAATCCTCACCAGCAGCATAGAGCAATGCAGAATCTGTTGCAACCATACTCAAGGAACAAAAAGCAGTTAAAACATTGACTTATTATGCCTCTTGCACTAATGCAGAGTGCTCCTACATAACAAATGTATTATCCTGCACTGCCAGGCTTGTGACCCTAACACTGTGCAGGAACACACCACTGATTCTGCCAGTGCCCCAATACACCGGAGTGTGCTGTGTTCCTGTCTCAATCCATGACAGTCCATGGAGAAGCTCTCCTCTACACTTATCCAGGCCCTGCAAAACCGTTCCACTCCCTGCATCTCAGGCCAGCCTGAACTGCAGGAGAACACTATGGAACAGGAGGCCACGCCACCCAGAGACCGACCTCGGGACCCTACACCTTCGGTATCCATTACAGGATGCAGAAGACTCTATCAGAGTGCTTCCCCAATGTCCTCTCACAGTCCCTTCTCCAACTTGGGAAAGCCAGCAGGGCTTGCCTTTGCCCGATAGGTTCTATAATCCGAGCTCGGATCCTGAACTAGATGCGTCTATTGACATGGACACTACACAGGGACAGGAACTCCCAAGACTCCCAAAAAATTAAACTCAGCCTGGCAATCCCGCTGCCGATAATCTAAGCCTAACGGGTCCAGATCCCATAGGTTCTCTTCCTCATTACTCGCCATATCTGGAAGACATCTCCCAAGTAGGCAGCCGACTTTCCCACTTTCAACATGGTCAAGGACTTAACACAGCCTCACACCGTTTCCTTTAAGGTAACATAACCACATAAATACTTTGCGGATCATCCGGAATTTCAGGAGGTCTTTTTAAAAAAAAAAAAAAACATAGATTCCACCTGGATAAGATATTCGGAATCCGCAAGTTTCTCGACCCACAATCTCTAGGGACGGATGCCCTAGTCCAGTGATGGTGAACCTAGGGCACGCAGAGATGTCTCCGCTTGCACGCGGCCTCACCTCTGCATTGCTGTTTTGAACGGCCGGCACTATGGCGCCGGCAGTTCAAAGTTGTCGTGTCGGATCAGGGAGACATTTCTCCTCCGTCCGGCACTCTCCTCTAGCCCGCCCGGCGTCACGTGACCGCGGTGACGCGATCGTGCAAGCGGCGTCATGTGACCGCGGGAGACGACAAGACATCAGGAGAGGAGAGAGCTGCGGTGGAAGCAGGAGTTCTAAGGTAGGTGAGTATAATCTTTTTTTTTTAAGGTATAGATAACAACCAAGATGAGGCAATACTACAGGAGGGGGCATGAAGGGGCAATAGTACCAGGAGGGGTTATGATTGGGCAGTACAACCATGATGGGGCATTACTACATGGAGAGGACATGATGGGGCATTACTATAGGAGGGGGCATGATGGGGGTAGTACTACTGGAGTGGGCATGATGGGGGCAATACTACAGGAGGGGTCATGATGCAGGCAATACTACAGGAGGGGGCATGATGGCGGCAATACTACAGGAGGGGGCAGTACTACTGGAGTGGGCATGATGGGGGCAATACTAGTGGAGGGGTCATGATGCAGGCAATACTACAGGAGGGGGCATGATGGTGGTGAAACTACAGGAGGATTCATGATGGCGGCAATACTACAGGAGGGGGCAGTACTACTGGAGGGGGCATGATGCGGGCATTACTACAGGAGGGGGCATGATGGCGGCGATACTACAGGAGGGGGCATGATGACGGCAATACTACAGGAGGGGGACAGGATGGAGCACATAACTACAAGGAAAGGGACAGGATGGAGCACATTACTACAAGGAAAGGGACAGCATGGAGCACATTACTACAAGGAAAGGGACAGGATGGAGCACATTACTACAAGGAAAGGGACAGGATGGAGCACATTACTACAAGGAAAGGGACAGGATGGAGCACATTACTACAAGGAAAGGGACGGGATGGAGCACATTACTACAAGGAGAGGGACAGGATGGAGCACATTACTACAAGGAGAGGGACAGGATGGAGCAAATAACTACAAGGAGAGGGACGGGATGGAGCACATAATCTCAAAGAAAGGGACAGGATGGAGCACATAGCTACAAGGAGAGGGTCAGGATGGAGCACATAATCTCAAGGAAAGGGACAGGATGGAGAACATAACTACAAGGAAAGGGACAGGATGGAACACATAATATCAAAGAAAGGGACAGGATTGAGCACATAGCTACAAGGAGAGAGTCAGGATGGAGCACATAACTACAAGGGGAAGATCAGGATGGAGAACATTACTACAAGGAAAGGGACAGGATGGAACACATAACTACAAGGAGAGGGACCAGGATTTCAGTGTGGAATCTGCTTTCATTCCATGATAAAATATATCTCCTATCTATCTAATGTTCTGCATTTTTTCCCATATAGATCAATCCACCTACTGTGTCTGGAAAGGGCAGTGGGAGCGGCTGACTGCACACATGAGCTGAATGACAACTGCTGAGGGGAAGAGAAGAATGCAAAGATAAGTTTAAAAGCAATTCATTATTAAAATAATAGAATTGATCATCAGGGTGTCAGAACAGGAAGCTCTGTACTGGGGAGAGAGTTGCATCTGCTGATTCTCCCCTGTGCAGTGCTTGTGACGGCCACTCCTGTATTTTAGCTTAAATTGCCCCATTGGCACTTCACAATAAATATATAGGTTTTAGGTTGCAGTTTGGGCACTCGGCCCCTGAAAGGTGCGCCATCACTGCCCTAGTCCAATCCTGGACGCAGTTTCATCCTCTCTACATCTTCCCCCCTCTGCCCCTCATACCCAGAATGGTGATGAAGATCAATTCAGAAGGCGTCCCAGTCATCCAGGTGGCTCCAGATTGGCTCAGGTGCACCTGGTATGTCGACCTAGTTCAACCCGCCGCCGACGTCCCCTGTCGTCCTCCAGACTGTCCAGATCTTCTTTCTCAGGGTACAATTTACCACCATAATCAACGGCCCTGAATTTAATGGCGAGGCCCTTGAGACCTGGGTTTTGACTTAGGCTGGTTTTTCCTCAGAGGTGCTCAAGACCAAGATCAGAGCAAGAAAACCTGCTTCTACTCGCATCTATTTTCGCACATGGAAAGCCTTCCTTGCCTGTTGCAGTTCTTGAAATCTGCCACCTCTACTCTTCACTTCGGCTATCTTAGGCTTCATCCAATCTGGTCTAGACCCTGTGCTCTCTCTGTTCCCTCAAAGAACAAATCTCTGCTCTATCAGTACTGTTCCAGCACCGCCTTGCGGTTAAATCGCAGGTTAAGACTTTTATCCAGGTGGTCTCCCACCTGGTCCCCCTTACAGAAGACCGTTGGAGGCATGGGACCTCAACCTAGTCTTGAACGCGCTGCAGAAGCCTCCCTTTGAGCCCCTCAAAGAAGTTTCTCCCCGTATTCTTTCCCAGAAGGTAGTGCTTCTGGTGGCAATCACTTCTATCAGTCGAGTCTCTGAACTCGCAGCGTTTTCCTGCAAGGCACCCTTCCTGGGTTTTCACCAAGATAGGGTGGTGCTCCGACCAGTGCCTTCATTCTTTCCCAGGGTGGCCTCATCATTCCACCTAAACGAAGAGATTTCTCTGCCATCGTTTTTTTGTCCTGCGCCAGTGCACCGTGTTGAGAAAACTCTGCATACACTGGATCTGGTTCTTGCCCTCCGGCTCTATTTCTCTAGAACGGCGCCCTTCCGGAGGTCTGATTCTCTCATTATCCTCCCAGTAGGCCACCGTAAAGGCACGGCAGCATCCAAGGTCACTTTGGCCAGATGGTTCAGAACTACTATTTAGGAGCCTTATGAGTTGCAAACATTGCCAATTTCACCAGGAATAATGGCGCACTTCACTCGTACGGTGGGGGCATCATGGGTCATTCGACACCAGGCATCTGTACAACTAGTGTGCAAGGTGGCCACCTGGCCCAGCCTTCACACAATCGCACTACATTGATCATACTCAGTCATCGTTACATGCGAGTCTGGGTAGACGCATCCTCCAGGCGGCAGTAGCCCACCTGTAAGGTACAAGTTTCATAGAGTCTATGACATTATTATGTGCCCATCCAGTGGCTGCTTTAGGATATCCCATGGTCCTGTGTTCCTCAATGAGGTGAAGGAGAAAAGGAGAATCCTTTTCTCTTAGCCTTTAATTGGGGGACACAGCCCCCTCCCTGTTGCCCACATCAAGCCTTGTTTTGATGCTCTGTCTGGTTCACCGAGTTCATGTTTGGTTGCCTTCTTACAGGTATATATTTGTTACTTCTCCTACTACTTTAAGCACAAAACTGGTTTAGGCTGGTGCCAGCCAGGGGGTGTATAGTGCAGGGAGGAGCCACTTTGTCTTTTTCAGATTATACTTAAGGTCCCGTCACACACTACGATATCGTTAATGATATCGTTAGTACATCACAGGTTTTCAGTCATTCTAACTACGTCGTTCAGTGTGACATGTACATCCGATCAACGATAATCGGGCAGATCATTGATGGGAGGTTTGTGAACTGGACATTAATCCAAAAGATGAGCGTTCGTTCAATCTGCAGCATGGGTGTGTGTGATACCTCGATAACGATGTCGCTATTGAGAAGTGAAGGACGTAGGCGAGCTAAAGATCACAAGTATCGTTTGCTTGTCGCAGAATCGTTGCTGCATCGTTAACGATATCTATACATGTGACATTTTACTAGCGATCATTGAACGTCGTTCAAGCGATCTAGCTCAAGTCGGATCGTTGATCGCATCATTCGACCATTGAAGCGTGAGACGGGGCCTTTTGTGTCGCCTCCAAGTGGACAGCAGCATAATACCCACGGTCCTGTGTCTCCCAATTAGAGGCTAAGAGAAAAGGATTTTACGGTGAGTACACAAAAATCCCCTTTTTTGGGTGCCGGGCACTGATGAACGATTACTGCACTTGCTGTTCAAGATGTCATGAAGGTGGTGCACTTAGTTTATATAGGAAAAAGCGGTTGATAGGTTCATTTTGTGGTTAAGATTTTTCATTATTGTGCTTATATAACAGTAAGTAAATTTCATTTATTGAGTGAATCACTTAACCCTGAATTAGAGGAGGCATATACAGTGCGAGCACCATACATTAATACATTAATTTCTTGGACATCTGATTGCAGTAGGCAACATAGCTGACACCAACACTGGGACTATACTCTCTCATCCAGGCTTCATGATGCAATGTGATCAGTGGGTATAATGGCATATTAAACACTGTGACCTTAGAAGATCCCTCAAAACCTTAAACTATCATGTATGTTCCAAGTTATAACCCATTCTTTAGGTTTAAAGTTTAAATTAAACCTGAATTTGTACTTTTCCCTGATGATAAACATTGAACACATTTAACATCATGGTTGTATGATTTTATAATCCACTCTTAAATCCGCTTTTCTATTATATAATTGCCGTAGCGACTTCCGTCGCACACGGCGCCACTTCTGTGGCTTTGTTCGTGGCTTTGCTCGTGGCTTTGTTCGTGGGCACGCAGTGCCCACGCGACTCACTAGCAATGGCCGCGAAGTGGCCATTGCGAGCCGTTGCAGGGGCGCGAGCAATGGCCGCGCAGCGGCCATTGCGAGTCTCCCGCCCCGGCGACGACCGACGAGAGCCGAGCGCCGTGGCCGAAAATAGAACCAAGGGCCCGGCCATGCACAGCTCTAAAGACCGCTATCTATCTCAATGGGAAGTGAGGCGTTATGCTCATTGGTCGGCGCCAGCACACAGCGACCAATGAGCATAGCGCCTCACTTATAGCGGTAATTTGAAACTCAAAGTCCTCCATTACATCTCAATGGGAAGTGAGGCGCTATGCTCATTGGTTGCTGTGTGCTGGCGCCGGCCAATGAGAATAGCGCCTCACTTACAGCGGTAAATTTGAAACTCAAAGTCCTCCATGTATCTCAATGGGAAGTGAGGCGCTATTCTCAATGGTCATTAAGAAAATGACGAGCACACCTCCCAGTGTAGGTGCTAGCAAGAGAAAAAACATTACTATATACATATAATCCGCTGCACACTACACACTACAAGATACAAGTATAAGATACTTGTATCTTGTAGTGTGTAGTGTGCAGCGGATTATATGTATATACTATTCTCAATGGTCGGCGCCAGCACACAGCGACCAATGAGCTTCGCGCCTCACTTCCTATGGAGATACATGGAGGACTTGAGTTTCAAATTTACCACTGTAAGTGAGGCGCTATTCTCATTGGTCGGCGCCAGCACACAGCGACCAATGAGAATAGCGCCTCACATCCCATTGAGATACATGGATGACTTTGAGTTTCACATTTAGCGCTGTAAGTGAGGCGCTATGCTCATTGGTCGGCGCCAGCACACAGCGACCAATGAGAATAGCGCCTCACTTTGAGTTTTAAATTTAGCGCTGTAAGTGAGGCGCTATTCTCATTGGTCGGCGCCAACACACAGCTACCAATGAGCTTCGCGCCTCACTTACAGCGCTAAATTTGAAACTCAAAGTCCTCCATCTATCTCAATGGGAAGTGAGGCGCTATTCTCATTGGTCGGCGCCAGCACACAGCGACCAATGAGCTTCGCGCCTCACTTCCTATGGAGATAAAGTCCTCCATGTGAGTTTCAAATTTACCACTGGAAGTGAGGCGCTATTCTCATTGGTCGGCGCCAGCACACAGCGACCAATGAGAATAGTGCCTCACTTCCCATTGAGATACATGGAGGACTTTCAGTTTCAAATTTACCGCTGTAAGTGAGGCGCTATTCTCATTGGTCGGCGCCAGCACACAGCGACCAATGAGAATACCGCCTCACTTCCCATTGAGATACATGGAGGACTTTCAGTTTCAAATTTAGCGCTTTCAGTGAGGCGCTATTCTCATTGGTCGGTGCCAGCACACAGCGACCAATGAGCTTCGCGCCTCACTTACAGCGCTAAATTTGAAACTCAAAGTCCTCCATCTATCTCAATGGGAAGTGAGGCCCTATTCTCATTGGTCGGCACCAGCCACACAGCGACCAATGAGCTTCGCGCCTCACTTCCTATGGAGATACATGGAAGACTTTGAGTTTCAAATTTACCGCTGGAAGTGAGGCGCTATTCTCATTGGTCGGCGCCAGCACACAGCAACCAATGACAATAGCGCCTCACTTCCCATTGAGATACATGGAGGACTTTGAGTTTCAAATTTACTCAAAGTCAAACTCAAAGTCCTCCATGCATTTCAATGGCCAGTGAGGCACTTCTCTCATTGTACTCATGACAGTAGCAACATTAACCCCTTACATTCCGTTTTATCTGTAATTTCTATAACATAGTGTGTAGTTGTACTGCCACTGCGAAGTTAACCCCTTATATACCATTTCTGCCTTAACTCCATACTTTGTAGTCTCTATTACTACTGCCAGTAGGAACATTAACCCCTTATATTCCATTATTGTTGTTATTTCTATTACACAGTGTATAGTTGTAATGACACTGCGAAATTAACCCATTTTATACCAGTTCAGCATTAACTGCATATTTGGTAGTGTTTATAACTACTGCCACTGGTACATTAACCCCTTGAACACCATTTTGGATATAATTTACAGCGCTGAGTCTGTTGTGGGAGTGCCTGTGGGACATTAACTCCTTCAATAACATTTTTGATATCATTATAAGTTCCTACTCTGTTATAGTCCTGTTAGTCGGACATTAACTCTTTCTACACCTCCACTATATTGCTACCCTCACAGTTCTGCCTACATCGCCTACTTAGTCATATATCTGGTGTTTAAGTCTATTATTTAAAACTCTTAAAAAAATTATATACATATTCTAGACTCCCGATTCTTTAGAATCGGGCTCACAGCTAGTATATAATAACTTTCTAAATGTGGCATTAATTATAGAGTGCCCACCACCCAGGACCTGCATGGCCTGCAGTCATACATGTGTATGCACAGGTTTTTGGCAGCTCTAAGCACGTGGATGTGCAGGTTATTAAAACACACAAGACAGAAGATAAAAATAAGCAAGTACCGTAATTTCTTATATACAATATATTTATTTTAGTTTAGTGTAACAAAAAAAAAAATCTTCTTAAAAATGCATAGGGGAAGGTTGTTTATATTTGCAAAATTTTGATTTTCAGAACATTTTTGACAGAGGTAACGTTTTGAAAGTACCGTATATGAGAAAAACCAGTACATCCATATTAGGCCGGCTTCACACCATGGTTTTTTGGGTCCAAGGCTGTCCCGTGTGAACCCTTGCCCCTATTGTATCCCTATGGTGCTGGATGTGGCCAGATGGCAGTTATTTGCCATCCGGTTTGGTGTTTGTCCGTCAGGATTCGGCTGTTTTCATTTTTTGCCCTGGACACAAAATCGGAGCTTGCAGCATTTTTTGTGTCCGGGGCAAAAATCGAATAAAACCAGATCCTCCAAGATCTGGGTCGATCCGGCGTCCATAACATGGGAATCTATGGGCGCAGGATAGTGCCGGATCCAGCAGAAAATCGTGTCGGTTCCCGTACGCCGAGTGCTGAAATTGCGGCGGATGTTAATAGCAGCCGCCGTTGAATTTCAGCGCCTGGAGAGCTCCACAGCTGAAATATCAGCACCGTGGCCAGCTTCCCTGCAATCCGCTGTGCTGATATTTCAGCAATGGACAGCGGCACAGACAATTCCAGCACAAAACAGGATCGGAGGGCAGATTTGCCCTCCGGTTGTTTTTCCGTGGCTGTCAGGTTATGTACGGTGCATCTTGCAAAACACCGGACATGACCTAACAGGGAAAAATCGTGGTGTGAAGCCAGCCTTAGTGAGTATAGATTCAGTGTGGAGGGAGTTGCCTTGCAGAATAAGGCTACATTCACACATAGAACTTTTTTTACGGGCCAGGGGAGGAGTGATGTCACAGAGGGGAGGAAGAATCCTGCTTCCTCCTCCCCTCTGTGCCATGTATGACCGCCCCCATTTGATTTCGCAGTGTATTAATATACACTGCAAAATCAAAATTAAACAAAGCCAGAAGTATAAAAATAATAAAAATGTCATACTTACCTCTCTGCCGGCTTGTTCGCGCCGTCCGGAGCTGTGCGAAGGTCATGTACTGATGGACGTTCCCGGCGCTGATTGGCAGCTCACGGTCATGTGATACATATCACATGACAGCAATGCCCTCTGACATCACCACAGGTCCTAGCAGGGCAATTCCAGCAGCGGCTCCTGGCTCCCAGACACCGGAACACCCGTCGGAGAGGTATTTAATTCTTTACTATTTTTCATACATTTGTCTTTATTTAACTTTGATTTTTCAGTGTATATTAATACACTGCAAAATCAAATGGGTGTCACACAGGGGAGGAGGAAGCAGGATTCTTCCTCCCCTCTGTGACATCAGATGCAGCAGCGCCGCCCCTATGGGAAAAAGCACTGCGTAAAGAATTGACAAGGTCATTCTTTTTTCGCCAGCGCTTTCTCCTAGAAAGGCACGGCACGAAAATACGCGCTGTCTAAACAGCAAAGTGAATTTTACATTCACTTTGCTGTCAGACAATACGCACCTGCGCATTTTTGAAAAGCGCTCGTAAAAAAGCGCTCAAAAATGCACAGCGTGTGAACGTAGCCTAACATATGTTTGTGGAACAGGTGTTGGAACTTGTGTTTTCTTAAAAAGACAGCCCCTGCAATCTGTCTCATTTTAGGGCTTCACTATGAGCTCTGTCTATACCGTTATTATGGTCTCATGGAGAATATAAGGAATTATGTTTGTCAAAAACTATTATTAAGGCTGCATGTTATTAAACGAAGGCACAGGCTGTCTGCTAAGGAGCATTTTGCCATGCAAAAATATGACAACTCTTTCTTCTACGATGGTGGGGAAGATTTTTCAAACGTCCTGTGCACATTATCTAATGTGGTGAGTTCGGTGATGCACAAATTAAGTTGGGTAATAATGTCCCCTCTCCTACATCTGCATGCTCCTTAAAGAGGACATGTCACCCCCCTGTTGCATGGCAAACTAAATGCAGCACTGAATGCAGCATGTCTGCTACATTCAGGGAAGGGGACCCCCATGTCCCTAGCCCCCCTGTGAGCTTTAAAAAAGACATTAGAAAACTAACATAGGAGTAGTCTAATGGGTGGGATCTTATTAAGAGGTCTTCACGGCTGGCGCAGTCCTCCTGCCTACTCATTGTGTATTCCTCCCCCTCTATGTCTCTGCGCCACCTCCTGTTCTGCTGGCTCTGCCCTCCTCCTCTCTTGCTTTGTGTCAATCAACCTGCCGCCCAGAGTCTGGTCAGCGCGGCTGCAAAGCATTTGACCTGACGTCAGCAGCAGAGCCCGCCCTGTTTATGCTTTTTTCAGAGAGCAGGAGAGGAGGAGGGCAGAGACATAGAGGGGGCGGAATACACAAGGAGAAGGCAGGAGGACTGTGACAGCAGTGAAGACCTCTTAATAAGTTCCCACCCATTAGACTACTTATCTGTAAGTTTTCTAATGTCTTTTTTAAAGCCTACAGGGGGGCTAGAGCCATGGGGGACTCGTTCCCTGAATGCAGCAGACATGCAGCATTCAGTGCTGTATTTATTTTGCAATGCAGCAGGGGGGTGACAGGTCTTCTTTAAGGTAAATTCACACAGTATGTAATTTGTTAATTTGTCTGCATTGAAATCTGCAGGAAATGCTGTTTGCATACATATATATACATATATTTTCATGCAGATTTTGTTGTGAATTTACCAAGGATTTTATCTTTTTTTTTGTTATATCCCTGGTGAAATTCGTCCTGATTTCCACATAAAGGACTTCCTGCATATTTTTAAAATCCACTCCTCAGGTCAATTTCAGCACAGAATTTTTCGACTACGAACTTACGGTATTTCCTTGCTGTACTGTATTACACACATGGAGTTTCATACAGAAATTCCTTGCTGTTTATTTATGCAACATGTGAACATATATACAGTCATAGACACAGTTGTTCAGGGGAAGGATACAAAAAGTTGTCTCAGAGATTTAACCTGTCAGTTTCCACTGTGAGGAACATAGTAAGGAAATGGATGACCACAGGGACAGTTCTTGTAAAGGCCAGAAGTGGCAGGCCAACAAAAATATCAGAAAGGCAGAGAAGAAGAATGGTGAGAACAGTCAAGAACAATTCACAGACCACCTCCAAAGACCTGCAGCATCATCTTGCTGCAGATGGTGTCACTGTGCATCGGTCAACAATACAGCGCACACTGCACAAGGAGAAGCTGTATGGGAGAGTGATGCGAAAGAAGCCGTTTCTGCATGCACGCCACAAACAGAGTCGCCTGAGGTATGCAAAAGCACATTTGGACAAGCCAGTTTCATTTTGGAAGAAGGTCCTGTGAACTGATGAAACAAAGATTGAGTTGTTTGGTCATACAACAAGGCGTTATGCATGGCGCCACAAAAACACAGCATTTCAAGAAAAACACTTGCTACCCACTGTCAAATTTGGGGGAGGGTTCATCATGCTTTGGGGCTGTGTGGCCAATGACAGCATCGGGAATCTTGTTAAAGTTGAGGGTCGCATGGATTCTACTCAGTATCAGCAGATTCTTGAGAATAATGTTCAAGAATCAGTGTCAAAGTTGAAGTTACGCCGGGGATGGATCTTTCAGACAATGATCCAAAACACCGCTCCAAATCTACTCAGGCATTCATGCAGAGGAACAATTACAATGTTCTGGAATGGCCATCCCAGTCCCCAGACCTGAATATCATTGAACATCTGTGGGATGTTTTGAAGCGGGCTGTCCATGCTCGGCGACCATCACACTTAACTGAACTGGAATTGTTTTGTAAAGAGGAATAGTCAAAAATACCTTTATCCAGGAACCAGGAACTCATTAACAGCTACAGGAAGCGACTAGAGGCTGTTATTTTTGCAACACGTGGATCAACTAAATATTAATGTCACTTTTCTGTTTAGGTGCCCATACTTTGACACCTGTCAAATTTTGAAATAATGCATATTTCACATTTTCAGTTAGTACAATAAACCTCATTTCAATCCTGAAATATTACTGTGTCCATCAGTTATTACATATAATCACACTGAAATAGCTGTTGCAAAAACCCAAATTAAAAAAATAAAAAAAAAAAAGACTAAGATTAAGAGGGGTGCCCAAACTTTTTCATATGACTGTAGTGCACATAATTAGGTTAGGCTGGGTTTCACCTTATAATAATAATATTCATTCACTTATATAGCACCATTAATTCCACAGCTTTACATACATCATCACTGTCCCCATTGGGGCTCACAATCTAAATCCATATCATTATGTCTTTGGAGTGTGGGAGGAAACACAGGGAGCAGATACAAACTCCTTGCAGATGTCGTCCTTGGTGGGATTTGAACCCAGGACTCCAGTACTGCAAGACTGCAGTGCTATTCTTTTAAAAAGGATTCTTTTTTTTTAAGAGAAAACATAACTATATTAAATTAATCATAGAAGAGAATGTAAAATGTGGTGTGCTGCAAAGGTCAACTCTATCATGTTTTTTTTTGTGCAGCGCTGGAGTGGTCCCTGCCCCCAGTCATTTACTCACCTTCAAATGGTTTCATTTTTACTGCTCTAGTCTTGCAACGCCATCTTGTGACTGACTTCTGACTGGCTAGAAGTTACATCACAAGCTCCCGATGCATCTCTGAGAGCCAGAGTGATGCTCCCATAGAGTTGCATTGAGTTGAGAGCTTCAAAAAGAACCTGAAAACTCATCTATTCCAACAAGCCTATAACCCATGATGAGACCCAGCGCCGCTCCACCAACCGCTTGGCGCTTACCCCCCCCCCTATTGTGTCCTCCCCCACCCCCGTAGACTGTGAGCCCTCGTGGACAGGAACCTCTCCCGTCGTGTATCAGCAAGCATTGTCATATGTACTGCTCATATGTACTGTACCTGTCCTTGTTACCCCCACTGCTTATGTAAAGCGCCATGGAACCAATGGCGCTATATAAATAAATAATAATAATAATAATAATAATAATAATAAAGTTGTGACCTTTATTATGGACCATGAAACACTAGAGCTGCAGACAGGTCACATACCATACTAGATCAACCGAAGTGATACTGAAAAAAGATGAAGCTAATAGGTGAGTACAAGACAAGAGGGAGAGGACTTAGATATAAAGCATCACTACAGCGGTGCAATAAAACAATGGCGGAGCAACATTCAGAAACTGCAGTCAGACTTCAAAGGCTCCGCAGTAGATTTGCTCCATGCTGCTATTCACTGGAGGTGAGGAAGCATATATTGCTCCATATAATGATTGTTTGCATTCTTCTCCCTTCATTACTATCGTGCGGTAGGAACAGTGTGTCCTCGTGACTACGCATTCAGCACACACATTACCGCTTAGTGACTACGGTATATATTTACTAAACCGCCGTACAGCTGTGCTTCATTATATCCGGCATTTATTTATTTATTCTTGCCAACAGATATCACAATATACAGCAACAAAGATGGCTTTGATGTAAATTACCAAAGGGTTTTTAAAGGGAACCGATCACCTTATTCATGCTGCTCAAACCACAGGCGTCATGAGTCTGAACTATTATGGTACCTTTACACGCCGCCACAACAGGATGCATACAACCCGCTACAGGCTACAAATGTGGCTTGTCGCGCCAATATCGCCCGTAGTAGCGGCGTCTGAAGACGGGACGACACAGCCGGCTACAGATACCTCTGCATCCGTGCACTGCCCATAAACAGATGGCAACATCGCCGATTGTAGCGAGCTGTATCGGCGTGTAAAGAACCCACAGAAGGCAACTCGGGACACCCGGCGATGTAGCTGCAATGTGGCTAAGGCGTCACCCATGCTCCGTGATACCGCGCCCCTTCAGCGATCATTGGTGGAAGATGCTGCGTTACGATTGGCCCTTGCCTCACAGCCCTCCATCTTGGATGAGCTGTCCCTTCAGCACTACACATACGCGCCGTATGCACGATCAGATAGTAGTACAATTACGCGGACACACACTTGAACGTAAAATCATAAATGGCCCATGATCTACATACAGTGTGCACATCCTATCAACATGATAACGAATAATGCTGTACACAGCGCACAAGTGTGTGTTACGTACCGCTCTGGCTTATTGCACAGCAGCTGCCGTAGAAGTGTTCCGGGTCTGGCAGTGCGCGCAGGGCGCACACAGATGCACACAATCCCATAGCACTTCGGAGGAGATTACCCAGTCGACAGATGAAAGCCGTGTTATACGGGCTGCACTGTGGGTCTTCTGCAGTAGGGGCCGCATAAGTGTGTCGGGCGAGTCTGCGTGTTGGGCTACTTATAAAGGTGCGTCACCCCGACAGCGGCCGTAATGACGTCATGACGTTGGTTTCATTTTCACTCTGCCTGCAAGGTGCCAGCCCCGCCTCTGCACACACCATAGCAGTCATGGCAGCCGTGCACCGCGCCGCAACATGGGGGATGGCGGAGCTGATCATCCTCATTGATCACTGCGACCGTCGGGACTATTGGGGCCACCATCACCACCGCCACCCCAGGCTGCGCAATCGGTGCACCGTGCGGCGGATACAGCGGGCCCTGCTCTGCCAACTGGGGGTACAGAGGACAGTCAAAGCGATCCAAAAAAAGATCGCTGACCTGAAGCATAAGTGCCCAGGTCGCATACTGGACATCCGTGCCAGGATTGCCAGGCTGCGTGGTGAGTAATTGTTGCCCCCAAACACACACCGCCACATGTGCATGTCCCACAATACACAAAAAATGATGGAAAAATATGACAAGGGACAGTGTGGCCTACACAATCAAACACATCTTCACAGTGTTGTGCTCATCCAGTCAGGCCTAAAAGTGTCTCACACGCACAGTCCATGCATACAACATGAGTGTATGCATCCAGCATCACCTGGTTGATGCTAAGTAAGGCTGGGGTCACACACACAGATATCTGCCCACATATTGTTTGCAGATCTCTGTTTGCAGTCAAATCATGGTCACATGTTGACATTTGGAGACAGCCTCAAAATGGAACAATGTGTCCATGCTTTCACTGCAACCACAGATCTGTCAACAATATCTGGCCACATATCTGTGTGTGTGTGAGCCCAGGCTTAGCCGTCAAATACATACCCACACAAGCTCTTTGTAGGCCAACAATGTGTAGCCATGATCTTATTAGGTATTTTATGTTAAATTTTCAAACTAGATGCTGATTCCTCATCAGAAGAAGGGCCCCAGGCCCCACCCCCAGGTGGCCCATCCAGAACCCGCCACATCCGGCTCAAGTGGCACCCTTGTCCCCAGGGTCAACACCTGCCCCGGGCCTCAGGAGCCAGACGTCCCGTCACCCACCGGGACAGAGGATGTGGAGGACCAGTCCGCACCTGGCAGCCCGCTGGAGTGTGACCAGCTGTCCCCATCTGCCTGGCTGCTGGAGGAACACATCAGCTCCCCACAGGAGGGCGAGGAGCTGCAAGAACCTGGCGGACCAGAGGAGTGTTTGCCCCGTAGCCCAGGACCACTATTACCCCTGAACCACTTAATGTGGCCACGGAGCCCCAGCCCGGGAGTAACACCACCTCCCACTGTCTCCAGCTCAGTGGCGAGTCCTGGGGTGACCATGTCCCCACACAGTGACTATGGTGGTAAGTGGGTTATGTTGCCACAGACACCCTGCACACTGTTGCTTAAATTTCATCTGTGGCCAAACATTTTATATAAATAAACTAAAACATGTTGGTTCACCCTTTTTCCAGAAGGTGAACGTGCGGGCTCATATGGATGGAGCTTGACCCCATCTCCCTCCCCGTCTGATGTTGAACTGGATTTGGAGGAACAGGGTAAGTGGATGCTTGCGGCCAGTCATGACTAACCATCAGCAGTGACGACTGTGTAGTAAAGTGTGTGTTTACTCCCAATACAGGTGCCCCTACCATGGAGGAATTCATCCAGGCCCATCAGGCCTTTGTGGCCCGTTTGACCACGGCACTACAGCGTGGCCTGCAGGACCTTGGCCGGCTGGCTGAAATGCTGGCGGCCCTACACCCACACCATGGTTCACACCCATGAATTTGAGGGATGCATTGTATCCTGGCCAAACATGGCCCCCCAAACAGTTGTCCTTGTTGGACACTTACATTTTCACACGTTGGCTTGTTGCCTTGCTAAATTGAAAATCTTGTTATTTTTTGGTTGTTTTGCCCCCGTTGGGCTCTTTTCTTATAGTGTCCCACATTGGGACCATCACAAGTGTGGACTGGCTAGCCCCATCTGGCCTACAATCCCTATACTGTCCCACATTGGGACCATCACAAGTGTGGACTGGCTAGCCCCATGTGGCCTACAATCCCTATACTGTCCCACATTGGGACCATCACAAGTGTGGACTGGCTAGCCCCATCTGGCCTACAATCCCTATACTGTCCCACATTGGGACCATCACAAGTGTGGACTGGCTAGCCCCATCTGGCCTACAATCCCTATACTGTCCCACATTGGGACCATCACAAGTGTGGACTGGCTAGCCCCATCTGGCCTAAGCCTTCCTTGTATTATGGAAAATGTCTGTGACACATGTATGTTTACAATACAATGCTGTTCTAACTTTGTTATACGCTCCTTCATGTGACCTTACTAATCTTTGTTGACCAAACCTCACCATAAGCCAGTGATGGCGAACCTTTCTGAGGCCGAGTGCCCAAACCGCAACCCAAAACGAAATTATTTATGGCGAAGTGCCAATACGATAATATAACCTAAATTACAGCAGTAGTAATCATAAGCGCTGCACAGGGGGGAGAGCCAGCAGATGATAACTCTCTTCCCTGTGCAGTGCTTGTAGTCCTGAAACATTGATGATCAATTCAATTATTGTAACAATTAATTGATTTTAAACTTACCTTTGCAGTCTTCTCTTCGGCAGTGGTCATCCAGCTCATGTGTACTGCACATTGAAGCTGAGCCGCTGCCACTGCCCTTTCTAGAAACAGCAGGTGGATTGATCTGTATGGAAAAAATGCAGAATATTAGACAGATAGGAGATAGATTTTATCATGGAATACAAGCAGATTTCATGCTGAAATCCTGGTCCCTTTCCTTGCAGTAATGTGCTCCATCCTGACCCTCTCCTTGCAGTAATGTGCTCCATCCTGACCCTCTCCTTGCAGTAAGGTGCTCCATCCTGACCCTCTCCTTGCAGTAAGGTGCTCTCCATCCTGACCCTCTCCTTGCAGTAATGTGCTCCATCCCGACCCTCTCTTTGCAGTTATGTGCTCCATCCTGATCTTCTCCTTGTAGCAATGTGCTCCATCCTGATCTTCTCCTAGCTATATGATCCATCCTGACCATCTCCATGCATTTATGGCCCCATCCTGACCCTCTCCTTGCAGTTGTGCTCCATCCTGACCCTCTCCTGGCAGTAATGTTCCTATCCTGACCCCCTTCTTGTAGTAATGTCTTTATCCTTATCCCCTTGTAGTATTCCCCATCCTTGTCCTCTTCGGTAATGTCCCATCCTGGTCCCTTGTGGTAATGTCCCCATCCTGCCCCTATCATGTAGTAATGCCCCATCCTGCTGTAATGCCCTATCCTTGTCCCCTTGCAGCAATATGCCCCATCCTGCAGTAATATGCCACATTCTTGTCCCCTTGCAGTAATATGCCCCATCCTGCAGTAATGCCCTATCCTTCTCCCCTTGCAGTAATATGCCCCATCCGTGTCCCCTTGAAGTAATATTCCCCATCCTGCAGTGATGTGTTTCATCCTTGTCCACTTGCCATTAATATGCCCCATCCTTATTCCTTTGCAGTAATATGCCCCATCCTTATTCCTTTGCAGTAATATGCCCCATCCAGCAGTAATGTGCCCCATCCTTGTCCCCATCACATAGTAATATGCCCCATCTTGCCCCCTGGTAGTATTGCCCTATCCTTGACCCCATCACATAGTAATCTGCCCCATCCTTGTCCCCATCACATATTAATATGCCCCATCCTTGCCCCCATCACATATTTATATGCCACATCCTGCCCACATTACATAGTAATATGCCCCATCACATAATAATATGCCCCATCAGCCCCCATCACATAATAATATGCCCCATCACATAATAATATGCCCATCAGCCCCCATCACATAATAATATGCCCCATCAGCCCCATCACATAATAATATGCCCCATCACATAATATGCCAAATCCTGCCCCTGTTACTATTGCCCCATCCTGCCCCCAGCACAGAGTAATATGCCCCATCCTGCCCCCCTTAGTAATGCCCCATCCTGCCCCCAGCAGAGTAATATGCCCCATCCTGCCCCCTTAGTAATGCCCCATCCTGCCCCCTTAGTAATGCCCCATCCTGCCCCCTTAGTAATGCCCATCCTGCCCCCTTAGTAATGCTCCATCCTGCTGTAAATTGAAAGAAAAAAAAAAAAGTCATACTCACCTTCAGGGCCGGACTGGGACCAAAAAGCAGCCCTGAAAAACAAGCCCCACCAGCCCACACACTATATCACCCATCAGCCTTTAACAGTGAAATTTGCTTTTACGTTGTCATGCCCTCATCACTTTCGCAGGCTGCTTTCACATCAGCGGTAAACTGATGTTTGCGGCCAATCCATCAGGTGGCACCGCATCTGCCAGATCAGCCGACTTGCAGCCCAGATGCGGCAAGCCCCATGCATTGTGTATGGAGCTTGCAGTCTGGTGCGGCAGATCCAGCCCTTGCGACGGCGGAAAAAAAACCCACCACTTACAGCATTGTTTTTCATCAGCCGCAAGTACCGGATCTGCCGCACCTGGCAGAACACCACTTGCCGCACCAGACTGCAAGCTCCATACACAATGCATGGGGCTTGCCGCATCTGGGCTGCAAGTCGGCTGATCTGGCAGATGCGGTGCCACCTGATGGATTGGCCGCAAACATCAGTTTACCGCTGATGTGAAAGGAGCCTTAAGGTACTGTCACACACAGAGATATCTCTGGGAGACATTGCTTGCAACTCACTGGTTGCAATGAAATCATGGACACATTGTTCCATTTTTTGCCATGTACAAATAGAACAGGACAGGAGAAGTGGTACTGTGCAGTGTACATATATACAGAATACTACAGATACTGAGGATTACACCCAGTATACAAGACAGGAGAAGTGGTACTGTGCAGTGTACATATATACAGAATAATACAGATACTGAGGATTACACCCAGTATACAAGACAAGAGAAGTGGTACTGTGCAGTGTATATATACAGAATAATACAGATACTGAGGATTACACCCAGTATACAGGACAGGAGAAGTGGTACTGTGCAGTGTATATATATATATATATATACAGAATAATACAGATACTGAGGATTACACCCAGTATACAGGACAGGAGAAGTGGTACTGTGCAGGGTATATATACAGAATAATACAGACACTGAGGATTACACCCAGTATACAGGACAGGAGAAGTGGTACTGTGCAGTGTATATATATATAGAATAATACAGATACTGAGGATTACACCCAGTATACAGGACAGGAGAAGTGGTACTGTGCAGTGTATATATACAGAATAATACAGATACTGGGGATTACACCCAGTATACAGGACAGGAGAAGAGGAACTGTGCAGTGTATATATACAGAATAATACAGATACTGAGGATTACACCCAGTATACAGGACAGGAGAAGTGGTACTGTGCAGGGTATATATACAGAATAATACAGACACTGAGGATTACAACCAGTATACAGGACAGGAGAAGTGGTACTGTGCAGTGTATATATATATATAGAATAATACAGATACTGAGGATTACACCCAGTATACAGGACAGGAGAAGTGGTACTGTGCAGTGTATATATACAGAATAATACAGATACTGGGGATTACACCCAGTATACAGGACAGGAGAAGAGGAACTGTGCAGTGTATATATACAGAATAATACAGATACTGAGGATTACACCCAGTATACAAGACAGGAGAAGTGGTACTGTGCAGTGTTTATATACAGAATAACACAGATACTGAGGATTACACCCAGTATACAGGACAGGAGAAGTAGTACTGTGCAGTGTTTATATATAGAATAATACAGATACTGAGGATTACACCCAGTATACAGGACAGGAGAAGTGGTACTTGCAGTGTATATATACAGAATATACAGATACTGGGATTACACCAGTAAACAGGCAGAAAGTACCAGAGTACTGGGCGTGTTATAGATACAGGATCATGGAGATATAGATACACAAGATACTCAGAAAATTTTTATCGAACACAGACTGGGGATACACATTAGGAAGTGAAAGGTAGAAATCCAGTGCGGGGTATACAGGAACAGGATCCATGGGCACTTACAACCAGAGAGAACTCTCAGGAAAATTTCTATGCTGACACTACAGACTGGGCCATACACTTAGAGACTGCAGACGTAAAACCTTAGAAACGCCTGCTGTATCACGTGACTTACACTGCGGACCCTGGGCACCTTACACGCAGCGGACCCTGGGCACCTTACACGCTGCGGACCCTGGGCACCTTACACGCTGCGGACCCGGACAACACGTGGGGATCCCCACTTACACGCTGCGGACCCCGGGCACCTTACACGCTGCGGACACCCGGGCACCTTACCGTAACCCGGCACTCACGCTGCGGACCCCGGGCACCTTACACGCTGCGGACCCGGGCCTTCCGCGCGGACCCGGGCACCTTACACGCTGCGGACCCCGGGCACCTTACACGCTGCGGACCCCGGGCACCTTACGCTGCGGACCCCGGGCACCTTACACGCTGCGGACCCCGGGCACCTTACACTGCGGACCCGGGACCTTACACGCTGCGGACCCGGGCACCTTACACGCTGCGGACCCCGGGCACCTTACACGCTGCGGACCCCGGGCACCTTACACGCTGCGGACCCCGGGCACCTTACACTCTGCGGACCCCGGGCACCTTACACGCTGCGGACCCCGGGCACCTTACACGCTGCGGACCCCGGGCACTTACACTCTGCGGACCCCGGGCACCTTACACGCTGCGGACCCCGGGCACCTTACACGCTGCGGACCCGGGCACTTACACTCTGCGGACCCCGGGCACCTTACACGCTGCGGACCCCGGGCACCTTACACGCTGCGGACCCCGGGGCACCTTACACGCTGCGGACCCCGGGCACCTTACACTGCGACCGCACTTACCCTGCGGACCCCGGGCACCTTACACGCTGCGGACCCCGGGCACCTTACACGCTGCGACCCGGCTTACACCGACCCGGGCACCGTTACACTCTGCGGACCCCGGGCACCTTACACGCTGCGGACCCCGGGCACCTTACACGCTGCGGCGACCCCCGGGCACGTTACACTCTGCGGACCCCGGGCACCTTACACGCTGCGGACCCCGGGCACCTTACACGCTGCGGACCCCGGGCACCGTTACACCTGCGGACCCCGGGCACGTTACACTCTGCGGACCCCGGGCACCTTACACGCTGAGGACCCCGGGCACCTTTCACGCTGCGGACCCCGGGCACTTACACGCTGCGGACCCCGGGCACCTTACACTCTGCGGACCCCGGGAACCTTACACGCTGCGGACCCCGGGCACCTTACACCTGCGGACCCCGGGCACCTTACACGCTGCGGACCCCGGGCACCTTACACGCTGCGGACCCCGGGCACCTTACACGCTGCGGACCCCGGGCACCTTACACTCTGCGGACCCCGGGCACCTTACACGCTGCGGACCCCGGGCACCTTACACGCTGCGGACCCCGTGCCGGCACGTTACACTCTGCGGACCCCGGGCACCTTACACGCTGCGGACCCCGGGCACCTTACACGCTGCGGACCCCGGGCACGTTACACTCTGCGGACCCCGGGCACCTTACACGCTGCGGACCCCGGGCACCTTACACGCTGCGGACCCCGGGCACCTTACACCTGCGGACCCCGGGCACCTTACACGCTGCGGACCCCGGGCACCTTACACGCTGCGGACCCCGGGCACCTTACACGCTGCGGACCCCGGGCACTTACACTCTGCGGACCCCGGGCACCTTACACGCTGCGGACCCCGGGCACCTTACACGCTGCGGACCCCGGGCACGTTACACTCTGCGGACCCCGGGCACCTTACACCTGCGGACCCCGGGCACCTTACACGCTGCGGACCCCGGGCACGTTACACTCTGCGGACCCCGGGCACGTTACACTCTGCGGACCCCCGGGCCACCTTACACTCTGCGGGACCCCGGCCGGCACCTTACACGCTGCGGACCCCCGGGACCACCACTTACACGCTGCGGACCCCGGGCACCTTACACGCTGCGGACCCCGGGCACCTTACACGCTGCGGACCCCGGGCACGTTACACTCTGCGGACCCCGGGCACCTTACACGCTGCGGGACCCCGGGCACCTTACACGCTGCGGACCCCGGGCACCTTACACGCTGCGGACCCCGGGCACGTTACACTCTGCGGACCCCGGGCACGTTACACGCTGCGGACCCCGGGCACCTTACACGCTGCGGACCCCGGGCACCTTACACGCTGCGGACCCCGGGCACCTTACACGCTGCGGACCCCGGGCACCTTACACGCTGCGGACCCCGGGCACCTTACACGCTGCGGACCCCGGGCACCTTACACGCTGCGGACCCCGGGCACGTTACACTCTGCGGACCCCGGGCACGTTACACGCTGCGGACCCCGGGCACGTTACACGCTGCGGACCCCGGGCACCTTACACGCTGCGGACCCCGGGCACCTTACACGCTGCGGACCCCGGGCACGTTACACTCTGCGGACCCCGGGCACCTTACACGCTGCGGACCCCGGGCACCTTACACGCTGCGGACCCCGGGCACCTTACACGCTGCGGACCCCGGGCACGTTACACTCTGCGGACCCCGGGCACATCTGAGACTGTTGGTTATATCTTGTATACACAGCACTATACTGTATATACAGGTCTCCACACTATATATACACAGTATATAGGCACACTAGTACAGCATGTAGTGTGGACCTGAATATACTGTATAGTGTTGTGTAGAGACAGAGAGACACACAGACACTGTCAAACACACAGATAGACATTCT
Organism: Allobates femoralis; assembly: GCA_033576535.1. Lineage (NCBI taxonomy): Eukaryota > Metazoa > Chordata > Amphibia > Anura > Aromobatidae > Allobates > Allobates femoralis. The sequence continues at coordinate 71,709,928 of JARQOC010000011.1, forward strand.
GACAGAACGACACTCAGAAAGACACACACAGACATGATACTCACATATACCGGTAGGACCTGTGATGATGTCACATCAGGGGAGGCATCAGGGGTCACATGATCATCTCAGAGAGATCAGAATGAGATGAAGACGCTGGGAGGGCCTCCTGATTGCTGTGAGAAGGGCACTGCTTTGGGGAAACGGTCCGCCCCCTTCACGTCTGTGGCCCCGCCCCTTCACGTCCGTGGCCCCGCCCCCTTCACGGCCGTGGCCGCTCTATACAGATTTAAAGCAGTACTGAGGCTGGAGGAGAGGGCGGCCCCCGCACCCTACAGGTGGGCGGCCCATAGGGAAAAGTCCCGCCCACCATCTAGGAAGAGTGTCGGAGAGAGGAGAAATGTCTCCTCTGCTCCAACACAGCTTTGATCTGCCGGCGCCGCGCCGCACGCCGGCAGATCAAAGCGGCAGTGTAGTGGCGAGGCCGCGTGCCAGTGGAGGCGGCTCTGCGTGCCACCCCTGGCACGCGTGCCATAGGTTCGCCATCACTGCCATAAGCTAACTATGTGAGGCACATCACAACATCCCTTTGTGAATGTGCTAAGACAATCCTAATGAACAGATGGTGATCCTGCTGAGCGACCACTGGCCCAAATTGTGTGGCTTGGGGAAACCTATTATTGGCCACAATTACATTCACCCCCAAAAACCCCCACAATCCTTATTCGGAAATTAATACACAATTGGGTTACTGAAATAAGTTTAATCCAGGCTGGACTTTAACATAAATGACAAATAATAGATTTTTTTGTGGAATACACCAAAAAATACTACCACATTTTTGGGCCAATACTCCAGCCACAAAATATACAAATAAAAGGCGATCCATGAAATTATAAGGTCCAGACTGCCAATTCTGTGCATTGGCCACTAGTGTCCAAATTACTCCTCTTCTGTCGGCTCTGACAATGCCGGATCCCCCTCCTCTGAGGGCAGCCCCGACCTGCCCCAGAACGTCTGGTTGAACGACGATGTGTTGAGGGGGGATGGGGTGACTGTGGCGGGGCCGGTCTTCTCACGGGCCGAGATGGGGCAGCTGGTGAAAGGGGCCACAAGGTGTGTTGCATGGGGGAGGGGACGTGGCAGCCCCATTGAAGGGCCCCATCATCGGCAGCATCAGCGGCATTGTGGAAGACCCTCAGAAGGATCTTTTTCTGGAGCGGCTCCATCCCTCGCATTCTGTTGCTCATGTAGAGGGCGTCGGGGTCCATGTGGGTCCGCTGTCATCCAACAGCACGCGTCGGGCCCAGGCGCCCAGCTCCGTGTCAGGTGGTGCAGGACGTCGGCGGCGACGGATCCCGGAGCTGGGACCTGGGCCTGGACCCACATCACTCGCCGCGCCCTCCTGCTCAGCCCCAGATGTCATGGGCTGAGCATCATCAGCAACAGAATCCTCGGCAATGGAGCCGTCCTCTTCTGGGGCCTGTGGGTGGGGATAAAAAAAAAAAACCATTAGTGGAGGCAATATCAACTGTATACATTCACAACAGCACTCTATATACCACTCCCACACACACCAAGGCCAACTACCAGAATGGAAAATGAGGAATAAGACAGAAATGCTAATAAGGTGCAATACCCCAACACCAGTGGTTCTCCTGTACACTCACCTCGACCATTCCAGGAGCTCAGCTAAATACATAATTATTTGTTTGTCACGTAGCCGTAATCCAATCTTAGGACATGTCACCACAACACCTTGATACTGGGGGCTGTGCTGCCCAATGACACATATTGGGCACCTTCCCATTCGGACTCCTTTATGGTGAGAATCCACCCCTCAGTCAATTTCCTTTAACCCAATGGCAAAAAAGCCAACACACATGTGAGCCAGCACCATTTACTGCATGGTACTATGTGGCTGATAGAGAACAAACCACCAGCTATCTTGAAAGCATTACATAACTAACCTAAACATACCAAGGTGTTGTGGAAGAAGCAACATTGCATTACGGCTGGAAGCATAGAATAGAAAAGCCTGGCAAGTCATGGAAGGAGGGCAGATAGATTGACAGGCCAAGGTGTGCGGCAGCAAGGAGGAAAATATGGCAACACATTTGGTGTGAAGGATTTCTCGAAGCACACATGTGAAGGAACCATCGTGGCCCACCACTGTCACACAATTACCCACCTCCTGTGGCGCAGATGGTGATGCAGCCGGGCCTACATGGGACGCAGCCACGGGGCAGTTGGTGGTTGTTCGATGCGGGCGCACCTCGCCCAGGATGAAGGTGAACAGGGGATAGTACCATAGGGTAGGTGATGGTACCTCCTCTGCTCCAGCCCCTGAGCGACGACGCTGGTACTGAATGTGAGCCCGCATGAACGCCGACCTCATGTTTTTTATCTTAAGTGCCACCATAGGCTGGTCCCACGTCTTGCCTACCCTTGGCTCCAAGCGATTTGCCAGAGCCACAAGACTCCGGTAGGCCTCGGCCCTCGCTGCCCGATTTTTATATTCGGGCAGCGAGCTGCGCCACAAACATTCGTGCCGCTGATACTCCGTGAGAAGCTGGGATTCCAATTCCACAGTACCCGTCGGCATCTGCCGATGACAAAATCAACCAAAAAAGCAGTCACAACACAAGGCATACCGACATTTCTAAACTTGCCAGAATCATACACATAATCATTAACTTTCTACAGTGATCATCTATGCTGCAATTTTGTGGGTAGAAACTGGTCATGAGTGGGCCATTTTCTCTATCTCAGACCGCTACTAACTCCAACACATGTATGCTGGCAATATCAAGCCCCGGATATCGGTGTCCACCTACAGATGTTTCAAACATTATTTCAGTCCCCAATGTAACTATTGCAACACACCTTGACACGGTGTGTGCATACATACCTGTAGAGGGCAACATGTGACCTAACACGTTGTGTGCTAACTAGTACCTGGTCAGTGTCCAAAATGTTAAGGGGTCACTATATGAGAAAGGCGGGCTGGCTGTGTGGCAACACTGCACATACTACATGTAATGTGCACCCAGATGATCATGTAGGTGTTCCTCAAGACGTGGAACTCACATTTTAACACATGTACCCAACATCCCTGGAATGTACGGCACAATTCTACCACCCCTGAAATGTTGATGTGAAGTACCAGCCAAATACATAACACCGTGCTCTTTGACCATTGCCAAAAAGCAGAAGGTGCAATACATACTTACACTACATAAGTAGAGGCACTACCTGGCTACTGGGCGACACAGAATAAGGTACACATATTTAATATTACGTGTTCAATATTTGCATGCCGCTTCAAACATGCCCATACACACATCGCCTAAGCTGCCTGTGCTTGAGCCTGCTGCGTTCATTTCATTTTCTTACAAACCGCTAAAGAGGCTTACCGTCAGAGCAACAGAAGTCAAACAGGACACTAGTAGCTCAATGCACATCGACGTCTGGACATGGAGCAGTGGCCATTGACCTGCCTTTATAGTCCGGGACACCAATCACAGCGGACACAATTATGCACATCCTCATGGGGCACCTGGGTGCGGATTTGGCTGCCGCTAATTGGTGGAGATCGCTGATTCGTGATAGGTTGGCGGCCCTTTAAAAGCTGGCCATCCCGCCAAACATTACGCTTGCTGGCCAGACCCATTAGGTAAGTTATTGTGGACACACATGGAATTTGCGCAGGGTGGGGTGCATATGTTGATGTTCTTGGAGAGCGCCAGAGACTGCTGTAGCGGCCGATATAGGGGTTGGTATTGGTGGGGACGAGATATAGTCTAGTGTGTGGGTTAGGATACGGCATTTTGTGTGGGCCTTGACACTTTTGTTGAGATACATTGCTGTGTTTGTTTCCAGACAACATACAGGAGAATGGATGCATGACTGTAGACAGAACTGTGTCACTCATGTCGACTGGATCGATTTCTGCATACTGGTTGTGGCCAATGGAGACTGTGTTCAACGGGAATGGGATGACACAGGGCTTTGAGGTGTGGCGCTCCAGACATGGCATAGATGTGTATTTAAAAGGACAGCTTCAAAAACCAATTACACCATGGGTAACCATCCGCAGTCATGTGCAATGTTGTTTGGTTCATGTAGCCTTCCTCACCCTTCCATATCGGGGTACGTCACATTCGTTATTCTTCTCATTTTTACTGTAATCAATTGACATAATGGCCTGTGTAATGGATTATGGGACCTGTTTGACCAACATTATTGTTGACACATGTCCCTTTCTAACTCACCTAGGTGCAGATGTGTGAATTTTGGGAGCTCCCATTGACGTTGATGTAGAGGAGGCCACTCTCAATCGCCGTGTGCCATGTTGTTTGGGGTGACTACTGGGTGTTTGGCCTCCTTGCTTCAGGGTTGTGTTTTGGGCCCACAGGAGAGATCCCATCCTCTTGGCTATAGTGTGTAATGGAAAAGAGGTGTGGCTTGCTGACCCTGCTGACTTTGCCACATTTTGTTCTATGTACTCATGTTGTGTTTTCTTATCTACAGGTGCTGATATTGAGGATGCAGAATATCCATGACCGCCATGTTATCGTGGCTCTTGCGTTGGCGGAAGAGCAAATGTGGTATCAGGATCGGTATGAAAGGTTGATGAGGCGCAGACAGCGGCGGATGTGGACCCGTGATTGGCTTCTGAGGCGGGAAACCCGGGGCCACATGCAGCTGTTGCGGGAGCTGGAGCTTAACTGTCCTGATGATTACCGAAACTATCTCCGTATGCCCGAGGACTGTTTCACCTTCCTATTGGAGCGTGTAGGGCCAATGATAGCGCGTCAGGACACTATTATGCGACCAGCAGTATCAGCTGCTGAGCGGTTGGCGATCACTTTGCGGTTCCTGGCTACAGGGCAGTCCATGACATCCCTCACATACGTGTCACGTGTCTCCCTGCCCCTGCTGAGCCGCCTGATCCCTGAAACGTGTTGGGCCATCTGGAGAGCTCTGCAGCCAGCCTACATGAAAATGCCTTTAACCGCCGCAGAATGGCTGGAAGTGGCCCGAGGGTTTGAAAGCCGGTGGAACTTCCCCAACTGTGGCGGGGCATTGGATGGTAAGCACGTGAGGATTACCAAACCTGGCCACTCTGGCTCTTTGTATTTCAATTACAAAGGGTATTGTAGTATAATCCTCATGGCTGTAGTCGATGCCAACTATGAGTTCCTCTACGTGGATGTTGGAATGCCCGGTCGCAACTCAGATGGGGGGGTGTTTGCCCTAAGCTCCTTGGCAACACTACTAGGGAATGGTGGGCTAAACTTACCCTCAAATGAGCACACGACCGAACATCTCAACTTTGCGTTTGTGGCGGATGAAGCATTCCCACTTCAGGAGCACCTACTGCGGCCATATCCCCAGAGGGCCCTTACTTCTGAGAGACGCATTTTCAACTACCGGCTATCCCGGGCCCGCCGTGTAGTTGAAAATGCGTTTGGGATAATGGCCAATAGATTCCGGATTTTTCATACACCTATACATATGAAACCGGAGTCTATTGACGCGGTAGTGGTGGCCTGCTGTGTGCTGCATAACTTCCTGCGTCGTAGGGATAGGGCATCATACACGCCAGGAGGTTATGGAGATTATGCAGACGCTACAACAGGGGAGCTCCGTCCAGGGTCTTGGCGTGATGAGGCCCATGTGATTCTGCCACTCCAGCCGCAGAGCCATGGCCGCACTCGGCGGGAGGCCAGGGACAGTAGAGACGCTTACTGCTCCTACTTCAATGGGTCTGGTGCAGTGAGCTGGCAGGACCAGGCCATATGATGTGGCTGGCTCTGGGAGTTGCTTTTGTGTTTTCAAGGAAGGTGACAGCAGGTTAGCTGCACCCCTTTAATGTTTGGTTGACCTTTTCCATTCTCTTTTTTTTCATTATGTGCATGAGTTTTCATTATGTAGTTAGTTAGTTAGTTAGTTTAGGTTATTTTTGTATTTTTTCAATGCACAGTTTGCAATGTGTGGTGATTTCGTTATCCGTTTAATGTGGCTGATTAATGTCACCTGCTCTGGAATTCAACAATGTTTGTACTTTATGTATATTTTGTTTGCACAAGACAAGGTCAACAACATTCATGCAATATATTAAACCTTTTTCTGTTGGATCCAACATAATCTGTGTGAGCCTGATTACTTGGTGGAGGAGGGCAATGTGATGCAGGGTTGGGTGGGGGCCTGGGATGTCATAGCCACCTATTGCCTGGGATTGTGCACACAATATGTGTGGGTAGCCATGTTTTTCGGAAAGTCTTTTGCCCAACAGTGTTTGTGGCCATTGTGCCTACATGATCCTTTATTTTGTTGCAGGCAGAGGGTCCCCTGCACACAGCACATTGATGCAGGACAGACTCTTGCCAGGTGTTTGCTAATACACTGTCACACAGATCTTTGACTTGGTGTCTTGGAAGCTGTTCCACTACATTCACATCTGTCAGCACATATATTAAACCCCATTCAGCCTGTATACATACACATACTTCGCCACAGTTGTCACAGATTGTTGACAGAAAACGCACATACTGTCTTTTGTAAGCCGCTAATGTGTGTCACACAAACGCACCTCAGTTCAATCGGCACACGCGGCTGTCACAAGCGCTGATCGTGCGTGACAAGGCAAACACTTGTACTACGCACACATAGCCCCGGACCGCTACTTTAATACACACGGGATATGTGATTGGCCCCCGCTCTAGCGTGATCCATCGATTTGGATGCATTCGGCAGGCTCCGCCATGTCACAAGCGCTAATTTCGTGCCACACTCTGCTCACTAGTACGGCACGTCTCGGCCATCCGCCCTCTCCGTCGTGCCCAATCACAACTCCGTAGTGTTGGCCAATGGTTGTGGTTTGGGCGCGGCGTACAGGTTTGTGGCACGCCTATTTGTTTTACGTCCGGCCTTTGTTGCTCCCAGATCACTCTGTGGTGGCGGTGTGTAAAGCTGGTACGCTGAGCTACAGACGGCTACTTGCGACACCCGGCGATGTATGTAGCTGTAGATGTAGCGTCGCGTAGCGCACCTTGTGGCGGCGTGTATAGAGGGTGCGGTTCCCGTTGGTAACCGTTCGGCCGTGCTCGTGCACGTGAAGTTGCCGTTGGTATCCATCCTGTTGTGGCGGCGTGTAAAGGTACCATTACAGTCAGGTATATTCTACACTAAAATGCTCCAGTGTTGGGCTACATTCACACTCACCGATTTTGCTGTTTTTTTTCTGGTGCGTTTTCCTCTTACTGATGCAAAACTGGATCAGCTTTAAAAAAAAAAAAGCATCAGAAAATGGATTATCCGTTTCTGATGTGTTTTTTTCCCTCCACTTAGAACGGCTCCTAATCGGAAAAGCAGATGAGAAAAATGCCAGAGAAACGAACATGCACTTTTCTTAGAAAAAATGGATCACACGACAAATTCCATGTCTGAATAGCAAAAAGTGAACATTAACTTTGCTGGGATTCGATTTGAGTGATCTGTTCACTGCCAAAAACGGATCAAAAACGGTGTGTGAATATAAGTAAAATATACCCTGAAGATCCAGCCAAGGTCCATAGCCGGACCCTAGACCAGTCCAATGCTTTTTTTCTTTTCTATCAACTTACATAATTATCCAGTCCTGTCCAATTTGTTACCGACTTCCATCCAGATGTCCCCGTATTACGCGCATCTGTCTTCCCGTGCAACAGCCATATGTCCACGCCCAAGTGATGAGTATGGAAATATGGCGGACACTAGCAGTGACCCCGCACACGCCGACCTCAGCCCGGTGCACGCTCCCCCCACCACTCTGTCTCCCCCACCTCTACCTGATGATCTTCCCCTCCACCGCTCGGTCTCCGCCCAGCGTTACTGCTGCCCACGCTCAGCAAGCTGAAGGACCTGTGTGATGTGGGTGAGTCACGTCATACACATATATACACATGTGGCGCCCCGCAACGAGTGCGTCACAGGAGGGTATTGCAGCCAAGAGAGCAGCAGCAATATTCTCTGACTAAGCAATGACACAGTTAAAACTCAGAGCTCCATACCCTACATGCACATCAGCATAGAGGGCTAACAAGGTCCTGGTGGGCGGAGTATAGAGGTAGTGTGTAGTGGAGAATGTAAGAGGAGAAAGAGAGAAGGAGAACAAGATCTGCAACGCAGGAAAGGGGGTCTGCACAGTTCCGTGCAGCCCCCTGGCAGTCACCACAGGTTGGGCGCCATTGCTCCGGTGCCTCAACAACCGGTCTCTGGGCAACCATACACGGGCCAAAATATCGCTGTGCCCATCTACAACCGGATTACTGGTTCCGAAGCTAGCAGTTGTTCAGCACTGCTATGCAAACCAGGAGGGGAGGACCGCTCTCCAGGAGCACCCCACTGCCGCCGAACACAGAGTCGTCTTGCCAGCGGAGTACCCACCAAAAGGACCCAAGGCTCCCCACAAACACCGGTCAGAATTCACCGGTAGGGAAATTGAAGCAGCCTCCTTGTACCCGATCTGGCACCCCAAGGCGACAACGGCAACACAAACTAGCTTAGAATGGAGGAATACCACGAAACTCTGAGAAACACTGGTCATTGCTGAGTCCACCCGGTCCGTTACCCGTTAACTGTATGCCATGTACTGCATGTACTGCCTGCTGGTTACAGTAAAGTACCCGTTACAGAGACTTTCAGTGTCCGTGCCTTTTTCAGAACTGTCCATCTCCGCGTGCTAGAAGGGAACCGCAGCTGCCTCACAACATCTTGTGCAGCTCCTGGCTCCGGGACTCCCGCTCATCCTGGGAGCGTTCCATCTTGCTGCATGCCATCCCCGGAGGCCCAAGCAGCGCCGGTGGACATCACTGGAACTCTCACAGGTGGCGTCACGACTTGAAACAACCTTTTAAATCTGTTCAGCCAACACTTTTGAATCTGGACCGCACCAGTTCCCACAGCCGCAGGCGCGGTTCCGTGACAGGAGGAAGACAAACGCCTGCCCTGTGCAGCCCCGGCTACGGTGGGTCGAGATACACATATACACACGAGGCGGGTCATGTAACACACGGCGGGGACATACACATACTCTGCATAATCTCCCTATAGCAGTACACTGGTACTACACAGTGACTTTGGCCACACTCTGGTCATGTGGCCAAAGATGGCTATATACCGCTGGTAATTGCAGCAGAATGCAAGTGATTGGGGTCAACAAGTGGCGAAAAAAATCAAACTATTTCACCTTTTAAGGCCGGCTTCACACTACAATTTAATCCGATCCGTGGCTGTCCGCTTTGGACCGGACAGCCCCGGACCGGATCAGCACACAGAACCGGAGGGCTAATATGCCCTCCGGTCCATTGTGCAGCTGCCGCTGCTGATGATTCATGACCGTAGCTCACGGGGAGCTAGCTGCGGTCCTGAAACAACAGCGGCGTGCAACCCCAGGTGTCTGGTTCCTGGATCCTCCAGGAACGGGGCAATCCAGCCCCATAGGCTCCCATGTTAGGGAGCGGCGAATTGCTCCGGATCCAGCGCAATCCTGAGGATCCAGGAGACGGCAATATGGAGAGATTTTTCTCCCCGGACACAAAAACGTTGCACGCAAGGTTTTTTTGTCCGGGAGAAAAATCTGTATTCTTCCAGAGAGATGGAAACTGGATGGCAGATAGCTTCCATCCAGCCCCATAGGATGCTATGGGACCAAACTCCAGTCTGGGGCTGTCTGGTTTACAATGGACAGCCCCGGACCGGATTAAAACGTGGTGTGAAACCAACCTAAGCGAACTGAATGTTTTGGTGCTTTGCAGCCGCAGTGACAGCATTGATTTACATTATGCTGCGGTGAAGCAGCTTTGGCTGCACAACCTATGAACCAAAAACGTGCAACCTGTGTGGGAGCTGCTGTCGCACGATCATTTCAGGGATGCAATTTAGCAGTGATGAAAAAACAGCCAATTAACCGCAATTAACCCCTTCAGGACCCAGCCTATTTTGACCCTAAAGACCTTGCCATTTTTTGTAATTCTGACCAGTGTCCCTTTATGAGGTAATATCTCTGGAACGCTTCAACGGATCCAAGCAAATCTGAGATTGTTTTTTCGCGACATATTGGGCTTCATGTTAGTAGTAAATTTAGGTCGATAATTTTTGCGTTTATTTGTGAAAAAATAAAAAATTTAGCAAAAATTTTGAAAAGTTCGCAATTTTCAAATTTTTTAATTTTTATTCTGCTAAATCAGAGAGGTATGTGCCACAAAATAGTTAATAAATATCATTTCCACATGTCTACTTTACATCAGCACAATTTTGGAAAAAAAAAATTTTTTGTTTGGAAGTTATAAGGGTTCAAAGTTCATGAGCAATTTTTCATTTTTCCAGCAAAATTTACAAAACCATTTTTTTGGTGACCACATCACATTTGAAGTCTCTTTGAGGCAGGGGTCTCAAACTCGGCTGGGTTGGTGGGCCGCACGTAGAAAAAATTGATATCGGGGGGCCGCATAGCTTGTAGGACTAAGGGTTACCGTTACACGTCGCAACATTGCATGCAATTTCACTGGCAATTTGCTGGTTGCAGTGAAATCATGGACACATTGTCATATTTTGTTGCCGTGTACAAATAGAACAATGTGTCCATGATTTCACAGCAACCAGCAAATTGCCTGTGAAACTGCATGCAATGTTGCGACGTGTAACGGTACCCTTAGTGACATTTTAGCAATACCAGAATTTTTTGCTCAATCTAGTAAAGTACAAATCCTGATCTTCTTGTAGGAATGTCCCCACCCTAATCTCCTTTATGTAGTAATGTCCCCATACTGGTCCCCGTCTTGTAGTAATGTCCCCATCCTGGTTCCCTTTTTAAAGTAATGTTCCTCCCTGGTCCCTACGTGTAGTAATGTTCCCATCCTATATTAATGACCCCCATCCTGGTCCTCGTCTTGTAGTAATGCCCCCGCCCTGGTCTCCATCTTGTAGTAATGTTCCTCCCTGGTCTATATGTGTAGTAATGCCCCATCCTGGTCCCCATCCTAATTAATGTCTCCCATCCTGGTCCTCATTTTGTAGTAATGTCCCCATCTTTTAGTAATGTTCCCTCCATTGTCATCTTGTAGTAATGTCCCCCATCCCAACGCCTTTTTGTAGAGATGTCCTCGCAACCTGGTCTCTGTTCTTTTTGTTCTCTCGCTCACACTCACACATATACCCACCCGCACACTCACACATATACACACACACTCACATACACACTCACACATACATCCTCAGACATATTCACATAAACATACACACTCACACATTGACACACTTACATAGGGCCATATTTGGAGTTCCTGCCGCCCTGGGCACTTTCAGCGGTCACGTTTCCCCCCTTACTCCCAGGCTGCTATCTTCGACTGTAACAGCGCCTTACCTGACTCCACTCTTCTCATCCCGGCAGCTTCTTCCTCTGTGGCTCCCGGTCTCCCACTTGCCAGCACCCGGCATTAGGTGGCACCCGGCAGCCGCCAGCACCCAGGAGGTGGCACCAGGTGGCACCCGACAGCTGCCAGCACCCGGCGGTAGCCTCCAGCACTAGGCGGCACCCAGCTGCACCTGGGAGGCGGCATCAGGTGGCATCCGGCAGCTGCCATCACCTGGCATTAGGCGGCACCCAGTGGCTGCTAACACCCGGCAGCTGCCAGCACCAGGTGGCAGCTGATAGCTGCCAGCACCCGGCATTAAGCGGCACCTGGCAACTGCCAGCACCCAGCGGCCTCTAGCACCTGGCAGCCGCCAGCACCCAGCGGCCGCTAGCACCTGGCAGCCGCCAGCACCCAGCGGCCGCTAGCACCTGGCAGCCGCCAGCACCCAGTGGCCGCTAGCACCTGGCAGCCGCCAGCACCCAGTGGCCGCTAGCACCTGGCAGCCGCCAGCACCAGGTGGCAGCCGCCAGCACCTGGCAGCCAGCAGCTGTCAGCACACGGCATTAAGCGGCACCTGGCAGCCGCCAGCGGCCTCTAGCACCCGGCAGCCGCCAGCACCAGGCACCAGGCGGCAGCTGCCAGCACCCAGCATTAGGCGGCACCAGGTGGTTCACCAGCACCAGCCACCAGCGATGTGCCACGGGAATACACACATATATACACACACTCACACATATACACACTCACATATACACATATACACACACACTCACATATACACACAAATACACTCACACATATACAAATACACACACTCACATATACACTCACATATTTTCTCTCTCACTCTCACACACACCTTAATGATGCCCCGGGCCATGGAGCCGCCGCGGTACCCACTTTATAGTGACTTCTGGGTACCGCTGAAACAAGTGCCATCGCGCCCGTACATTCAAGCAAGCAGGCGGCCGGCGGACCAATCAGAAGCCTCCTGTCACAAGAGGCTTCTGATTGGTCCGCCAGCCGCCTCCTGTGACAGAAGGCTTCTTGCTTGAATGTACAGCCGCGATGGCACTTGTCTCAGCGGTACCCAGAAGTCAGTATAAAGCGGGTACCGCGGCGGCTCCCTTCACAATGGCCCGGAGCATGTTATTTCTTCAAGGTGCCCTGGGCCGCAGTGGGAAGCCTGGCGGGCCGCATGCGGCCCGGGGGCCGCTTGTTTGAGACCCCTGCTTTGAGGGGTGTACATGACAGAAAACACCCAAAAGTGACACTATTCGAAAAACTGCCCCCTCAAGCTACTCAAAACCACATTCAAGAAGAGTATTAACCCTTTAGGTGCTTCACAGGAACTAAAGCAAAGTGGAAGGAAAAAATTGACATTTTAATTTTTTCAACAAAAATGTTCTTTTAGCCTCAATTTTTTAATTTTCACATGGGCAACAGGATAAAATAGATCCCAAAATTTCATGGGCAATTTCTGTTGGGCGCACAGCAAGGCTCAGAAGGGAAGGAGCGCAATTTGACTTTTGGAGCTGATTTTCCATTCAAAAAGTCAAATAGCGCTCCTTCCCTTCTGAGCCCTGCTGTGCGCCCAAACAGTGGTTTATGACCACATATGAGGTATCGATATACTCAGGAGAAATTGCCCAACAAATTTTAGGATGAATTTGATCCTGTTGCCCATGTGAAAATGAAAAAAATTAGGCTGAAAGAAAATTTTGTGAAAAAAAAAAGTACTTTTTAATTTTTACGGATCAATTTGTGAAACATCTGGGGGTTCAAAGTGCTCACCACCCATCTAGATAACAATTGGAGCTGATTTTCCATTCAAATAGTTAGCGGACACCATGTTGCGTATGGAGAGCCCCTGTGTGCCTAAACATTGGAGCTCCCCTACAAGTGACCCCATTTTGGAAACTAGACCCCCAAGGAACTTATCTAGATGCATAGTGAGCACTTTGAAACCCCAGGTGCTTCACAAATTGATCCGTAAAAATGAAAAAGTACTTGTTTTTCCACAAAATGTTTTTTTTTTTTTCATTTTTAACAGATCAATTTGTGAAGCACCTGGGGGTTCAAAGTGCTCACTATGCATCTAGATAAGTTCCCTGGGGGGGGTCTAGTTTCCAAAATGGGGTCACTTGTGGGAGAGCTCCAATGTTTAGGCAAACAGGGGCACTCCAAACGCGACATGGTGTCCGCTAACAATTGGAGCTAATTTTCCATTCAACTTGCACACATCCATCCATGCATACATCAATCCATGACACATTCATCCATGCATGCACACATCCATCCAAGAACACATCTATCCATACTATATCCATTCATGCACACATCCATCCATGCAACATCCATGTACGCACACATCCATCCATGCTTCCATCCACCCACCCATGCATGCATCCATCCACCCATGCATGCCATGCACCTATGCACCTACCCATCCATTCATTCATACTTACCTCACTCATGATCCACCGGTGAGGAGGAGGGGCCCACACCGGAGCAGAGGAGGATGACCGGAGGGTGCAGCCTGCTGGAAGAGGTGAGGGGGGACAGGACACGAGGCCCAGAGGTGGGGGGCTGGACAAGGGGGGATCTGAGATGAGCAGCACGGGAGGGGGCCGAGGAGGCTGACCGGCAGGTGCAGCCCGCCGGCGGATAGATAATAATAGGAGCGGGTGCGGATGGGAGGGAAGGGGGAGGGAGGGCCCTGATGAGCACCGGAGTGGGAGAAGGGGGAGGGCACCCGCCCCTCCAGATCTGATTGGAGAGCTCTAATCAGATCTGGAGGGGTGACTCGCTCTGATTGGCAGATGAAAGTGAAACTGCCTATCAGAGTGACTTTAGCCATGGGGGTGGCTGAGCCACCCCCCCGGGATAAAGTGTAGGTGCTTGCGGTGCTGCAGCTCTGGTGACTTGTCACTGACCCGCAAACAAGCCATGACGTTATAGAGACGTTTTGGGTCGGTAGGTCACCGACATTCATGACGTCTCTATAACGTCATGCGTTGGGACAAGGAGCAGTCGGGGCAACCTGCAGCCATTGTTAGGAAATCATATTTCTAATCACTTTACAGTCTGTGTCTTTATTATAATACAGAAATCGTTATATGGCTGTGTGCCATACGGCTTCACATATTGCTGCACACAGGAGCCCCGCACCGCACACAGCCATAAACCTACACAGGAGCCCCGCACAGCACACAGCCATACACCTACACAGGAGCCCCGCACAGAACACAGCCATATATATACACACAGGAGCCCCGCACCGCACACAGCCATAAACCTACACAGGAGCCCCGCACCGCACACAGCCATATACGTACACAGGAGCCCCGCACAGCACACAGCCATATATATACACACAGGAGCCCCGCACAGCACACAGCCATATACCTACACAGGAGCCCCGCACAGCACACAGCCATATACCTACACAGGAGCCCCGCACAGCACACAGCCATATACCTACACACACAGGAGCCCCGCACAGCACACAGCCATATACCTACACAGGAGCCCCGCACAGCACACAGCCATATGTCTACACAGGAGCCCCGCACAGCACACAGCCATATATATACACACACAGGAGCCCCGCACAGCACACAGCCATATATATACACACAGGAGCCCCGCACAGCACACAGCCATATACCTACACACAGGAGCCCCGCACAGCACACAGCCATATACCTACACAGGAGCCCCGCACAGCACACAGCCATATACCTACACAGGAGCCCCGCACAGCACACAGCCATATATATACACACACAGGAGCCCCGCACAGCACACAGCCATATACCTACACACAGGAGCCCCGCACAGCACACAGCCATATACCTACACACAGGAGCCCCGCACAGCACACAGCCATATACCTACACACAGGAGCCCCGCACAGCACACAGCCATATACCTACACACAGGAGCCCCGCACAGCACACAGCCATATACCTACACAGGAGCCCCGCACAGCACACAGCCATATATATACACACAGGAGCCCCGCACAGCACACAGCCATATACGTACACAGGAGCCCCGCACAGCACACAGCCATACGCCTACACACAGGAGCCCCGCACAGCACACAGCCATATACCTACACACAGGAGCCCGCACAGCACACAGCCATATACCTACACAGGAGCACAGCACACAGCACACAGCCATATACCTACACACAGGAGCCCCGCACAGCACACAGCCATATACCTACACAGGAGCCCGCACAGCACACAGCCATATACCTACACACAGGAGCCCCGCACAGCACACAGCCATATACCTACACAGGAGCCCCGCACAGCACACAGCCATATACCTACACAGGAGCCCCGCACAGCACACAGCCATATACCTACACACAGGAGCCCCGCACAGCACACAGCCATATCACTACACAGGAGCACAGCACGCCGCCATATGCCCACGCTGCCTGTTTCCAGCCTGTGTTGTGTGTGTGTTGTATAGGCTCCACATGTCTCTCATTCATAATATTTACATCACTGAGTGTCCGGCGCCCGCCCGCACCAAATCCTCTCATAAACCCGCCCACGTCACTGCACAGATTGACCGGCGATTTGTTAGTATACGCCCATCTCCACTGCTATTGGTCCCGCGGCAGCCTTAGCCGTCATCGATTGGATTTTCACTGACGTTTCTGCTGTACTGTTTTGCATAGCACCGGTCATTGGTCAGATAATCTGTAGTCAGCAGGTGATTGGTTGAGGTTCTTGTGTCGCTCGTATTACTTTACTAACAAGCCTGGGGCGGCAGTTGGGCACAGCCTGAGTAAGAGAAGCTGCCGACAGCGGAGGACGTGTTGGCTCGGGACGCCGCGGACACCGGGGAGGTAAGGCGGAGGGGTGACGGCGCCATACATACTTTCGTCGCTGTTAGCCGGGGGAGAGGAGATCGGTGCTCATTGTGTGCGATCTGACGGAAGGGCCGCCCTGATCAATCACTGCGCGGGGGCGGGGCTCGGGAGAGTGTGACGCAGCACATTATGGGGGGGAGGTTTGGCTGGTGCTCCAGTGACGTCACATACAATACATGGGGGAAACAGCCAGGACGGCGGGAGTGTGACAAGGTGTATAATAAAGTATTACATACTGAGGATCAGGAATTGTAAGACCCCAGAGACTATGGATGACAGGGGGTCCCCGAGACCCCGCCCACAGGTCCATGTGTCACATACACAGATACATAGTAACATTAACATTAAGGTTATAGGTAGACTAAGTCCATCTATCACTGAGCCAGTTCTTAACCCACGTACACACATATTTTCCCCTATCCCCATTGTTGTCATTTTATGTATCAACCAGGGGCGTAACTACCACAGGTGCAGAGGTTGCAATCGCACCCGGGCCCTGCAGCCTAGGGGGGGCCCCAAAAGTGCCTTTGGCCTATAGAAAAAGACTAATACTATTAAAGATTTGCAATAATTGCGAGTCCCGTTGGAGCTTTCGCATCGGGGCCCCTGGGCCTAAAGTTACACCACTGGTATCAACCATTTGTGTGGCACCGTATCAAAAGCTTTTGAAAAGTCCTTATACACCACGTCCACTGCATTTCTTTGGTCCAGTCCAGAACTTACCTCTTCATAGAAGTTTATCAGATTAGTTTGGCAGGAATGGGTCCCTCGTAAACCCATGTTGATATTGGGTCATGAGGTTATTTTTATCCAGATACTCCAGTATAGCATCTCTTAGAAAACCCTCTAGGACTTTACCTACAGTAGAGGTTAAGCTTACTGGCATATAATTTCCAAGTTCAGTTTTTGTCCCCTTTTTTGAATATTGGCACCACATTTGCTATACGCCAGTCCTGTGATACAGACCCTTTTATTATGGAATCTTTAAAGTGAACCTGTCACCCCCTTTGAGTGTTCTAAACAGTGCCCACCCCTGCTGTAGCATGATGTAATTGTTGTTCCTGTAACCCCTCTATATGCCCAGACGTCCCCTTGCATACCTCAGAATTTAACTTTTATTCTCTCCTGTGCTCTATGTAAATGACTCCTGAAAAGCTACGGGAGGGTCTGCTCTCACTAGTCCTCACCGCACCCCTGCCTGAAATACCCGCTCCACTCCATTGAAACCGCTGTGTATGCATGTTGAGTCACAGGCAATACTTTTGCGCCTGCGCATTGGTGCTGGTCACAGTGCCCGAAGTCTCACGAGATTTGTGAAGTCTCGCGCCTGCGCAGTAGAATCTCCCGAGACTTCAGGCACTGTGCGTCTTCAATGGAGTACAGTGACCCGTGCAACTGCGCAGGCACGAGAGTATTGCCTGTCACTCAACATGCTTACACAGGAGGGACGGTGGTTTCAATAGAACGGGGCGGCAAGGACCGCAGACAGCAGGCCCCCACAGACCTTTTTCAGGAGTCATTTACATATAGCGCGGGAGAGAGTAAAAGTTAATTTGTAAGGTGTGCAGGGGGACACCTGGGCATATAGGGGGGTTACAGGAACAACAATTACATCATGTTACAGCAAATGGGCACTGTTTAGAACACTCAAAGGGGGTGACAGGTTCACTTTAAAGATTAAATGTAATGGTCTATGACGGTACTTACTTCCTGCAGTACTCTGGGGTGTATCCCATCTGGTCCTGGGGATTTGTCAACTTTAGTGATTTTCAGACGATGCCGTACTTCCTCTTGGGTTAAGCAAGTGACATTTAATGGAGAGTTTTTGTTATCACTGATCATGTTGTCTGTCATGGGATTTTCTTGTGTAAATACTGTTGAAATAAAGTCATTTAGAATATTGGCTTTTTCCTCATCCTCATCCACCATTTCACCCAGACTATATTTTAAGGGGCCAACACAATTATTTTTTAGTTTCTTACTATTTATGTAGTTGAAGAATATTTTGGGATTTTTTTACTTTCTGTCTCAATCTTTGCTGCCTTGATTTGCTTTTTACAGATGTTATTTATTTTTCTGTATTTATTTAATGCCTCATCACTACCTACTTGCTTTAATTTTAACTACTGTTCTGTACCATGCTGTATTGTATATTTTTCTTATACGTACCATTGTACTGTAAAGCCCTGTGGAATATGTTGGCGCTATACAAATAAAGTTTTACTATTATTATTATTATTATTATTCTATTATATAATCACGAATGGGATTTTTGCCCCTTTTGAGTCCGCTCACGCTGCGAGTCAATGTCATCATGTGGATACGACCGAAGCATTGGCCGCGCAGCGGCCATTGCGAGCAGTTCTAAGGCGACTCGCTATGCCCGCGCAGCGGGCATGGCGAGTCGCCTTAGCAGCGCGAAGCATTGGCCGCGAAGCGGCCATTGCGAGTCAGAGACTCGCTCTGCTAGAATCCCGATGCATGTGCATCGGGCACCCAGCTAGTTAATAATAATTCCCTAAATGCTTTCTTTTTGTCACTTATTGCACCCCTTACAGCCTTATTTAGCCATAGTGGTTTCCTCCTATTTCTAGCATGCTTATTCCCATAGGGTATATATTGTGCACAGGTCCTATTCAGGATGCTAATAAACGTCTCCCACTTGCTTTGTGTACTTTTATGTCTGAGGACATCGTCCCAGTTCATTGCACTAAGATCATCTCTCAACAGTTGGAAATTTGCCTTCTTGAAGTTTAGTGTCCTTGTAGCCCCTCCACTACGCATCTTATTAAATAATAAGTTTGTGGTCTGGTCACATACACAGATACAGCACATTACAGTCTGTGGGCCTGGTCACATACACAGGTACAGCACATTACAGTTTGTGATACTGGTCACATACACAGATACAGCACATTACAGTCTGTGGACCTGGTCAAATGCACAGATACAGCACATTACAATCTGTGGGCCTGGTCACATACAAGATACAGCACATTACAGTCTGTGGGTCTGGTCACATACACAGATACAGCACACTACAGATTGTGGTACTGGTCACATACATAGATACAGCACATTACAGTCTGTGGGCCTGGTCACATACACAGATACAGCACACTACAGATTGTGGTACTGGTCACATACACAGATACAGCACATTACAGTCTGTGGGCCTTGTCACATACACAGGTACAGCACATTACAGTTTGTGATACTGGTCACATACACAGATACAGCACATTATAGTCTGTGGACCTGGTCAAATGCACAGATACAGCACATTACAGTCTGTGGGCCTGGTCACATACAAGATACAGCACATTACAGTCTGTGGGTCTGGTCACATACACAGATACAGCACACTACAGATTGTGGTACTGGTCAGATGCACAGATACAGCACATTACAGTTTGTGATACTGGTTACATACACAGATACAGCACATTACAGTCTGTAGGCCTGGTCACATACACAGGTACAGCACATTACAGTCTGTAGGCCTGGTCACATACACAGGTACAGCACATTACAGTCTGTAGGCCTGGTTACATGTCGTGTTATCTGCAGCATGATAATCTCCAAAAAGAGAACATATCCATCATTTTCTTATACATTTTGCTGATTAAACATAATCCATTGAAATCAAGGGGTCTAAGATAGTGCACTGCTCAGAAGCCCCCGAGTGTCATCCATGTGCTGCCTGTTATTACCGCTGGGGAGATGTAGGTCAGAAAATGTCATTATTTTTTTACAAACAAGAAATCCGGACACCAAAGTTTTGGTAAAAATGAACACATGGAACAGAAGTGCAAAAGTGGAAATCTGATCCAGTATAATGATGAAAAACAGAGATTTCTTCTAATGTGAAATAAAAATGCCTGGGTGAGGCCGAAAGTGGATCAGCACCAAAGAGAAAGGCTCCGCTAGAAGTGCGGGCGAGGCAGGGACAGAAGGACCAGCACACCCCCTCGTATACTGATAATGTGTGGAAAGTGGGTCACAGCAGCAAGAACACGACGGCCAGAGATGGGACGATGTGGAGACAGAACAATAGGAATACCTGTGTCTAGGTGTTAGTATAGACACTTGAAGTTGTTAAACTTTGAGGAGATGTATATAATATGTGTGTGTGTATATATATATAGAGAGAGAGAATATATGTATAGTTACTGTATATATAACAAAGTTACAATTGGGTTTCATAAAGGAGAGTATATAAAAGCTGTATGTTTCAGTACCAACAAAAGCTGTGAGGTGTCCGGCATTTTATGCACACACTTGTGTTTTTTTCTGACTGAATTGGGATCTGCAGCATGTCAATTCTTCCAGTTCTGTCACCCATAGAAAGCGAAGTGAAACTGTAACATCTGCACCCATGCATCTTTGCTGCATTTTTGATGAATAAAGCTAACTTTATCAAACTTATGGTAGACAAATGACCCTCACCCCAGCTGGTATTCTCAGCCTGGGGAGGACCGTGGTTATTGAGCCCTCCCCAGGCTAATAGTAGCCCGAAGCCACCCCAGAATTGGCGCATCTATTCACTGTGCCAATTCTGGCAGTTTACCCAGATCATCCCAATTGCCCTGGAGTGGTGGCATTAGGGTAAATATAAGAGGTTAAGGACAGCTGCAAATTGTCAAAAATCCCAGCTACCATCAAACCTTAGGTTAGTAATGGGTAGAGGTCTATGATACACCCCATTACTAGCCTGCAAGTAAAAAGAAATAAACACAAATACTGAAAAATCCTTTATTTGAAATACAAAACACACAAACACTCTTTCTCCCCTTTATTAACCTCCCAAAACCCCTGTAGGTCCAAAGTAATCCACCATGCAGTAATCTGCATGAAAAAGTGCTTAAAAATTTCTAAACATCCACACAGCAATGTTAATGAAGATTTGTGTTCTGTCCTTTTGAGCTTCTTTTAACCACTTCAAGCTTCAAAAACTGTGAAGCAGCTGAAAGAAGTGATCGGACCAATGTTCAGGCAGCTTCGAAATGACCAAAAAGACAACCAAAATGACTCCATCAGAAACATACTGCAGCTCCTGTGTCAAAAACACAGCTCGTATTGCGGCATGTAAAAGATGCTGCGTGCCCACACCCTGTCTGATTCTGCAGCCTACAATACACAGTCCAGCACAGGGGCTATAGAAGGCAAATGGGGCAACATTTCTAACATAACCCAATTTCACAAATGACTTTAGCCCCAATACATGTGTTCAAATTAGAAAAATGCTCCCTAGGTGGCAACCAGTAATGGAGCATCTGCAGCACAAGTGTTGGTCACCATATAGGATAGAACGCCAAAGCCTGATTTGAATAAGTGATCTCATTTACCATTACCCATAATACAGATGAAGGATTGTGCTAAATGTGGAGTTGATTATTGAGTTCTAAAAAAGTGCAAAATGTCCGTTCATGTGTGGGGTGCTGAATGTAGCTCCTGTTCATTATAAGACACTCCTCAACACTGAAATTGCAACACCAAGAAGGAACAATTGTGAAATGATGGAAATCACAGGATGGATAGAAATGTTTTTGATCATTTTGTTTCTGTTTTCTTTTACTTTTCAAAACATCTTGAGTTATTTGTCAACAAGTATCAGTGCCAAAGAAAAGAAATCCCCTCCTTAACACAACCTGACTGCTGTCACTGAGGCTATTAATGGTTTGTGTTAGGAATGTTGTGCCTCACCAAATATACTTGGGTGTAAAAATCATCAAGATCTGCTGCTGGCATCTCCCTTTGCAACTGACGAGCGATGACATCACATATACTGTATGCTTATCGGGAGACCAGTCCGGAAACTGGAGGCCATGGTGATTAGCCCACTTAGGCTGCTCACAGTAGCACGGGCAACATGCTGGCTCTGGGACAATTTGCCGAAATGGCTGTACCACTGGTTACACAACCAAATCAATGTAACGCTGAGCTGTTAGATTATAAGACTATATTGCAGATGTACTGTCAACCCACACCTTAATTCCAGAAGTAGAACCAAGATGACATTCTTTTGTCGAGGCCTCAAGACCAATCCTGACTATGATTGTATACAAGATAAAATTGGGACTCCTCAATGAAGAGGACCCTCCGTTGTCATTTGGGTCTGCACTATGTTAACCTCTGAGAGCGGTGCTGTGAAGTCAGTGTATCACCTGTACCTGACCTGTATCTCAGACTTGTACAAACCACTTCTGATGGTTTGTGTAGACACCGTTTGTTGTCTGGTTTGGTATGTAACATATAATTTCACTTAGGGCCGCTTTACACACACCAACTTCTGTGACCAACTTCTGAACAGATCTCTGGTTGCAGTGAAATCATGGACACATTAATCCATTGTACACAGCCACAAAATGGAACAATGTGTCAATGATTTCACTGCAACCAGAGATTTGTTCAGAAGTTGGTCACAGACTTTGGTGTGTGTAAACCGGCCCTTACAGTACAGAATGGATCATTCATGGAATCAGTCGTACAGCCATTTCTCCAAAGTGTTCTAGAAGTCATTCTTCAATATGACAAAGCCAGGCCGCATGTTGCTCATGCTTCTGTGAGCAGACTCCATGGCCTAAACATGCTATCATTGGCCACAGTGTCTCCAGACTTGTCTCCCATCAGGCACAGCTGAGATGTTATTGCGCAGCAATTTCAAAGGGAGCTGCCAGCAGCGGATCTTGATGATTTACTACCCAAGTGCCTCAGTGTGGCAGAACATTCCTTAGTCATTAATATCCTCACTGATGGCAACCAAGGTGTGTAGGTGTACGGATTTCTTTGGCTGGTCCTCATACTTGATAACAAGTAAATCAAGATGTTTTGAATATTCTGTTACCATGTTTTCATCATCTTCAGATCATTAACATGTCTATCATCCTGTGAGGTCCAAGATTTCACTTTAGAAAAGTGTAGTATACTACGCTATTCTATACCTTTCACTCTACACTATACTAATGTATACCTGCCAGACTGGAACCATAAAGGTGACTGTACTACCACCAGCCAGCAATATATCCCTGTGAACACGTTAGATTGTATGTCAGTATACACACCACACATGGGACAATACAATGTGACACTAGGCCACTATGAAAAGGCTTTCTACAAAGAGGGGTTTTCTACATTCACTGTCAGATATTTCTCAACACAACGAGGAGAACCATGAAAAGACTCCATTAAAGGAGTCCTCTCACTATAGATGGTTATGATTCATCTATTCACTTAAGGAGATCTCCTACATTGGACATCATCTGTCAGTTCCCTGTACCCTATTAGATTCCTTATATGTGATATAATTATTAAGGATTGTTGGGCATATTATCAGACCTAGTCACCAGCCGGAAACTCTTAAGGTACCGTCACACAGGGACATATCGCCGGCGATGTTGCCGGCAACTGAGGGGCGTGGCCAGGTTGCGGCGACATCGCCGGAGAGTTGCCTCGTGTGACAGGGCGATAATCAGGGGAAAAATCGCCTGAGTAACATCGCCAGGTTTCCCAACAATGTTGGGAAACCTGGCGATGTTGGTCAGGCGATCATGCCTGATCGCCCTGTGTAACGCGGCAACCTGCAATGTTGCGGGCGATTCCGCCTATCTCCAACATTGCGAGTTATCGCTCACTGGGTTGCTGAGCAACCCAGCGAGCGATAGCCGCGGCAACTAACCGGCGACGTCGCCTGTAAGTTGCTCAGTCTGACATCTCCCCGGCGATGTTGTCAGGGATGCGCGCTCCCGCGATCGCTGGCAACATCGCCGGCTATATCTCCCTGTGTGACGGTACCTTTATGTTACCAACACCGCAGCATGCTGTAGAGAAATGAATTATGGTTGATCTCATCTCCTCCACCCACTTGAAGGACCTATCCAAAGGTCTGGAGGAGGGAGGACTGGCTGTGGATTTACATTTCGCTTGGTTTTGTAGGTCAGTTTCGGGTTACTTTTTGCGATACAATTAAACAGAACATATATACCGGTCCATTGTTTTTCTCTCTAGGTGTACAAAAAATATATACTGTACATTCTCATCCAGAGAAGTGTGATGATTTCTCATCCATGTGCAGACCTTATGTAATTCCTTTTTAACTCTGCAGCTAATAAACTTTATGGCCACTTTACACGCGGCAACAGGTAGATAGAAAACGGCAGGTGTCGGAGACAATTGTACCTTTTACCTTCAAAACACCTTAAAATGGCTGCGTGTAATTCAGGTATCTGCAAGGTGTTTTGAAGGTAAAAGGTACAATTGTCTCCGACACCTGCCGTTTTCTATCTACCTGTTGCCACATGTAAAGTGGCCATTACAGTATAGTAGTTCAATGCAGAATGTGCTGAATATTATCATGAATCATTATTATGTTCTATCTAAATAGATTGATTATTGTATCATAATAATGAATAAAAGCCCGATGTTCACATTCGAGTTTATAGAGTATAGTAGATGAGCCTCATTCCCGTCCGTGAAGCTCGGTCGTAATACCAGACACAGCCAAGTTTAGCCCCATGTCTGGAGGAAAGCAGACACATTCCCAATCCCGTAGATCGTTTTAAGGAGTCATTTTGATGAGTGCCCGGGTTTCAGGTATTGCAGCCATGTGGACTTTACAGACTGCTGTAAACTTGGTTTATTCATGGGTCATGTAGCTGCAGTGATCATGGCCAAGGTGCAAGTGAATGTGAACTATTATCCTTTAGGACCTGTAATACTGATGTTATTTATTAATCCTGGAGAATCCCATTTAACAATGATGGTCTGTCTCATATCTATGTTTTTTGACAGTGACCTTACCTTTTATCAGTTCTGTTGTCACACTTTTGTTGCCCCAGTGACTTTGAAGGAAACATTTCAGTGATGTGTATCTAACCCCGCTGTTAATGATAAGCTATGTCTGCATGGGGGATACAGTGGTAAATGACTGTGTCGGATATTTTGTTGATTTAGAGCAAGGTAATGATGGGAACCAAGCATTTGGTGTGGTTGTAAGTGGCTTCTTCTCATATGTTGTTCTTCTGGTTTTATAGAGACACTGAAGTATACTCCACAAGGAAGGAAAGATGACCCCAGCTCTTACAGACACAGCGCCACAAGAGCCTGGCGTTCACTTCTCCCCTTCTCTCAGAATAAAGAGCCTGAGTGCAGATCTCAATGTTGGCGTGGGTAATTCCAAGACGGCTTCCAAAGCCAACAACTCATGCGTAGCCTATTGTGATCCTGCTTTTTGCCTTCAGGAAGACTTCACTGGCTTTCAACTGGAGGAATCTCTTTCTTCTGCACATTACCAAACCATTTTTCTGTTGGACACTTCTGATATGGATGGGCAGGATAACGGTAGTTTGCCATTGAAGACAGAGCAAGATTCATACAGGCAGAGGTTGCATGATGGTCGTGAAAGAAAAGTCAAGAGAGAACTTTTCCCAGGTACCGTCAGCAAAGTTCTAGCGGATGTAAACAAACTATGGGATATATCAGTGACTGAGGATGAGGGAGTACATAGACTGAGTGGCCGAATATCTGGGGAAAGCCTTGCCTTCCCATTTGCTAATGACTGCACTTTACCAGACTTGAGGTGTCTTTCACCTGTGGAAAATAAGCTACAAAAGGCAGCTGAGCCAAATGCATTACACCTGAATCGGCAGCGAGAACTTCTAAATCGTGCCCAAGGGTCCAGGAAACGTTTGCAGTTACTCTTGGCTAGATATATGGTGGATCATTGTAGCCAACAGATAAGCGGCTTAGTGAAGCAGAATCTGAACACTCAAACCAACCCTACTACCTGCTCGTATACAGAAGTACAGACCCCGCCAAACGTGGTCGAAGGGCTGATCCAAAATTCCAGCACTGATGTTAAAGATGGGGCCCCTCTGGGGTCTTCCACTGCTGTTAGCAATTTTTGTGTGCCAGCTGCAAGGGCTTTAAGTTATATTCAGCAGGAATTGGACTCCGATGTGACGGAATGCAGCTCTGATGAGGACTGCGATGAAAAGCCTAAAAATGTTCAAGACTGGTAAGTGAGGCCTTAAAGGCTTTAACCGATTTTGTAAATATGTATTGCCTCTACTTAAGATAGACCATCAATATTAGATGACAGAGGGTGCGACTCTCCGTTCCACTACTGATCAGCTGTTTGAAGGGGCCATGACGCTCAGGCAAATGGGGCAAACTTGAAGTGACAGCTATGGCCTTTTTCAGATTGGACCTATATAAACAAGCAAGAGGCAGCAGTGCTTTCCCAAGTGCCGCATCCCCTTCCAACAGCTGATTGGTAAGGCTGCCAAAAGTGTAACCCCCTCCAATTTAGCTTTTAAAGTTTATCCTTGTTATAGACCATCTAGTTAAAAATCCTGAAAACCCCTTAAAAGGGAACCTGTCAGGTCGCTCTACCCCCTCTCTCCTATCACTACCTGTTCCTGCACCTTGCTAGCTGATCCCTAACGATCCCTGTCTGACCTAAAGGGGCCCTATAACGATTATTAAAAATGACTTCGAACTTACATATGGTCTCCATCTAGGAGACTGGAAAGGCGGGCTCCATCCGTCCCGCTGGGCGTCATCTCTCCTGGTGCTTTGCCGCCTCCTTTTTGAATTTCCCCCCCTCTCTGCAGCTGTAATGCCTGGCCTGAATGTCATATCCGGGTCAGTGCATTGTGGGCCCAATCATGTGATCGGCCCGATGCATTGTGGGATTAATCACGTGATCGGTGCGGCTTCAATATGGGCATTGCGCATGCGCCGGAGCCAGGCTGAATCACGTGATTAGGCCCACAATGCACGGGCCAGATATGACATTTTGGCCCGTGCATTACAGCAGCAGAGAGGGTGGGAAATACAAAAAGGAGGCAGCAAAGCACCAGGAGCGATGATGCCCAGCGGGGTGTGCTAGGAGACAGCGAAGAGAGGAGCCCGGAGCCCACCTATCCAGTCTCCTAGATGGATACTGTATGTAAGTTCTAAGTCATTTTTCATAATCGTTATAGGGCCCCTTTAGGTCAGACAGGGATGGTTAGGGATCAGGTAGGAAGATGCAGGGACAGGGGTAGAGTGACCTGACAGGTTCCCTTTAAAATCCTACTAATGTGATATAAGCTACATTACAGTATAATGTATAGTACCTCTAGCCCAGAACTCCTAGAAAAGTAAGCTGACAGAGCCATGCGATCACAGTCACAGCAACCCCATCACCAATCTAAGTAAGGGACTCTGTTATGGAGATAGTGGGGGTTCTACCTCTGGGTTCCGCTTATATCAGATATTTATAAATATCCTGTTGATATACCATGAAAATCAAATATTGGAGTAACACTTTAAAACTGGAAAAAGGAAGTTAATGGGACTAAAAAAAACAAAATTATTTGTATTATATTGTATTATATTGTAGACTCTCACACGTAACTAGAATTGAGTAAATGTAATATCTTTGTAATATCTTTACATTTCCATTTTAATTGTCCATTTCACATGTGAAGAGTATTTCCAAAGCTGTGTCCTTTAGCCAAGGTCTGATTTAGTTGCATAATCGCTTTCTGTGAAACATTGATTAGTTATGAGGTTTCGTCATATTGGAACAATGATGTTGCCCGAGTCACAGGAAAACATAGAAAGTGTAATAAATCCTAAGCAAAAACAACGTAGAAGCTGCAGAAGAGCCCACCTGAGGATGACCAGATATTGGATAAGGGTAGAAGTCTCTTCTGTATCTTCTCTTTTGTATTCTCCTTGTATTTTTGTCATACTTTTTTTCTGCTTTTAAAAGCACAAAATGGATCATCGCCTGGTTCTTTGTGCACAGAGCTCACAATTATTAATGGCCTGCACAGTTCGTGGTAAGAAAATCACAAATGAATGGAGATGTCACACTGCGTTTGGAAGATTCACTTCGACGTCGTATTTTTTGTCTTTTTCTTCACACCATTCTCACTGTGTGCTGTGAGGATTCTCCGATACCAACCGGGAACGGCGGTCACGTGACTGTGACTATGTGATGTGCAGACTCCTCCCAGGATGCAACTAGAGAGGTGCGGCCTTGTGCAATATAAATGTATTGGGTGAGGCCACACCCATTTACTTGGATTCTGCCTGGGAGTCTGCATATTAAATACTCACAGCTATGTGACCATCGTTCCCGGTTCTGACTCCGGAGAATCCTCACAGTGCACAGTCTGCATGAAGATCACAAGTCTGCAGTCACAGAGTGAAACATAGTGGGTCAACAGATTTT
This sequence comes from Allobates femoralis, assembly GCA_033576535.1. Classification (NCBI taxonomy): domain Eukaryota; kingdom Metazoa; phylum Chordata; class Amphibia; order Anura; family Aromobatidae; genus Allobates; species Allobates femoralis. The sequence continues at coordinate 71,738,432 of JARQOC010000011.1, forward strand.
TCACCTCAATAAAGCAGAGGTTGAGCTTTCACGCACCACAATGCATTAAGGGAGTCCTGGAGGTAGCCGAATACTGCCCTTGGCTATCTCTGTTGGTTCCATTAAGAGTGAATGGAGCGGAAGTCCACAGGATAGAGGATAAAAGTTTGATACCAAGATTGGAAGTTACCTTAGAAAAAGTAAAAAAACAATTCCATTTCAGGTACGGTAGTCATTGCGTGTCAGAAGGAATAAGGCCTACCTCTAAAGGCCAGGTTACACGCTGCGATGTGGCAGCGATCTGACCAATGATGTGGATCCCTGCCACATCGTGAACTGATCGCTGGTGAGCTGTCACACAGGCAGACTCACCAGCGATCAGGACCAGCGAGAACACTGGTAACCATTGTAAACATTGGGTAACTAAGCTGAGTGCGGTGCTTAGTTACCCGCTGTTTACCATGGTTACCAGCTTCCAGCACTTGCTATGCGGTGCTGGGAGGTCGTTCATCATTTGTCTCCCGCTGTCACATGTGCCGATGCTGGGCACCCTGCGGGAGGCCAGTTATAGATTTATGGTCCTGGCCCGACGTATCGTTGATCATTGATACGTGTCACACGCAACAATGTCATTTCGACATCGTTGCAACGTCACCAAATCAGTAAGAATGAGAATAGATCCCTAATTCAGCTACATAGCAATGCAGGAGTTTCAGCTATGTAGTGATAATAGTAACTTGCTCATATATAATGTTACCGCTATAGAAGTGAAAACCCGCCTTCTATAATGATTTCCGTTCTTTCCTTTAGACATAGTGCAGACCCTTTGACAAGTCTTGAAATAATGTTATGTTTTCACCATAGAAATTCTGAAATTTATTTCCACTGGGGAAAAGATGTTCCTTACTAATGCTAAAAAGGTTTAGAAAGTGTGAAAACATGGACTGCTGACAGCTTGTAATATATACACTGTTAAAACATGAATTGGGCGATGAAGGAGGGGTAGATTACTGGTGAGGCCTGTTTAAGGATGAGTTCACATATCCTGTAATCATCCATTAGGACTGATCCAGCAGAGATCTGTTGGAGTCTATGGAGAACGGATCCGTTAACAGATTGCTATTTATCTTCCACTGGATGTGGGCCCAATGTCTCCCTGAGCTGTCTGTGCCTCCCTAAGCCTATCTGTGCCTCACTGATCCGGTCTCTGCTCCTCCGCCTCTCTCTGCCTCTCTGTGCTCCCCTGCCTCCCATTGCCCGTCTGTGCCTTCATGTGCCTGTCCGTGCTCCCCCACCTACCTGTGCCTGCCTATGCGTCTTGTCATTTCCTGTCCCTGTCTGTACCTTTCTGTGCCTCCATGTGGCCCCCCACATCTTTGTGCCCCCCTCGGCTTCCCTGGGGCTGTGTGTGCCTCCCTTTGCTCCCTGTGTCTCCATGTGTCTCCCCGCTTTCCCGTGCCCCCCTCCCCCTTGCTGTGGATGAATGTGCCTCCCTGTTCTCCTTCGTCTCCCTGTGCCTCAGTGCATGTGTGCCTCCCTTTGCTTTTCTGTAACCCCCCCCCCCCCCCCGGCCTTTGTGAGCCTCCCTGTGGCTGTGTATGCCTCCCTGTGCTTTACTGTGCCCTCCTATGGATGTGTGTGCCTCCTTGTGCCTCCCTGTGGCCTCCCCATCTCCGTGAGCCACTCTGTGCTCCCCTCCCCGCCTCCCTGAGTCTGTCTGCACCTTGGTGCACATGCGCAGTAAATCAGACTGGCATCATCTGCATAGGTGTTCCTAGATGGCGCCGGTCTGATTTACTCCACCTGCGCTAATCTCGTTTTCACATGTAGTAAATCAGACCAACGCCATCGACATAGGTGTTCCAAGATGGTGTCATTCTGATTAGCAGCGCATACACGCGGGGTTAGCACAAGCGCATTAAATCAGACCGGCGCTATTTTGGATCATCTATGCCGATGTTGCCAGTCTGATTAACTGTGCATGCGCACTGGGTTAGCACATACGCAGTTAAACTTTTTTTGCCAGCATCAGCGTTATTCCATGGCAGGTTTTTGCGGCATGATATGGCGTTCGGGCACGTCGTTTGTGTGGCAGTATGCGTTCGGGATGTGTCATTTGTTAGTGTTCGATGGGCCTGCTGGTGGTACCGTGGAAAGAGCTGATATCGGCAGTAGTGGCTATAGTAGCACACTCATCAATTGGGTGTGTTAATATGGCTTCCGGCGTGCTTCCGGTGGCACATGGAGTTCTGGAATTCGTGAACATTGCCTCGGAAGTCGATGACTGACCGCACTAGGTAAGTACGGTATATTATAGATTTGTAACGGATCCTGTAAGCAAAAATCAGATCTTTTTGCAAGATGTACAGATGGCTGAATAGCAATCCATTAACAGATCCGTTCTCCATAAACTCTAGTATTCATGAAATAAAAAACAGATCCCTCGGAAACCTGTTATTTACCAACAGACAAAGTTATGTTTGCACCACTTTTGTTCCAGTGGATCTTTGCAGGATCTGTTCTAATCAATGATTGCTGGACATGTGAACTGGCCTTATTCCACTGGGCTCAGTTTTGTCTGTCCGCAGCGTTATGTGCTCTCTATGCCCACATTATGTGTATTTTACATTATTGGGTAAAGCTTAATATTGTTAAGCCTTTGGGTGGAGACTAGTGGCTATTGAGCACTAATATATCTGAAGTATTCATCTCTTCTTTCGTGAGATAAACAGCAGGGATTTGGGATTTTCCAGAATTAATCATTAGTTTAGACCAGAGGTCCCCAATGTCAGTCCTCGAGGGCCGAACCAGTGCAGGTTTTCAGGATCTCCTTAGTATTGCACAGCAGGCAATGATTCCAATCCCTGTGCAATAGTAAGGAAATCCTGAAAACCTGCACTGGTTCGGCCCTCGAGGACTGACATTGGGGACCTCTGGTTTAGACCTTTAATCAGGAAGTCTGTGGTGATTTGGCCAGGACGCTGTTAAGTGAGGTTAATAATAGGGACAGATTGGGGGCAGATTTCCTAATGTGTTTGCACCCAGATCCCTGGCAAAAAAAAAAGAAAAGAAAATGTGTAAGGCCGGCTTCACACCACGGCTTCAGGGATCTGGAGCTGTCCGGTGTGATTTTGGTCCCGTAGTATTCCTATGGGGCTAGATGACAGGGATTTGCCATCCGGTTCCCTGTAGGATCTGGCAGAATTCGTTTTTTTACCCTTACACAAAATCGCAGCTTGCAGCGTTTTTGTGTCCGAGGCCAAAATCTGATCCTCCCGGATCCGGTGCGATCTGGCGCCCCCTAACGTGGGAGTCTATGGGCCCCAGATCACGCCGGACTCGACAGAAAATCTGTCCGGTTCCCGAATGCTATGTGTTGACGCTCAGCACTGGCCGGCACTGAACTTCAGCACCTGGAGAGCCCCTGGCTGAGATTTCAGAACCGCGGCCAGCTACCCGCTAGACATGATTTTGAAACTTCAGCACTGGACAGCGGCAGCAGCAGTGCAGTGCCGGATCCGGGTGAAAACAGAACAGGAGGGCATATTTGACCTCCGCTTCTGTTTGTCCGGAGCTGTCAGGCTGTGTCCGGTGCCTCCTGCAAAACACCGGACAGTCTGACAGCAGAAAACCGTGGTGTGAAGCCGACCTTAGAAGAAATAAATAGATGTGAGTTAAGGCTCTCCAGGTGAGGTGGATCCTCCAAGTCTTATGTCCAGGTGGGCATGGGGTCCACAGATGTTGATGCAGAAAGCCTTCCAGTCCTTGCTGCCCACGTGCCTATGTGCACACATTGCATTTTTTGTTGCGTTATTTGGCTGCATTTCTTATGTAATTTGTCTACAGTACATGTTTAATAAAGTTAGTTTCATTCACCACAAAAGAAACAAATAAGCAGCAGTTGTAGTTTTGCATATTCTCATTCCTTTCAGTGGTGAAGAAATACTGCAAAAACACTGAGACAATTGACATGATTCTTCTTTAAAAAATGCAGCAGTTTTCCACTCAGTCAGGAACAAAAAAAGCAGCCGTGTCATGAGATTTCATAAGTCTCGTAGCTTTTGCTGGTACTGTAAACAGCAGCTTTAACCGTAATTTGCTTAAAACGCATGAAAAAAAATACTAAAAAATCACGTGTGAACATAGACTTAGAAAAGAGTCCAAAGACACATATGAATGTGTGTGTATCAATGGGCTTTAAATAGATCTAGGGAGATAATTGATCCATACCGAGTATCTTTAAAAACCCAATGTGGACCACAACATAGAGTAGCGGACCCAGGGGAAGGAAGTGTGGACCGGGATACCCGTGACAGGTGTGTACCAACATGGCACCATAATGTTGGTGCTGAAACGGGAAGTAAGCCACCTGTGTCCCCAGCATGAGTCTCTGAGAACCCATGTGGTGCCTTTGTAGACCATCTACTCTGAGCTTCCACTGTCTAAATATGACTAAATCTGCCCGTTTGTGTAAATATTTGTGCGGGAGGATGGAGCAATGATTGTGGCTGATTTCTCATTGTAGACAGTGTGCACCGTCCTCCGCTCTCCTTGTGAGTCGGCCCATTTGGCATCACCCTCATAATAATGCCGTGTGTACAAGTCTCGCCACCTGTTCGCTTCCCTTGGCATAATTTAACCCTCTGATGGAGCATCTAAGGACAAGCTGGTACTGATTTTCCTTCCGGATATAAATCTCCACTAACTGATAGCTCCTGGATATCTTGTTAGGCTTTGACAGAATCTTTAGTTTTTGAGAAAGTGTCTCACTTTACCCCACAGTGGTGTAAATCTTCTTGTATGACTCCATGTCTCGCTGTTCGGGGCTCGCCCACTACTAGGTGGCCTGTGCTGTGTGTAATTAACGGGTGGCAGGTTGCTGCCTGCATATAGTCACGGTTTATTAAACAAAGTTCACTTAGCAAAGCAAAATCTAAAAAGCAAACAACCTCCTGCATGCCTGAGCCGCCTGAAAGACCTAGTGCCCAGACAGGACGTCCTACAAGTAATGTGGGCCACTCTGAAGGAGGCCTGGAGTCCTGATATTAATGTGTTAACCCTTGGCAGCGTAAGGTAGACATTTAGTTAATAAATAAAGTAATTGGCTGGAACAGTAGAAATTCATTCTGGAGAAAGTCTATAGAGTTCACCAGCTCCTTTATGTGGCGCTCCCCCATTATGATCTACCATATCTTGCACAAATATCACGATCATATATGATTATTTATGGGCAGCACAGTAGTTCGGTGACTCTTGCAGCCTGGGGTCCTGGGTTAAAATCTCACCAAGGACAACATCTGCATGAACTTTGCATTCCTCCTGCACTCCAGAGCAATAGGAACAGTTTGACAGGTTTTGTGGTCTCCAGGGTGTGGAATCAGTAAAGGTACCGTTACACGGCACGACGTTGGAATGATGTCTGCAACAATCTCGTGGGCCGCGGTCGTTGCAGACATCGTTTTGACATCGCTGGTGAGATGTCACACGTCTAGTATCGTGGACGACGCAACAACGATGTTGTGTGAGCAGCTATCATTCGCAAACCCGTGAACGATTCCCTACTCATTGCTGTGAATGGGCGAAGTCATCCATGACATCGTTATCGCGGTGTCACACACAACGATCTAGCAGGTTGGCGGATCATTGATCATGAGGTTTCAGAACATGTTCTCAAACTGCGATCAATGATCCAACAACTTATTGTTGTTGAATCTCGGTGTTACACGCGACGATGTCCTGACGATGTTGCTGGACGCCTCCAAACCCGTGACGTATCAGCGACATCGTTAACGATGTCGCGCCATGTAACAGTACCGTTAGCCAAACCTCAGACTCGTCAGTTTCCTGGAACCAATTCTGAAGCCCCAGTTACACACACAGATAATCGTGCAGAGATTGGTCACAGATCTCTGGTTGCAGTGAAATCATGGACACATTTTCTACATTATGTGGCCGTGTACAAATGGAACAATGTGTCCATGATTTCACTGCAACCAGAGATCTGCGAACAATCGCTGCACAATTATCTGTGTGTGTAACTGGGCCTTAACTCTACTGAAATGGACCACGACTCCACAGCCCTGGTGTGCACTCGGTAAGCCAAGCCTTCGACTCCTCAACTATCCTGAATCTGACTCCACCAAAATGGACACCAACTCCACCCCTGATAGTCTCTTTGATCAGACACCTCTAAAGGTGCCAGTACATGGGAGTACTGTTGGACGTCTATCTCAGCTGGGAGTTTTCCCCAAACATGCACTGTGGACATAGCCTTCCTCTGCAGCACCGTTGTGCTTCTTGCTGTCAGGATGCTTGATAATAATGTACAGTACAGGGGAGTACAGGATCTCTGGGTTTACCTGTCACATTCATCACAGTCATGAGTTTGACAAGAGGACAACTTTCTATTGGTGGTGTGTGATTCAGCGTAGACGTATGTAGACCTTTCGAATGATTTAATTGGCCTCAGAGGTCACATTAAATGTGCTTACTTGTGCTTTTATTCCCAGCAGCGGGGTGGCTGAGTAAACTGCTGTGCCATGGAAACATGGAGACGTCTTTCTGTGCTCGGCTAATGTGGCTCTCCAATGCAGAGGCTTTATTATCTTCCTCTGGACGATTATTAGTTCTAAAAGGCCAAGATTTGACTTTTTAGTTTTAGACAAGTCATATTATCTGCTAAGTATAGCTGTCAGGTCAACGTGACTGTCTTCTGTGCACAGTTTTACATCCTTGGTGAGACATTGTAGAAACTTTAGTTGTTATAATCCACACAACTTCATTTATAGCTGGGCATTTTTTATACGTATCATCAGCTTGTTTAAAGATGTTTTCCAAACAATAAGGGCCCTTTAAGACATCCAGGCAACACATTCCAAGCACAGACCAGAATGCCGGAACCAGCTACTCTACTGACCAGAGCACGACACCTGCATGTATCTCTATGAGACTGTCAAGTTGGGGTCAGGAGACCGTGGTCGCATTGCGGTCTGTTGCATGGACTGGCCACGGATCTCTTGTGCTGAGTGTGACAGCCTCATAGAAATATACACAGGTGTCAAACTCTGGTCAGTAGAGCCAAGGCTAGTCCGTGCACTCTGTCTTGTGCATGGACTGTGTTGTACAAATGTCTGAAAGAGCCTCAAGATGTATTCATAAAAGGGCTCTGAACACTAATGAAAAATGTAAAAATGGTCTCAGCAACCCCGCATAAACCGTTCAGGTGCCCATCTGATCTCCACTAGTCTGTGCTTTCTCATCCTAACCTGGTCAGTGATGACCTACCTCATCCAGCAAATGACTCACATGGTAAGGTGAATTCACACCACGGTTTTCAGCTGTCAGGTTCTGTCCGGTTTGAACCTGACAAACTGATCCGGTTTTGCCACCATGTATCCCTATGGTGCCGGATTGGTCCTATTTGGCCATCCAGTTTTATGTTTTGTGTCCCTGATCCCATTTTGTCCGGTTTTTAACTGGGCACAAAATTGGAGTCTGCATCATTTTTTGCCTCCGGTGCAAAAATTGGACAAAATCGGATTGTCCCGGATCCAGGGCGATCTGGCGCCCATAACATGGGAGTCTATAGGTGCCGGATCCGTTAACAAAATCGGATTGGTTTCCGAATCCGATGTACATTACAGCGCAGGCTCTGAAATACTGCCGCGCTCATTCAGCTCCACCGACAACAGCATTTCAAAGACACGGCTGAATGTTCAGCACCATGGAGAACAGCACTACACACACGGCTGAGATTTCAGCACCATGAACATCAGCACTCCACACACAGGCAGATTTCAGCACTGTGGACAGCAGCAAAAAAACGAATCCTGCAAAAAACAGAATCAGAGGGCGTATCTGCCCACACTTTCTGCTCATCCTGTACGGTCGATCCTGCAGACAGAACCTGACAGCTGAAAACTGTGGTGAGAAGCCGGCCTTAGCTGGAAGTTCAGATGAGCAGCCGAGATTGTAGGCATTGATGCAGTGGAGCTTGTTCAGCCAGGGAGGCATGTGGAACAGCAACAAGTAGAGCTGGATAGGGAGAACAGCAAGTGTATGAATAAAGCTGGAGGTTCAGCAGAGGCAGTGTGCAGATAGCAACTTGATGATGCCTAGTTGCATGTTCATAAAGCACCTTGAATCAGCATATGAGTATGCAGGAATGTACCTTGAGCAGAACAGTTGGATGTACAGGTAGCACTCAGTCCCTCTAAGTAGATAATCAGGCACCTTGTGTAGCAAAGCTGGGTGCACAGAAATCACTAAGGAACAGCACAACTAAGGCTGGCTTCACACCAATCCAGCGCTCCCTAACATGGAGAAAATCCGTGAACCGGACGCCGGCTGCTGAAGTTCAGCATGAGCTACACTGAACTTCAGCACCAGGGAGCTGTCCCCTGTTAAACTGTTCAGCACCATTTCAGAGGGGACAGCTGAGCTTGGCTGAATCCGGCTACAAAGGCCGGCTTCACACCACGGTTCTATCAGGTCTGGGGTGAACCTGACAGCCCGGACCCGATTTTACTGTAGTGCAGCCCTATGGGGCCGGATGGCAGCTATCTGCCATCCGGTTTCCCTCTGGAGGATACGAGTGTATTCGGATTTTTCTCCTGGACACAAAAATGCTGCTTGCAGCATTTTTGTGTCGGGGGAGGAAAATCTCCCCACATTGGATCCTCCCGGATTCTCCCGGGTCCTCCTGGATCCAGGGCAATCCGGCCCCATAGACTCCCATGTTAGAGAGCGCCGATCCGGGAGAATCCAGGAACCGGACACCGGCAGCTGAAGTTCAGCGTGAGGTACGCTGGACTTCAGCCCCAGGGAGCTGTCCCCTGTGAAGCGGTTCAGCACCCGGCTGAATCCGGCTACAAACAGCATCGGAGGGCATATTAGTCCTCCGGTTCTGTTTGTAAATCCAGCCCGGGGCTGTCAGGTTCACCCCTGACAGCCCCGGATTGGATTGTGCCGTGGTGTGAAGCCAGCTTAAGCAGACAATCAGGCACTTTGTAGTAGCAAAGCTGGATACGCATATATGCAAAAACATACAAGACCCTATTGGTGCTTTTGTTTCCTCTTCTTTAGCTATACCACGGCAAAACTGGCCAACTGTGCACTAATTGTTTCCTCTGCTCCCCTGAGTATCTTGGTTTTGTTTTTTTATCCATCATCTGGATCCTTTTATTTAGTGCTCATTTTATGGTCTTAATCAGGGAGCATTGCTTTTATTATAATAATGCAGAGCAGCTTAAATTTATTCCCCAGAGAATCAAGTGGGCACTGCCCCATTGAAAAAATAGCACTAAATACGAAGTGGAACCATATGTCTAGTTTAAAAAAGAAAAACAAAAAATCAACAGAATACTCAGCCGGTCTGGATGACGTAGACATCATCCACTTCAATCCAGCTAGAAGAGGCGGCTGTTGAAGGGACGGGTAACACTGATCACAATCTGGATTCCCCCATCACACAAGTTACATGCCTGCTGGACATCTAAAAAACACTTTACCGTACCGTATTCAGGGCACCTGGAAGAACCCCATTTACATCATTAAAAAATTGATGGCGTAGTTTATATGCCAAAAAACTGGTGATCGGTTCCCTTTAAGTGATAATAGGATAGATCAGGCTTTGAATAATATTTTTTTATATCAGCTATTGAATGGATTATTTTTCTTCACAGTTCTGCAGAATGGAGCTGGCTTTCGGGGAGAGCAGATGTTGGCAGCCGTCTGACCTGGCTGCAGGCTCAGATTGCAGAGCTGGAATACAAAATTCATCAGCTGGCTGAGCTACATGGTCAGCTACGAAGCAAGAAGGTACCCAGTCATTACTGCTGAAGATCAATGTGTCTTACCTAATGGAAATGTCAGTGAGTTTAAGTGACCTGATACTTGTACGAAGGGCAGGCGTCCATGTACTGGGAGAAATCAGTTGTAGCCAGGGAAACAATTACCGTATATACTCGTGTATAAGCCGAGTTTTTCAGCCCAAAATTTGGGCTGAAAAGTCTCCCCCTCGGCTTATACACGGGTCAATACGGTAGGGCCGCTCATTATATATGCACTGCTTCCCCTGTCAATCAGCGGCAGGGGGAAGCAGTGCATATATGCCCCCAAATGCTGGCACTCTCCCCCCTTGTAAGGGCCCCCCCCCGCTGCGTATCTTACCATTCCGGTCTTCTGCACAGCGCCGCTCCTCGGTGCTCCGTTCTTCATGCTCCCGTCCGGCTACATCCGGGATCTCCGGCCGTCGCAGGCATATGACGTCATCGCGCGACGGCCGGGGATCCCGGATGCAGCGATGACGGAGCATGGAGAACGGAGCACCAAGGAGCGGCGCTGAGCAGAAGACCGGGATGGTAAGATAAGCAGCGGTGGGGGGGGCCCTTACAAGGGGGGCGAGTGCCAGCATTTGGGGGCTGCTATATACCCCCTGGGGGCTGCTGTATACTACCACTGGGGCTGTATATACCACTGGGGCTGTATATACCTCTGGGGCTGCTGTATACTACCACTGGGGCTGTATATACCACTGGGGCTGTATATACCTCTGGGGCTGCTGTATACTACCACTGGGGCTGTATACACCACTGGGGCTGTATATACCTCTGGGGCTGCAGTATACTACCACTGGGGCTGTATATACCACTGGGGCTGTATATACCTCTGGGGCTGCTGTATACTACCACTGGGGCTGTATATACCACTGGGGCTGCTGTATACTACTACTGGGGCTGTATATACCACTGGGGCTGCTGTATACTACCACTGGGGCTGTATATACTTCTGGGGCTGCTGTATACTACCACTGGGGCTGTATATACCACTGGGGCTGCTGTATACTACCACTGGGGCTGTATATACCACTGGGGCTGTATATACCTCTGGGGCTGCTGTATACTACCACTGGGGCTGTATATACCACTGGGGCTGCTGTATACTACCACTGGGGCTGTATATACCACTGGGGCTGCTGTATACTACCACTGGGGCTGTATATACCACTGGGGCTGCTGTATACTAACTACTGGGGCTGCTGCTGTATATACCACTGGGGCTGCTGCTGTATATACCACTGGGGCTGCTGCTGTATACTACCACTGGGGCTGCTGTATATACCTCTGGGGCTGCTGTATACCACACTGCTGGGGGCTGTATACCTGTGCTGGGTTCCACCCTCGGCTTATACACGAGTCAATAGGTTTTCCCAGGTTTTGGGGGCAAAAGTAGGGGGGTCGGCTTATACACGGGTCGGCTTATACACGAGGATATACGGTACATCTTTATTGTACTCTCTGACCGTGATATAACCTGAATTCCTGGTGAATTGATGGGTTACATTCAGTGGCTACATCGAATTGCAGTCAACAAACCACTGTCCCAATGAGGGTAGATTAATCTTTTGGATTAATGTCACAATCAAAGAGGATCAGTCACCAGATACCAAACCGTACTGATAATTAAAGGGGTGTCTGCTACTAGATAGGTCATCAATATTCGATTGGTGGGGGTGTGTCACCTGGCACCCCCTGATCTACATCTGCAAGGAGTTTGTATGTTCTCCCTGTGTTTGTGTGGGTTTCCTCTGGGTTCTCCAGTTTCCTCCCATATTTCAAACACATAATGATTGGATGTTTACATTGTGAGCCCCAATGGAGACAGTGTTGCAAATGTATGTAAAGTGCTATGGAATTAATAGTGCTATATAAGTTAATAAATATTATTATCAGCTGGTACCACCTCCAACAACAGGTAGAACAAAACAGGACAGCACCGTACACTGTTCAGCGGTTGCTCTGGGGTACTGCATGTCAGCTTCTATACGACTTAATATGATCTGAGCCATAGTACAAAGCAGCAGGCAGTTCATTGCACAGAGCTGTTCCACTTCATCCATCTGGAGCTGGTATCAGTGGGGGTGCAGGATGTCAGACCCCCACCAATCTGATGATATGGCCAGTGGCATAGTAGTGGACATACCCTTTAAATAGAACATCTCAGGAACACTCCTATTTGTACACATGTGCATTAGCCCAAAGCGTTAAATCACCTGATTAGCAGGAAAATCATGCAGAAAAAATGTGACAGTTCAGAGGCTGCATCTTTATACTGATTATATATACTCTGGATGTCAGTAGGGCTTCAGGTAAGAGAGCGGTACTGGTGGAGAGGGTACAAAAAACATGTACATAGAGGGTGAAGCAATCACAGTGGTATGAACAATGAATAATTCAAAATATAAAAGAAAACAACAAATGTTACTCAATACAGAATTAGATTAATATTGAGTCTATACAGCAAGCAATCCTAAGATCAGATAGACTTTGTGACTTCGGCTATGTTCAGACAGAGCGTTTGTGCTCTGCTTTTCTTTAATCCGACTTTGGTGTAGTTTCTGCACCAAAAACGGATCCTCTTTTTGTAAAAAAGCATCACAAATGCATCATCTGTTTGTGCTATTTTTTTAACTCCGTTTTCGGGGGATGCAGACAGACAGACACACATACTTTCTTACCCTCCCGCCATCCCATGTTGAGTCTTAGTGAAGTCTTCATCCCGGGCAGCGGCAGGACCTGTGAGTTGTCTGTACTTTGCTTCCAGGACCTTGCACTGCAACATGTGACTTAAGGGCCCGTTACACGCTACAATATCGTTAATGATATTGTTAGTACGTCAAAGCTTTTTGGGTGGAGCTGATCGTTGATGGGAGGTTTTTGAACCGGACCTAAAACCAGACGATGATCATCCGTCCAACCTGCAGCATCAGTGTGTGTGACAACTTGATAACAATGTTGTTAACGACTTCGCCTATTCAGAACCAAACGACCGCAAGTATCGTTCACTTCTTGCGGAATCGTTGCTGCGTCGTTAAAGATATCTGTACGTGTGACATTTCACTAGTGATCATTAAACGACGTTCAAGCGATCTAGGTCAAGTCTGATCGTTGGTTGCCTTGTTTGACCATTGAAGCGTGTAACGGGGCCTTTAGTCACATAGTGAGTTGCATGCGCAGGTCCTAGAAGCACCGAACAGACAACTCACAGGTCCTGCCACTGCCCGGGATGAAGACTTCCCCAGGACTCAACATGGGATCGTGGGGAGGGTAAGAGGTGCAGAAAGCGCACCAGAAAAACAGAGCACATATTGACATGCTCATTATTTCAGCTTTCTGCACCACTAAGGCTGGCTTCACACCATTGGTCTATCAGGTCTGCGAATGTCCGAGGTGAACCTGACAGCCCCAGACCCGATTTGCAAACAGAACCAGAGGGCAAATATGCCTTCTGGTCCTGTTTGTAGCCGGATGCAGCTGAGCTCAGCTGTCCCCTGCGAAATGGTGCTGAACCGCTTCACAGGTGACAGCTTCCTGGTGCGGAAGTTCAGCGTAGCTTACGCTGAACTTCAGCAGCCGGCGTCCGGTTCTCGGGATCCTCCCGGATCAGGGCAATCCGGCCCCATAGACTCCCATGTTAGGGAGCACCGGATTGCCCTGGATCCGGGAGGATCCATCCAACCCCATATGGCTCGCTTACAGTAAAATCAAACCGGACAGCCCCAGACCTGATTGAACCGTGGTGTGAAGCCAGCCTTAGGCTGGCTTCACACCACGGTGTGATCAGGTCCGGGGACTGTCCAATGTGAACCTGACAGCCCTGGACCCGATTTGCAAACGGAACCGGAGGGAAAATATGCCCTCCGGTCCTGTTTGTAGCCGGATGCAGCTAAGCTCATCTGTCCCCTGCGAAATGGTGCTGAACCACTTCACAGGAGACAGCTCCCTGGTGCTAGCTCACGCTCAAGCTCACGCTGAACTTCAGCAGCCGTCGTCCGAGTCCTCCCGGATCGGGGCAATCCGGCCCCATAGACTCCCATGTTAGGGAGCGCCGGATTGCTCCGGATCCGGGAGGATCCAATTTGGGGAGATTTTTCTCCCCAGACACAAAAATGCTGCAAGCAGCATTTTTGTGTCCGGGAGGAAAATCCACATACACCCGGATCCTCCCGAACAGATGGAAACCGGATGGTAGATAGCTGCCATCCGGCTCCATCTAGCCCCATAGGGCTGCACTACAGTAAAATCGGGTCCAGGGCTGTCAGGTTCACCCTGGACTGCCCCGGACCTGATAGGCTGGCTTCACACCACGGTTCTAACGCAACAGTCAAAAACACTGACGTCTGCACAACAGATTGTAAATCCCATTCCCTTTGCTGCAGATACTGATCTGTTTTTAGTGCAGTTTAAAAAAAAACAAAAAAACGCAGCACCAAAAATGGATCAAAAACGTCCAGTGTGAACATAGTTTTAAACTCCTTATCTATCTGGTTATCCTACTTCTTATTCTCATAGATGGTTCCTTAATCAGCAGTGTGACATGCCGGGCCTGTGTATAATTATGTTACATGCTAAATTATAGTTTACCACTCCACCTCTGTCCGTGGGTGGCCTCTTTAGGAACAATCACGCTAAATGTTACCATTGCTTATCCAGGCAGGTTTTATTTCTGTCTCCTAGGGAACTCTGGTGTTTCAGGAATGTTCAAATTGCATTCTCGGGAAAGACACACATCTGCCACATCCAGGCACTCCACTACAGCCTGCAGAGACGCCGGCAACACCCTCAGAGGGAAACAATCCGCCCGCAGCAATGGATTTAGAAATGTCTCCAAGCAGCCCGACCCTGCTCCTGAGAAACATAGAGAAGCAGGTATTAAAGTCCAGACACTGTGGTGCTTCATTGTACCGCGTAATTGTGAACCAGAGACCCATGAAGTTATTTCATCTCACTGGCAGAGAAAGCGCCATTAACTTGATGAGAAATCTGTAATCTGGGTAATCTGGATTTACAATTAACTTGGTAAAGTTCCTGCACCTTCTCTGGCAGTGTCCTGAGCACAGCTTCACACAGCACTGTTTATCCCTGTAAATGATCTGTACAGAAAGCTTTGCTTCAGTGATCGCCAGCCAGAAACTGATGGAATCACTTGTCAGCCTCCGCAATGTCATCACGTATAGATATAGTCTTAAAGTGAACCTGTCACCTTGTTATTACTTTCTGCCACCTAATAATAATAATATTAATTATTAGTATTAGTATTAATTATGATCACAGCAATTCACTACTAAAATTTACAAAAAGTGAAGATTCTATTTTAACAGTTCATAAAACACAATATGATTGAAAAGTAGTATGAGACAAAATGATTAAGCATACCTTTAATGATCCACAAGTAGCAAATAGTATACACTGACTGCATGGTCTCAGCCAGCTATGCTGGACTCTAAAACACTGTAATTTCCACATTAAAATCTGACGGGGACGGAGGCAGACAGGCGGCTCCCAGCGGCTTCTCCCCTCCCACTTCCCTTGAGTGCTTGGTCTCTCTCTGTGCGTGTATGAGACCTCTCATTCTCTTGCTTTAAAGTGAACCTGTCACTAGTGATGGCCGAACCCAAACTGTAAAATTCTGGGTTTGTACTGAACATCTAGTGTTCATGCACAGATCCCGAACATGGGTTTCCCTGGGAAATCTGTGCTACATTTCGGGTCTGGGGGCTGTAAAAGAAAACACATCATTAGTGAACATTATCATTGCAATTACCTGATCCTGCAGCGTGCGTCCCGACGTCCCGGCAGCATCTGCTTTCGGCGCTGCTGTTTAACTTCCGGTGATATTCACTGCACTTCCGAGAACAACTTCAGTTCCTGGCAGTGTTCACAGTGACGTCAGGGGTCACCCAAGTTCATGGCTCAGCTATGAACTCAATTGACCTCTGTCACCGCTGTCTCATCCTGCTTGTCCCTCTGAACAGACGCTTGTCTGTTCAGAGCGATGAATCAGAGCTGAAGCTGCTCTGCTTGTGGACTATATCAGAGGGAGGGGGATTTTTTAAATTAAGGATGGAATCCTTAAATGTGTTTTTTGTTTTATTTCTAATTTTAAAAAATTGTCTCTGTGTTGTTGTTTTTTTTTTTTTTAAATGCATGCCGCCTAACACCTGGGTCGCTGGGAGAGCCAGGTAAAGCACCTGGAAATGGCGCTATGATGAATGTGCCATTTTAAGGGGCGGCTGCGGGCTGCAGTTTTCAGTGTGGGGGCCCAGAACGTTTGGACCTTATCATGCTGAGAATCCCAGCCCCCAGGGTTTTACCTGGCTTGCAATCAAAATATGGTGGGAGCACACACATTTTTGTTTAATTATTCATTTAAAGAATTAAAAAGAAAATTGGGCTTCCCTGTATTTTGATTGCCAGCCAAGGCAAATGCTGTCTCTTCCCACCCCCTATGTGCTCTCCCCCCAGTCCACTCTCTTTCACCCCCCCATCCGTTCTTTCTCTCCCCCTATCCACTTTCTCTCTTCTCCCTGTCCGCTTTCTCTCTCCTACCTGTCCGCTTTCTCTCACCCCCCCGTCCGCTTTCTCTCACGCCCCGTCCGCTCTCTCTCTCTCGCTTGTCTACTCTCTCTCCCCCCTGTCTGCTCTCTCCCCCTGTCTGCTCTCTCTCCCCGTCTGCTCTCTCTCCCCCGTCTGCTCTCTCTCCACAGTCTGTTTGCTCTCTCTCTCCCCTGTGCTGTCTTCTCCCCTCCTGTGCTCTCTTCTTTGAACTGTATCCCCCCTGAGCGCTCGCCCCCATTTGCACTCTCCCCCCGTGCGCTGTCTCTTCCCTCCCCCTGTGCTGTCTTCTCCCCTCATGTGCTCTCTCCCTTGATCTGTCTCCCACCGTGCGCTCTCTCTGTCTCCCACCGTGCGCTCTCTGCCCCCCTGTGCGCTCTCTCTGCCCCCCTGTGCGCTCTCTCTGCCCCCCTGTGCGCTCTCTCTGCCCCCCTGTTCGCTCTCTCTGCCTCCCTGTTCGCTCTCTCTGCCCCCCTGTGCGCTCTCTCTTCCCCCTGTGCGCTCTCTGCCCCCCCCCCCTGTGTGCTCTTGTTTTCCCCCGTGTGTTTGCTCTTTCCCCGTGTGCATTCTCCGACCCCCCTGTGCGCATGACCCCCAGTGCTTTGTCTCTTCTCCCCCCCTGCCTTCCTTGTGCTTCCTCCAGGAGATGTGGTATGATCAGACCATGTCCCTGTACGGTCAGACACATCCATTCTTAACCAGCATATCGGCAAAGTGTAAGGAATACCTTGGAAGAAGTAACTGGCTGTTGTTCATAGCACTAACATATAGAGGTGGAATACGGAAGTGGGGTTGATGTCATGCTGTTCTCTTGTTTTTCAGAGCGCTAAACTGACGGAAATGGTCAGCAGTCTGATAACTGCCATCCCCATTAGTCTGTCTCCTAATAGTCATGTTAAACCTTTCGCAAATGGAAAGATCTCTACCAGAGTTCCTCATGGGTAAGGCTTAGTGATTGTAAAGATAATCAGTGCACCTTCTACTTGTGAAAAACAAACAGACAGCAAAACAGTCACGCTCCAGGGGCAATAATCTTTGTGAACAGTCTTATTCGAGTCATGAGTCAAAGATCTTCTTTCTTGTAGAGCATCACAGCTGCAGAAGGCAGGAGCGGCCACCAGGAATGGATTCTGCAAGCAGCAGATAGTAAATAAAAGAAAGCGCATTCGCATCAAGGCCTCCTCCACTCCCAGGAGCAGCTCGGCCCGCACCAGACCTCTGCTGTTATTTCACAAGCGGAACCTATACCGAATGCTTCCAAGCTATACGCCTTTACATATGGTGAGGCTTGTATGACAAGATGTCTTTTAAGAATGCATTCCCTCTGCCAGTAATCTTATGCTCTCTTTACAAGTTGAAGTTTCTGCCATTGTGCAGAGCAAATGGCAAACGTTATGAGCATAGTTTTATAAAAGTATTCCGATTTGTCTCTTGTGTTATAGAATCCATCATTACTTATTAAAGGAATGATCTGCTTACTGGAGATATTGGAATCACACAAATTTGTAGGTGGCTTGAGTGTATACCCTACTCGGTCACTAGTCCATAAAATTTGGTTGCCATGTAAAAGACTGCTAGGGATGACAGATTGCTAAAAGTATACACTTATATGGAATAACTCATATGGAGGAGTTGCGGAGATTGGAGGGATTGGGAGAGTGAAGGACTCTGGGATTGAAATATGTGGATCATACTCGGATAATCAACTTAAGCCGTTCAAACAGCTGAAACAGGAGTTTAATTTGCGTGAATGTGAGTTTAAATACTTGCAACTAAGACAGACAATATAGGCTGAGGATGCCAACTCTGATCCTTCCATTTCCTGTAATGGGCTGTTAGACTTCATAGGCAAAATCAACAAAAGGAATCGTCTCTCTGGCATACAGCTTATTGCTGTGATAGATTTTGGGGGTCCAATGGCTCAGGTTCAGATTTAGTGGGAGAAGGATGTGGAGAGCATTTCTACAGCGGTATGGGAAGCTGTGCTAGAATCTCAGGTGCTTTCAATGAACACGATGCAATGAAAGTTTCAACTGTTTATAGTTCAGTGTCTATAGGACACCTAAGTATTGCATAGAATGGGCGTTAAGACGGGTGACTAAGTTTTAGTTAGTTGCAGAAAAGGTACTGCATAGAAAGAATGCTGAAAAAAATGATAACATGTTTTTTATAAATTCACAAAATAGAAATTGAATGTATAGAAGGGAAATCTAAGTCAAATCATTATTTAGTGTGACCGCCCTTTGCTTTCAAAGCAGCATTAAAGCATTAGCTTTTCTCTAGGTATGCAAATTGTCACTTCAGGGAGGAGGTAGACAAATTCTAGTGCCACCTATTGAAGGAAGCAAACCTAAAAGTCATAGTTGACTCTATAACAAGCCTTTTAATGTGACCTAGGATTTGTGTCATATCGAAGCCCCAATCTGCAGATGCTGCGTTTCAAGGTGATTACCCCTCATCAGTGCAGTGTATGGGATTCTGGGTGTATGAGAGGCTAAGACGAGGTCTAGGGGAACAGCTATTCTCCTTATGCCGGCTGACAGATTGATCTCCATAAGGAGAATAGCTATTCCTCCAGTCTTAGCCTCTCACACAGCCAGATCAGAATCCAATACACTGCTCTGATGAGGGGCAGTCACCCCGAAATGCAGCATCTGCAGATTGGGATTCTGATCTGGCACAAATCCTAAATCATATTAAAAGGCTTGTTAAAGAGTCAGTTATGACTTTTAGGATTGCTACCTTGAATAGGTGGCACTAGAGTTCATTCATCTACTTCCTCTCTGAAGTGACAATTTGCATATTTCCCAGAGGAGCATTGCGGCTATAAGTCTCCTCATGCCGATAGGCAGAATGATCTCCATAGGGTGAGTAGCTATTCCCCCAGACTTTTTTAGGTACACTTGCTCAGTTTTTGAAAGAAGACAATAGGTTGGTTGTTTCAAATATTTTGAGGAAACAAATCACACATCTACTGTGAGTGTAGGATGTTACACAATCCATCTGTCTCTTCATGTAACTCCAGACAGACTCCATTATATTCAGATCAGGGTCTTGATCATGACTTCTAGGACTCCTTTTTATTCTTTACGCTGAAGTTCTGAACTGATGGCACTGCTGCCCATTTTTTTATTTTAACGGAAAGTAAGCATGATTTGTCTTTCATTTTCTGCGCTAACTTTTCTTGGCTGACCACTTAATCTACTGTCCTCAATGTTGCCCATTTTTGGGACTTTTTCAAGAGCACATCTTGAAACACCAGCCTGTTTTAAAATCTCTGCCTGGGAGAGATCTTGCTGATACAGTATAACCACCTGAGTCCTTCTTGCTTTGCTCATTCTTGCCATGGTATAGTAACTGTGAAATGAAGTTGTCTTCCACAACCTCACGATTGCAGATTTCAGCTGTTCCTCACCCACCGCAGTTTTACGCCTCCTACACATCTGTTTCAGCTAATTAATTTGTTTCAACGTTCATTTGAGAATGATGATTAGGGATGAGTGAACTGGACTTTAAAGTTCAAAATTTGTACCGAACACACTTTAAAAATTGTTTCAGAGTTTGGGTGCTTTACCACTGGAGCGAGCATCGCTGTGGTCGGGTACACTCGGTGCTCATCCCAGTGTGAGGTGTGTGCAGTGTTTGAATGGCTCACACTGGGGGTAAAATCAACATTATCAGATGTAGTGTGTACAAAGGAAAAAAACTCCCTCCCCCAGAAGTGTCTTGCTTATACTGGATGTATGTGGGAAGAAAGCCGAACTGCTCTATCAGTGACTTCCAATGAGGTTCGGGTTAAGTTTGGGACCAGAATAGAAAAAAGTCTGTCTGAACCCCCAGAACCTGAACTTCCATGAGTCCGCTGATCTCTAATGACGATCATTATCATCCGTTTGGTATAACTGGTTACACACATAACTGACTATAATCCTACAAAATCCCTTTTGGTATGCATGTGTACCTGGAAGGATTGGTACGTTCACACAAAGGAAGGTCACACCAAATATTGATTTGATATCTCTTTTGTCCATTCACTTTGCATTTTGTTATTTGCTAAAAAATAATCCGTTAACACTTTATTTTTGAAAGCATTCTTTGTTCCACACCTGCCTAAAACATTTGCACTATACTATACATTAATATGGCTTTTAGTTTTGATGTAGTTTCTTCAGTCCTGTGTTTTCCTACATTCACATGGCTTGTATTACTGCAGGATCAAAGACCAGTTGATGTAAGTAACACATTATGGCAACCTGTGAACTACAGCTCTACCTGGGTCAGTTGTGAGATACCTCAGAAACCTGTGCTGGTACCAAACAAAGTCTGTGAGATAGACCCTGCCTTCCACCCTGTCCTGTCACTGCCTTCTGGTAAGCTTCCATACTGACTACATCTCCCGGCCATGTGCTTTATTCATTTTCACCTGTCTGACATTGGATTTATCATCTAGACCTCCCGCTACGTCTGCACATGGAGGGTTTACTGACATGCAAGATGGATATTAATGATTCATTGAACAGCAGATTGTTCAGTCCTTATTATGACGATGACGAAGATGATGTTAATGAGGATGATGATGACCGTCTACCTCATGGTATGTCTATAGATTCGGGTTTACATTTGTAATGTTTCCCACAATGTTTGGTTTTAGACAAACTATATATTCTTTACAATAAAATCATTCCTTGTTATTTTGTTTATTTTTTTTCCCCCTCACTTAAAAGGTTTCAAATATATAGATAAATCTCGGGTCCCCAACCTGTAGCTTAGGAGCCACATGTGGCTCTCGGGCTAGTGATGTGTGGCTTGCAGCTGTCTTCCAGCTTGGTGCATAAACACCAGGTCTAGCAAACAGCTATGAAGAGCAGGTCTCCAGTTGGTGACATTTGTGAGTAGCTCCACACACAAAGGAGCATATCTGAATGGGGATAAGGTAGGAACTCTGGGATCTTGGTAGTCTGCCTTGGTGTGATGCCTGTGGAAAAGCTTTGGCTGACTGCTATTATACCGGTAATGGGGGCTCTAGATGTCATTACTGTGAGGGGGCAGGACCTGGATGTGGCTCGTGACCTTCTCTCAGTGCTGAATGTAGCTCACGACCCTCTCTCAGAGCTGAATGTGGCTCGCGACGTTCTCTCAGTGCTGAATGGGGCTTGCAACCTTCTCTTAGTGCTGGATGTGGCTCGAGATCCTCTCAAGTACGCAGGGAATTCGCGGCGATGTCCGGATCGCGGGAGGCATCATGACAATCGCGGGGACTGTCGACGGAGCTTACGGCGATGTCGCGGTAGTGCGCGGCTACGCTCGTGGTGCCACACCAGCGAGTAACTCCATGTTGTAGATAGGCGATCGCCGAACATTGCAGTGCGCTTACCAGGGCGATTAGGCGATCGCGAGCAACTCGCATTTCCACATTTGGAAAACTGGCGATGTATCGGCGATTTTTCCCGTTCGCCTGTACACGGGAATCTCGGCTGTCCGCAACCTGCAGCCTCAGTTGCCGGCAACATCGCGGAGATATCTCCCTGTGTGCGGTACTTAGGCTATGGGCTCGCGACTTCCTTCAGAGCTGAATGTGGCTCGCAACCTTCTCTTAGGTACCTTGCGTGACGCAGGTGGATACAGCCCGCTACAGGCTACAATGTAGCTTGTAGCGTCAATGTAGCCATCGTAGCGGCGTCTGAAGACGCGATCGCTACAGCCGGCGACAGATACATCTGTTTATGGGCTCTGCTCGAAACTGATGGCTACATCGCCGATTGGTAGCGAGTGTATCGGCGTGTAAAGAAGAACGGAGGGAACTCCGGACACCCTGCGATGTAGCTGCAATGTTAGCTAGGCGTGACCCAGGCTCTGGGATACCGCGCCCATCACCGACATTGGAGGAAGCTCCTGCATGACGATTGGTAGTCGCTGCATAGGGAGGCATATTTAAGGAGCTGACCAGTCACAACTGACACAATCGCTCGAGCGTGCTGGATGTCTCAGCCTCCTGCGATGCCTGGCCAATCTGATGATATTGCGCTGTCTATCATCGTGACGGAGGTGCAATGTAGCTAAGGCGTGCCAGCTCGGGATACCGCGCCCCATCACCGATCATTGGAGGAAGCTCCTGCATGACGATGGTAGTCGCTGCATAGGGGGCATTTTAAGGAGCTGACCAGTCACACTACACAATCGCTCGAGCGTGCTGGATGTCTCAGCCTCCTGCGATGCCTGGCCAATCATGATGATATTGCGCTGTCCTATCATCGTACGGACGGCTCGTAATCCACGATTGTGGCACGCCTATGTGCTGTCCCTGCTGTACCAGGTCCGCCCATATTAGCTTATTGTAGCGCTGTGTAAACGTGTTACGCTAAGCTACAGCTGGCTACTTGACACACACGGCGATGTAGCTAGCTACAGATGTAGCGTGGCGTAGCGCACCTTATGGCGGCGTGTAAAGAGGGTGCGTTGACCGTTTGTAGCCGTTTGAGCGTGCTCGTGCACGTGAAGTAGCGGGATGTATCCAGCCTGCCGTCGCGGCGTGTAAAGGTACCATTAGTGCTGGATGTCACTCAAGACCCTCTCCAGTGCTGGAAGTGGCTCGCGACCTTCTCTTAGTGCTGAATGTGGCTCGAGACCCTCTCTCACTGCTGGATGTGGCTCAAGACCCTCTCTGAGCTGAATGTTGCTCAAGACCATCTCTGAACTGAATGTGGCTCTCAAGGATATTGAGACCCTCTCTCAGTGCTGCATGTGGCTCACGACCTTCTCTAAAGGTACCTTTACACGCCGCGACGGCAGGCTGGATACATCCCGCTACAGGCTACAAATGTAGCTTGTAGCGCCAATGTAGCCCGTCGTAGCGGCGTCTGAAGACGTGACGCTGCAGCCGGCAACAGATACATCTGTTTCCTGGGTCTGCTCGAAAACTGATGGCTACAACGCCGATGGTAGTGAGCTGTATCGGCGTGTAAAGAGGCAACGGAAGGGAACTCTGGACACCCGGGGCTGTAGCTGCAATGTAGCTAAGGCGTGACCCAGGCTCCGGGATACCGCGCCCCATCACCGATCATTGGAGGAAGCTCCTGCATGACGATTGGTAGTCGCTGCCTAGGGCGGCATATTTAAGGAGCTGACCAGTCACACTACACAATCGCTCGAGCGTGCTGGATGTCTCAGCCTCCTGCGATGCCTGGCCAATCATGATGATATTGCGCTGTCCTATCATCGTACGGACGGCTCGTAATCCAAGATTGTGGCACGCCTATGTGCTGTCCCTGCTGTACCAGGTCCGCCCATATTAGCTTATTGTAGCGCTGTGTAAACGTGGTACGCTAAGCTACAGCTGGCTACTTGACACACCCGGCGATGTAGCTAGCTATAGATGTAGCGTGGCGTAGCGCACCTTGTCGCGGCGTGTAAAGGAGATGCGTTGACCGTTTGTAGCCGTTTGAGCGTGCTCGTGCACGTGAAGTAGCGGGATGTATCCAGCCTGCCGTCGCGGCGTGTAAAGGTACCTTTAGTGTTGGATGTGGTTCGAGACCCTCTCTCAGTGCTGAATGCGGCTAAAGACCCTCTCTCAGTGCTGGATGTGGCTCGAGACCCTCTCTCAGTGCTGGATGTGGCTCGAGACCCTCTCAGTGCTGGATGTTGCTCAAGACCCTCTCTGAACTGAATGTGACTCTCAAGGATATTGAGACCCTCTCTGTGGTGGATGTGGCTCGAGACCCCTCTCTGTGCTGGATGTGGCTCGAGACCCCTCTCTGTGCTGGATGTGGCTCGAGACCCCTGTCTGTGCTGGATGTGGCTCGAGACCCTCTCTGTGGTGGATGTGGCTCGAGACCCTCTCTGTGCTGGATGTGGCTCGAGACCATTTCTGAGCTAATTGTGGCTCTCAAGATCAGAAAGATTGGAGACCTGTTGAGATATAGTAGATAGTGTTCAGCACTCTGTTTTCTGTTCTAGCACCCCTGAGGGGACATTTAATACAATGAACTAATGAACTCATGACTCTCTCAGTTCTGGATGTGGCTCGTGACCTTCTCTCAGTGCTGAATGTGGCTCGAGACCCTCTCTCAGTGCTGGATGTGGCTCGAGACCCTCTCTCAGAGCTGGATGTTGCTCAAGACTCACTCTGAACTGAATGTGGCTCTCAAGGATATTGAGACCCTCTCTGTGGTGGATGTGGCTCGAGACCCTCTCTGTGGTGGATGTGGCTCGAGACCCTCTCTGTGGTGGATGTGGCTCGAGACCCTCTCTGTGGTGGATGTGGCTTGAGACCCTTTCTGAGCTGATTGTGGCTCTCAAGATCAGAAAGATTGGAGACCTGTTGAGATACAGTAGATAGTGTTCAGCACTCTGTTTTCTGTTCTAGAACCCCTGAGTAGACATTTAATACAATGAACTAATGAACTCAATAATGCCACAGTGACCATTACTGCTCTCTAGTGGTGGCTACAGGTAGCCAAAAATGTTGGCTTTAAAATCGATGTCTGTGCAGGGGGTGTGAAGTGCTGTATCAGTAAAAATGAGTGCTGTAAAGATATATTAAGAAATTCAGAAGCAAAACAGTGAAAAAACTGCAAGTTTGCCATTGTATTCTATTTCACCCCACGTTGAATTTCTCATTTTTCTGTACATTATATGGTAAAATGCATTGGCTTATCAAAAAATAGTTACAACACCTGAAGGAAGGAGAGGTAAAACGAAACCATAAAAATATAATCTTGGCCTATCCCTAAGGTTGAAAAGAATCCTGACAGCGGATACATGCTGCCCGATCCCCAGGCAGTATGTGCCTAGACACTGACTGTATGATTTCAGACAGATATGCTTAACTGTTAAGCCTTGTGGTGTTTAAGAGAAAATATAGTGTAAAAGTCACCTGAAGCCGAGAGGCATATGAGACTAATTGGTCAGGCGGGTCTCTGGTGACTTCTCACCCGCTCACTGCCCTGAAGTGACGGGTCTCTCATTGTGTGTAGGTAGAAGTATAGTGAGAGACCTGTCAGTCCAGGTTAGCAATGAAACTATGTTTTTGTCTGAAACGTTGCAGGACTTTAGAGTTAAACCTATCTGGCTGCGATCATACAGCGAGTATCTGATGCATGCTGCCCACGGATCGGACATCATGTTTCAGCCGCCACATTCCTGTTCAAGTCTCTTGTGTAATATACATCCCTGATGTTAAAGGGAACCTGCATTGGCTTTTCAAAAAATAGAAGAAAACCATTGGAGTGCTGTATCAGTAAAAATGAGTGCTGTAAAGATATATTAAGAAATTCAAAAGCAAAACCGTGAAAAAACTGCAAGTTTGCCATTGTATTCTATTTCACGACACGTTGAATTTCTCATTTTTCTGTACATTATATGGTAAAATGCATTGGCTTATAAAAAAATTGTTACAACACCTGAAAGAACACCTATATTTTCGGAACACACAACTCTGTCACGGCTATGGACTTGCGGCGCGAAAGATGTACGCCCATATTCCTTTGTGGATAGCGGCGTGTGAAGCGGCGACGGTATTCAACAGGAAGTAAGCTGCAGGATCTGTCAGAACTTCGGGGGAACAAAGATTCCTTCAGTTGACAACGCAATGGCGGCGTGTACTTGCGGCATCGGCGATCGGTATCAACCGTCAAAAACGTGCGCGTGCACGTACGGTGGATACCTGTTGCTAGGCACAGTGGCAGCGTGTAAAGGTACCTTAAGGGATAGGCCAAGGTTATATTTTTATGGTTTCGTTTTTCCTCTCTTTCTTTCAGGTGTCGTAACTATTTTTTTATAAGCCAATGCATTTTACCATATAATGTACAGAAAAATGAGAAATTCAACGTGGGGTGAAATAGAATACAATGGCAAACTTGCAGTTTTTTCACTGTTTTGCTTTTGAATTTCTTAATATATCTTTACAGCACTCATTTTTACCGATACAGCACTTCACACCCCCTGCACAGACATCGATTTTAAAGCCAACATTTTTGGCTACCTGTAGCCACCACTAGAGAGCAGTAAGCCGTGTGCCTGTAGCAACAGAGACTGGTAAGTATTACTGGTTTTCTTCCTTTTACAGCCCTTCCTTGCCACCATTTTAAAACAATAAAGTCCGGGCTTGTGGTTCTGGCTCAAGTTTGGGACAAGTATGTCCCGAAAACACTCTCTTTAAAAAAAGTCTATCTGGATCTGCTGAACCTGGACTTCTGCGAGTTCACCCATCTATAGTGAGGAGCATCATCAGACGTTGCTTCTTCCAAGTCTCTTTTATAAACCCAATATAAATCGAAAGTTAGTTGTTGCATTGTTAGGATATGTTTGTCTATTAAATTCCACTTCTAGCCACACAGAAATGGCCTAGGGAAGCGACGTCTGCAAGAACTCCAGGGAATAACTCCACTTAACTGTTTAAAAATGGGATTCTTATCCATTGTGTCCCATAGTTGAGAACAGAATATGTCGGCTGAAATTGCCTCACCCTATAAACATCACTCCACACTGATCTGCCATTAGGTGTCTTCCTTCTGATCTGATGCCTATTGTCAAGTATAATTGATCTCTAAGAGCTGAGACTCCAAGATGGATGACAGGAGTGGGGAGGGTCTGATCACATACAGGCATAACAGTTGGGTGGGCTTTCAGTTCAGAGCTAGTAAACTATTGTACAATTACATGAGTAATGCATGCAGGGAACTGAAAGTAATTCCTGTACCTATAGTGCTGGCAGAATGCTGATGAATCTTTTTCCCCAAGGCAGTCCTCTTCAATAGAATCATGCTCTGTAACATGAGACTATGCACCTAAGCAATTTAGGGCTTGTTTTGCAGAAAACCTGCAGAAAAACCTAGTCGTCTTGCCCTCATTCTGCAAAATGAGGGCAAGACGACTAGGTTTTTCTACAGGTTTTGTAGTAAAGGATACATATGCCATAGTATGAGCACCTCCAACAATTGTTATGCGAGATTAGATCATTGTACTGATTGTGAGATTCATTGTTTTTCTGGGTCTTTCTCTAGTACCTGCCAAATGGAGGAAGAGCTGTATACCGAGCCCTGGGCCACAGTTAATACTTCAGACGTCTGATCGAGAAGGAAGACTTGGAAACAGGACCGAGCCTGGTAAAACCAACACTGAAATCATTTTGTTTTTGGAGTAAACATTATCATCATCACTATGTAACAATGTGTTATGCAGTGCTATTGGCCGTATATTTAAGCATTTCGCACCAGGAGGTGATTTTGCTGGTACCTATCTCTTCTTAAGGCGTATTCAAAAGACATAGTGAATTATTGGAATAGCTATACAGCCATTATAGCTGGACGAATGACAAGTCAAAATCTTCTTAATAGGGAGTCTGACGGTAAAATATAGTTCTGAGCTAATCGTATCTGAAGAATGGTATCTTTATTGTCCAGACACCTGATATACTTACCCAGAAAATGAGTTTTTATCATATATGCTAATTAACTGCTCTGTGCACTGTGGGCAGTCCCATGCACTTAATCTCAGTCCCTCTGCCCAGACTCCTCTCCCTTTATTGATTGACAGCTGCAGTTGAACTATAGGTGTCTGGCCTGAAATCCTGCGTATGCACTGACAACTCAGTTTCCGAAGTCCTTAAAGGTCTTTCCCTGATAAATTTACCATATTTTTCAGACTATAAGGCACGCATTTTTTGCTTCCAAATTTTGGAGGAAAGTGGGTGGTGCATCTTGTAGTCCAGGTGCGTCTTGTGTGTGTAGTGGGGACTGTGCTGTGGTGGGGAATGGCGGCTTTGGATCGAGTCACCGGAGGCAGGAGCAGGCTGCAGCCGGTGATCACGTGGGACTGCTGTTTAAGCTAATGTAATATTCATTCCACTTCCCCGGCAAACCTCATAGCACTGAAGCCGGCGCTGAGAGGTGGGCCGGCGGGTGGAGAGGTGAATGTTGAATTAACTTAATCAGCGGGCTCACACGGTCACCCTCCACAGCTGCAGCAGCGGTGATCATGTGTGTGGATATTCACTGCTTCCTACGCATCATTTTTGGCATGGGAAGAAGTGAATATCCTAGAAAAAGATTATACTCACCTCCCTTCACTCCCCTGCAGCAGCGCACATCCTCCTGTCTTCTTCTGCCGTCAGCTGATGCGGTGTGTGGAGCGGTGCCCATGACTGATGTCATCGCTGTGCGCTCACACACAGATCATCAGTTTTCGACACAAGAATACAGGAGGATGCTGCAGGGGAGTATAATATATATTTTTAAGTGTGCGCCATGATGAGGGCCCAAATACCAGATTGAGGAAAAAATGACAGAATATGGGCACATACCAGGATGGGGGATCATGTACCAGGATATGGGGCAAATTCCAGAATGAAGGCTCATATACCAGGTGTGAGGTAGCGCTTACTGAGCGTGTTGGGGTACATTTGCTTTTGCTGCACAAGTCAAGCACACAGCAACAGTTCTTATAAAAGAAAGTATGTCTGGTTTATTATCAGTCATAAACCACTACATCGGCTATGTAGCTTAAAACCTTAACCACAGTTGACACAAGGAAGTTAACGTAATATATGGTCTTTTATCTTCAGCCGATGTCTGCACACAATAATCTATTGACCTCAGGCAGCACACAGTATGTCCCCCGCTGGGTTTACCTGCTCTTGCAGTTTAGCAGAGTTCATACTGGCTTCTGCCAGTCATTCCATCCAGTAGGTTGCACACAGGGATCACCCACCAGACCCTTGGATTTGATGTACGACAGTACCTGTCGTGAGTCCAGATCCACTGGGCCTTGATTACCACCTATACTTCTAAAAGCTCTCCCCAGCTCCACTCTTAGACATGGTTATCTGCCATGTAGTCCAAACAGGAAGTTGCAGGATCTTCCTTACATCACAGTCACCATTAGTCTCATTATATCCATGAGATACGTCTATGGGAGTTATGTGGATGTTCAGTCCCTTCCATCGCTTCTGAACATCCTATGAAACCAGCCCTTTAAAATAAGTTACAAGTCCCATGCAAACTATCTAGTTTCACATCGCAACAGATTCCGTCTGTGTGAACATAATGGCCACATACATTGACGGTATACCTCACACAGGACATAGGGCACATTCCAGAATAAAAGATCATATACCAGGATATGAGCACTTATACCAGGATGGTGTATCACATACCAGAATGGGGGATCACATACTGGGATATGGGGCACATACCAGGATGAGGGATCATATAACTGGATGGGGGATTATATACCAGGATATAGGGTACATACAAGGATGGAGGATCATATACCAGGATATGAAGAACATACCAGGATGGGGGATCATGTACCAGGATATGGGGCATATACACGGATGGGGGATCATGTATCAGGATATGAGGTACAATTCAGGATGGAAGGTCATATACCAGGATATAGGGCACATTCCAGAAAGGATGCTCATATACCAAGATATGGGCACATATACCAGGATGGCAGATCATATACCAGGATATGGAGCTTGTACCAGGATGGGGGATCATATACCAGGATATGGGCACATACCAGGATGGAGGCTTGTATATACCAGGATGGGGTATTGTATATGTGACAATGGGGGATCATATACCAGGATATGTGCACATGTACCAGGATTGAGGACCATATACCAGGATTTGGGACACATACACCAGGGAGGGGGACATATATACCTGGAAGGGGACCAGGATGGGAACTTTAGTATAGAATGTGGGGACATTACCCCCATAACAGCGTCAGCAGCGGATTCTCCCCCTAACTGTGCGTGGTGACCACATTTTTTGCTTAAATAGTTTTCCCTATTTTCCTCCTATAATCCTATAAAACCTAAATACATCTTATGATCCAGTGCATCTACATAGTTAGAAAAATATGGTATGTCTATATGTGTAATATAATCAATTTGATATATATATTGATGTCTTTCTTCATTGCTTTTTAGACTACTTATTAGGGGTCCCCCTTCTCAGATATTTTTAGGCTTCTTTTTGAGATGGGGGATGTTTAGTATACACAGTAATATCTGTCATATGAATATTGTGGTGTAGCCGTGCTCCCCTTAGCTGTTTTTATACAACTTGCGATTTGTTACATACAGTCATATATTATGTTGTATTTACCACCCAGTCTGTTAGAGTAATCCTCTAATGACAGCCGTATACTCTATGTACAGCATTATATGGTATCCAACACATATTGGATGTCTACACTCTGGGGGGAACCCAAATGGAGGTTCTTCGCCCGTATTCTCAATAGTCTATGATTGCAACAGTCACACGACTCCATTTAGTCTTAAAATACTGCTACCTTTATTGTAAACCACAGAAAGAAGCTTAAAAGACATTACAAATTTGGAGAGGTAGATAATACCGCAACACCCTATTGAATTATCATACACAAATTACCAAGTGTATAAGGACTAACAGAGACCAAACTGCAGGTAACACTCCCATTAAAGAATGTGCCGGTACAAATAACAATGAAATGCTCACGGATGCAGTTTAATACACACAGTGCTCAAACTTATGTATACTTTGTGTTGTCTTATTGTAATATCAATTAAAGTTAAAGCTGTAACAGGGAATCACCACACGGTGGATATATATGAATTGGATGTGGGTCCTTAGGCTGTCGGTGGTATAAGGGATACCACTCAGCAGTTATATTATCCAGAGGAATAAGGCCGGTCTAAGCAGCAGCATGGGTGAGCAAACACTATACAATGCTAATACAATGAAAATGAATGAAAATGATGGGTGGTCACTACTACTGTATGGGATCCCAAAGGTGGTATTGAGCGAATGTATGGTTTAGTGATGATAGTATAACTGCTGAGTGGTATCCCTTATACCACTGACAACCTAAGGACCCACATCCAATTCATATATATCCACCGTGTGGTGATTCCCTGTTACAGCTTTAACCCCCTGTTGATATTACAATAAGACAACACAAAGTATACATAAGTTTGAGCACTGTGTGTATTAAACTGTATCCACAAGCATTTCATTGTTATTTGTACTGGCAAATTCTGTGATAGGAGTGTTACCTGCAGTTTGGTCTCTGTTAGTCCTTATACACTTGGTAATTTGTATAGGATAATTCAATAGGGCGTTGCTGTATTATCAATGTCTCCAAATTTGTAATGTATTTTAAGCTTCTTTGTGTGGTTTACAATAAAGATACAAGTATTTTAAGACTAAATGGAGTTGTGTGGCTGTTGCAATCATAGACTATTGAGAATATAGGGCAAAAACCTCCACTTGGGTCCCACAGTGTGTAACTGTATCTATGAGGGGAAATATCAAGGAATCCATTAGTAAAAAGTATTGCCTGAGGTTAGCCGTGTTGTTGACATATGGGATGTCGTCTTATTTGGTTTGAAACTAGGAAGTAATATAAATGTAATATTTTCTGATCATCATAATGGGAGACCCAGACAATGGGGTTTAGGGCACTGCCCTCGGAGGCCACACTAGGTACTACAAGAACTGTAGACACCGCCCCCTCCGCTTATAAACCCCTACCGCAGGGAACATCCTCAGTTTTAAACTTAGTGTGCTCGGAGGTACCACACGCTTTGCTTGCACTCATCGCATTCTGATCAACGTGCTGGAGCTCAGGGCGGTCTATCTGGCTCTCCTGGCCTTTCGGGTGTTCCTATCCGGACAACCAATTCGGGTTCAGTCCGACAATGCGACGACTGTCGCCTATATAAATCACCAAGGAGGAACCAGGAGTGCACAGGCTCTAGCGGAAGTCCACCGCATTCTATCATGGGTGGAAGCCAACAACTGCTTGATTTCCGCAGTCTACATCCCAGGTGTCGAGAATTGGGAGGCAGATTACCTGAGCCGACAGGGGATGGACGCCGGAGAATGGTCTCTCCATCCGGACGTCTTCCGGGACATCTGCATCAGATGGGGGACCCCGGATGTGGATCTGATGGCCTCCCGGCTGAATCATCAGGTGCCACAATACATGGCGAGATCGTGGGACCCTCAGTCTCTGGGGGCAGATGCTCTAGTCCTGAGTTGGTCAGATTTTCGCCTGCCATATGTTTTCCCGCCCCTGGCGCTGATGCCCAAGGTCCTGTGGAAAATCAAGACGGAATGTCACACAGCCATTCTAGTGGCTCCGGATTGGCCGAGGAGGTCCTGGTATCCGGATCTGTGGCAACTGTCCGGCGGACACCGGTGGGCTCTTCCAGACCGCGCAGATCTTCTCGCGCAGGGCCCCTTCTTCCGCCCCAATTCCAGGGCCCTCAGATTGACTGCATGGCTCTTGAGGCCTGGCTCTTAACATCCAGGGGTTTCTCTCCTGCGGTTGTTTCCACCATGAACAGAGCTAGACGGCCCACGTCACGGAAGATTTACCACAGAACGTGGAAAGTCTTTTTCGCCTGGTGCTCCTCTGGGGGACATGTACCTTGGCCCTTGTCGATCCCGACCCTATTGGCTTTTTTGCAGTCAGGTTTGGAGTTGGGCCTTTCCCTCAGTTCTCTGAAGGGTCAGGTATCAGCGCTGTCTGTATTGTTCGACAGGCGCTTGGCGCTCCTCCCAAAGGTTCGTCAATTTCTCCAAGGGGTGTCTCGAGTGGTTCCGCCGTATAGGCGGCCTCTGGACCCTTGGGATCTCAACATGGTCTTGGCGGCTTTGCAGAAACCACCTTTTGAGCCATTGAGAGAAGTCTCTCTTTCTTACTTGTCACAGAAAGTGGCTTTTCTGGTGGCTATTACGTCCCTGAGACGGGTCTCTGAACTGGCGGCACTATCGTGCAAGTCACCCTTTCTGGTGGTTCACCAAGACAAAGTGGTGTTACGCCCGCGGGCGGAATTCCTGCCAAAAGTGGTTTCCACTTTTCATTTGAACCAGGAGATTGTGCTCCCATCATTTTGTCCCGCTCCTGTTCATCAGATTGAACGCGACCTCCATACTCTGGACCTCGTACGGGCTGTACGCATTTATGTGTCCAGAACTGCCTCCTTCCGGAGTTCGGACTCTTTGTTCGTACTTACGGCAGGTCGCTGTAAGGGGTCAGCGGCGTCAAAATCTACCTTGGCCAGATGGATCAAGGCACCCATTCAAGAGGCTTACCGGTCTTCTGGTTTGCCTCTCCCGGTAGGCTTGAAGGCACACTCGACAAGAGCTGTCGGTGCCTCCTGGGCCTTGCGACATCGCGCCTCTGCTCTGCAGGTGTGTCAGGCGGCCACTTGGTCTAGCCTGCACACCTTCTCTAAGCATTATATGGTGCATGCCCATGCCTCTGCGGATGCAAGTTTGGGCAGGCGGGTCCTCCAGGCGGCGGTTGCCCACCTTTGACGGGGACCGCGTATGCAAACGTCTTTTGAGGAACTTTTTCCCG
This sequence comes from Allobates femoralis, assembly GCA_033576535.1. Classification (NCBI taxonomy): domain Eukaryota; kingdom Metazoa; phylum Chordata; class Amphibia; order Anura; family Aromobatidae; genus Allobates; species Allobates femoralis. The sequence goes on from JARQOC010000011.1 coordinate 71,772,163, forward strand.
CCCTGGGGTATTGCTTTAGGACATCCCCATTGTCTGGGTCTCCCATTATGATGATCAGAAAAAAGAGAATTTTGTTTACGTACCGTAAATTCTTTTTTCTTGAATCATCAATGGGAGACCCAGCACCCACCCAGTGTTCCGTTGTATGTTACGGCTGATCTGTCCCCTGTTGGGGCAGTTTATCCGGGTTGTTGACCCGTCTGTTCACGGTGTCTTCCCGAGGTTTCGGGTGTGGTTTTCTGTTGTCTCCTCGCAGCTTATGGACCAAACTGAGGATGTTCCCTGCGGTAGGGGTTTATAAGCGGAGGGGGCGGTGTCTACAGTTCTTGTAGTACCTAGTGTGGCCTCCGGAGGGCAGTGCCCTAAACCCCATTGTCTGGGTCTCCCATTGATGATTCAAGAAAAAAGAATTTACGGTACGTAAACAAAATTCTCTTTTTTGGGATAAAAACTTTTGGTGTTGAAAGATGCTTCTTCTTGGCACAGAATGGATTTTTGCCCTCACAGACGGCCTTTCAGGACCAGCACTGCGCCTTAATGACGTTCCCTCGCCTCTTAATCTTGCTACACACAAGACGCAGCAACTTAGACCTCGGTCACACATTGAGTATTTGGGGAGATTTTTACCTCAGTTTTTGTAGCCAAAACCAGGAGTGGGTGATAAATACAGAAGTGCTGACGTGTTTTTATGATACTTTTCCTCAGATTGTTCCACTCCTGGTTGTGACTTACTAATACTGAGGTAAAAAACTCACTGAATACTCAACTAAAATTGCACTAGATGTAGAAAATCTGCAGGCAAAAACATGTATGTAGTCCACACATGACTTTATTAATAAAGTTTTGTCAAAGTCAAATACCAGGAAGTATTAAAAGCAAAGCTTTATTTAAAACATGACACACCAACAAGAGACAGAAAATGCTCACACAAATGCATCTAAAACACAAGTAACTTAAAAATATGCAACATGATAAACCTCTCCAAACTCTCATTGTGGAAATGAAGCCTTAAAGGGAACCTGTTGTAATAAAAATGCTATTAACCTGCAGGTTAATAGCGTTCTGCCACTGCACTGAGAGGATATGAATGTTATTCATCAGGCAGCCTCCAGCTGTCAGTCATAGAGGCACGGCCGGTGGGCTTCAGTCACCGCTCAGTACATAGTGGCGGGGGCTGTAATCACACCAACATCGCAGTCACTATCTGACAAACTAGTAAGTGCATGTTAGTCAGCTGATCACATTTTATGTGTAGGTGTAAATTTGATCGGCGGCTTTTGTGTAAGGCTGGAGACACATTGAGCGAGATACATGAGATACGCGAGTCTCACATGACTCACCAGAAACGGACTCCCCCACTCTGGACGTTAGCTGTATCTGGAGCGTCAGCTGTGTGTGTTTCTATAGAGCTGACACACTCTCGTCCAGAGAGGCGGCGGCCGTTGTGGGTGAGTCATGCGAGACTCGGGCGAGTATCTTGTATTTATCTCCCTTAAGGCCCTGTTACATGCTACGATATCGTTGCAACATCACCGGTTTTGTGACGTTGCAGCGAAGTCGAAACAACATCGTTTTGTGTGACACGTATCAACGACCAACGATAAGCAGGAATCGTTCGCAAACCCCGCGGCCTATCCCTGCTCACTGCTGTGAATGAGCGAAGTCGGCAAACGACATCGTTAACGCGGTGTCACACACAACAATATAGCAGGTTGGCTGATCATTGATCGTGTGATTTGAGAACATGTTCTCAAACCTGCGATCAACAATCCAACAACTTATTGTTGTTGAATCTTGGTGTTACACGCGACTATGTCCTAACGATGTCGCTTGGAACGCCTGCAAACCCGTGACGTATGAGCGACATCATTAACGATGTCGTGCCGTGTAACGGTACCTTAAAAAGGATATGCAGGTGAGAATAAGCTGTATGACCATGACTGACCGGAGTAACAATCGATCATATTGATCCAGTTTATACATGGAGACGATTGCCACAGTTGTTAAATGTAATGATTAATCACAGTCTTACTTGTCTTTATAACCGCAAAACATTTAAGATATCACTAGCATAGTATGCAAAGATGTAAAGTGTAATAGATTTGCTTTATAATTTCAGAGGCTCACCCTAACCATACTGCCCAGGCTGGTGATCTTAATGTGACCCCCATTTCTCAGGTATTGTAGAAGATGTTAACATTTAAAAAAAAAAATGCACCGTAAATATAGTTATATGTATATATATATGTATATATATGTATATGTATATATATATATATATATATATATATATATATATATATATATATACAGTGCCTACAAGTAGTATTCAACCCCCTGCAGATTTAGGTGGTTTGATAAGATGCAAATAAGGTAGAGCCTTCAAACTGCAAACGAGAGTAGGATTTATTAACAGAAGCATAAATCTTACAAACCAAAAAGTTATGTTGCTCAGTTGAATTTTAATAAATTTTAAACATAAAAGTGTGGGTCAATTATTATTCAACCCCTCAAACCACCAGCATTCTGTTTGGTCCCCCTAAAGTACTAAGAAGTAGTTCAGGCAGAAAGAACAATGAGCTTCACATGTGTGGATTAATTATCTCTTTTGCCAGCCTTTTCTAACTATTAAAGACCCTCCCCAAACTTGTGAACAGCACTCATACATGGTCAACATGGGAAAGACAAAGGAGCATTCCAAGGCCATCAGAGACAAGATCGTGGAGGTTCACAAGGCTGGCAAGGGGGTACAAAACCCTTTCCAAGGAGTTGGGCCTACCTGTCTCCACTGTTGGGAGCATCATCCGGAAGTGGAAGGCTTATAGAACTACTGTTAGCCTTCCACGGCCTGGACAGCCTTTGAAAGTTTCCTCCCGTGCCGAGGCCAGGCTTGTCCGAAGAGTCAAGGCTAACCCAAGGACAACAAGGAAGGAGCTCCGGGAAGATCTCATGGCAGTGGGGACATTGGTTTCAGTCAATACCATAAGTAACGTACTCCACCGCAATGGTCTCCATTCCAGACGAGCCTGTAAGGTACCTTTACTTTCAAAGCGTCATGTCAAGGCTCGTCTGCAGTTTGCTCATGATCACTTGGAGGACTCTGGGACAGACTGGTTCAAGGTTCTATGGTCTGATGAGACCAAGATCGAGATCTTTGGTGCCAACCACACACGTGACGTTTGGAGACTGGATGGCACTGCATACGACCCCAAGAATACCATCCCTAAAGTCAAGCATGGTGGTGGCAGCATCATGCTGTGGGGCTGTTTCTCAGCCAAGGGGCCTGGCCATCTAGTCCGCATCCATGGGAAGATGGATAGCACGGCCTACCTGGAGATTTTGGCCAAGAACCTCTGCTCCTCCATCAAGGATCTTAAGATGGGTCGTAATTTCATCTTCCAACAAGACAACGACCCAAAGCACACAGCCAAGAAAACCAAGGCCTGGCTCAAGAGGGAAAAAATCAAGGTGATGGAGTGGCCTAGTAGGTCTCCTGACCTTAACCCAATTGAAAACTTGTGGAAGGAGCTCAAGATTAAAGTCCACATGAGACACCCAAAGAACCTAGATAACTTGGAGAAGATCTGCATGGAGGAGTGGGCCAAGATAACTCCAGAGACCTGTGCCGGCCTGATCAGGTCTTATAAAAGACGATTATTAGCTGTAATTGCAAACAAGGGTTATTCCACAAAATATTAAACCTAGGGGTTGAATAATAATTGACCCACACTTTTATGTTTAAAATTTATTAAAATTCAACTGAGCAACATAACTTTTTGGTTTGTAAGATTTATGCTTCTGTTAATAAATCCTACTCTCGTTTGCAGTTTGAAGGCTCTAACTTATTTGCATCTTATCAAACCACCTAAATCTGCAGGGGGTTGAATACTACTTGTAGGCACTGTATATATAGATAATATATAAAGCTGTGTGTGTGTGTGTGTGTGTATGTATATCCGGGATTGACATCTACACCGTCGCAACTACAGCCACAAAATCTTGCACAGTCACACGTCTGGACCCCGAGAGCATCATAGGCTATGTTGTGAGGCGAAATTTTAACCCTGCGCGTTCCAGTTCACCAAACAATTTTGCCCCTATCTAGATAATGGGGAAAAAGTGAATGGAAAAGTGTTGGAGGAAAATCAACAGCTGTCAGCTATAGCCACAAAATTTTGCACAGTCACACGTCTGGACCCCGGGAGCGTCATAGGCTATGTTGTGAGGCGAAATTTTAACCCCGCGCATTCCAATTCACCAAACAATTTTGCCCCTATCTACATAATGGGGAAAAAGTGACAGTTACCAGTTGACAGTTGTGAATGAGAGGGGCTTAATGATAGCGCCAAAGACTAACAGCACATACCAGCATATAGTCACTAAGGTGGGGCCCCAACATCAGATATTCACCACGCACGGGGACATGTATACACACCAAACGCACACAAAGAGTAACAGCAAGTGTATAGTCACTAAAATGCAGCCCCAACATTGGACACTCACCATGCACCCTAAACAAACACACATACACCACAAAGAGACACACACAACACAGAGACACCCCCCCCCCCCCAAGGGGACACACACACACCCAATAGCGACACATGCACTCACCCCACAGGGACACACACACCACAAAGAGATACACACAACACAGACACACACCACACAGACCCCCCACACAAGGACACACACATAGCCACCCTATAGGGACACATGCACTCACCGCACAGGGACACACACACACACACCACAAAGAGACACACACAACACAGAGACACACACACCCCACACAGACACCCCCCCCCACTGGGACACACACACATACACACCCTATAGGGACACATGCACTCACCCTGCAGGGACACACACACCACAAAGAGACACACACAACAGAGACACACACCACACAGACCCCCCCACCACAGGGACACACACACACATACACACCCTATAGGGACACATGCACTCACCCCACAGGGACACACACACACACCACAAAGAGACATACACAACAGAGACACACACCACACAGATCCCCCCCACAGGGACACACACACATACACACCCATAGGGACACATGCACTCACCCCACAGGGACACACACATACACAACACCCAGGGACACACACATCAGACAGACAGACACAGATGTGCACAAATCACTTCACACAACTCGCCTCATACGTGTGCTATCTTTAATTTCCAAACATAAACATCTGATTAAAAACAGCCAATGTGCAACACATGTGCCATATAGGGAATTAAGGCAGATGTCAGTCACATGAACTGTCTATTATCTGTATGTGTTAGATAACATATACTGCCCGGCCAGGGGGAGGGTTTACTATTAGCTGGAGATTTATTAGGCTGCCTATAGCAATCAATCACAGCTCAGGTTCTATTTTCTTACAGGTCATTAATATGACATATTCAAATTCTATTTTGTTATAGCTAACATCAGTTATTTATTAACCCGGGCGTAGCCGGGTACTACAGCTAGTCTAATATATAAAGCTGAATGTGTGTGTGTATGTATGTATGTGTGTATATCTGGGATTGGCATCTACACCGTCGCAACTACAGGCACAAAATTTTGCACAGTCACATATCTGGACCCCGAGAGCATCATAAGCTATGTTGTGAGGTGAAATTTTAACCCTGCGTGTTCCAGTTCACCAAACAATTTTGCCCCTATCTACATAATGGGCAAAAAGTGAATGGAAAAGTGTTGGAGGAAAATCGACAGCTGCCAGCTACAGCCACAAAATTTTGCATAATCACACGTCTGGACCCCGAGAGCGCCATAGGCTATATTGTGAGGCGAAATTTTAACCACGAGCATTCCAATTCACCAAACAATTTTGCCCCTATCTACATAATGGGGAAACAGTGACAATTACCAGTTGACAGTTGTGAATGAGAGGGGCTTAATGACCACACCAAAGACTAACAGCATATTCCAGCATATAGTCACTAAGGTGGGGCCCTGACATGGGATATTCACCACGCATGGGGACATGTATACACACCACATGCACACAAAGAGTAACAGCAAGTGTATAGTCGCTAAGATGCAGCCTCAACATTGGATACTCACCACACACCCGAACACACACACACACACACACCACCACAAAGAGACACACACAACACAGAGACACGTACCACACCACAAAGAGACACACACACCCACGGACACACACACACACCCTATAGCGACACATGCACTCACCCCACAAGGACACGCACAACACAGGCACACACACCACACAGACCCCCCCCCCCCACAGGGATACACACACATAGCCACCCTATAGGGACACATGCACTCAACCCACAGGGACACACACACACACACACCCTATAGGGACACATGCACTCACCCCACAGGGACACACACACCACAAAGAGACACAAAACACAGAGACACACACACCCCACACAGATACCCCTTCCCCAGGGACACACACATACACACCCTATAGGGACACATGCACTCACCCCACAGGGCACACACACACACACCACAAAGAGACACAAACAACACAGGGACACACACCACACAGACCCTCCCCCCACAGGGACACACACACATACACACCCTACAGGGACACATGCACTCACCCCACAGACACACACCACAAAGAGACCCACACAACAGAGACACACACACCACACAGACCCCCCCCCCTACAGGGACACACACATACACACCCTATAGGGGACACATGCACTCACCCCACAGGGACACACACACCCATGGAGACACACACCACACAGACACAGATGTGCACAAATTACCTCACACAACTCACGAAATTTTAACCCTGCGCGTTCCAGTTCACCAAACAATTTTGCCCCTATCTACATAATGGGGAAAAAGTGAATGGAAAAGTATTGGAGGAAAATCGACAGCTGTTAGCTATAGCCACAACATTTTGCAGAGTCACACGTCTGGACCCCGGGAGCGTCATAGGCTATGTTGTGAGGCGAAATTTTAACCCCGCGCATTCCAATTCACCAAACAATTTTGCTCCTATCTACATAATGGGGAAAAAGTGACAGTTACCAGTTGACAGTTGTGAATGAGAGGGGCTTAATGATAGCGCCAAAGACTAACAGCACATACCAGCATATAGTCACTAAGGTGGGGCCCCAACATGAGATATTCACCACGCACGGGGACATGTATACACACCACACGCACACAAAGAGTAACAGCAAGTGTATAGTCACTAAGGTGCAGCCCCAACATTGGATACTCACCACGCACCCGAACAAACACACACACACCACAAAGAGACACACACCACAAAGAGACACACACACACCACACAGAGCCCCCCCCCCCCCACAGGGACACACACACCACAAAGAAACACACACAACACAGAGACACACACACACCCCCACCAACAGGGACACACACACATACACACCCTATAGGGACACATGCACTCACCCCACAGGGATACACACACACACACACACATTACAAAGAGACACACACAACAGAGACACATACCACACAGACCCCCCCGCCCCACAGGGACACACATACACACCCTATAGGGACACATGCACTCACCCCACAGGGACACACACACACCACAAAGAGACACACACAACAGAGACACACACCACACAGACCCCCCCACAGGGACACACACACATACACACCCTATAGGGACACATGCACTCACCCCACAGGGACACACACATACACACACCCCAGGGACACACACACCACACAGACAGACACAGATGTGCACAAATCACCTCACACAACTCGCCTCATACGTGTGCCAATGTGCAACACATGTGCCATATATGGAATTAAGGCAGATGTCAGTCACATGAACTGTCTATTATGTGTATGTGTGAGGTAACATATACTGCCCAGCCAGGGGGAGGGTTTACTGTTGGCTGGAGATTTATTAGGCTGTCTATAGCAACCAATCACAGCTCAGCTTCTACATAACAGCAGTTATTTAATAACCCGGGCGTAGCCAGGTACTACAGCTAGTAATATATAAAGCTGAATGAGTGTATGTGTGTGTATGTATATCCGGGATTGGCATCTACACCATCGCAACTACAGCCAAAAAACTTTGCACAGTCACATGTCTGGACCCTGAGAGCGTCATAGGCTATGTTGTGAGGCGAAATTTTAACCCTGCGCGTTCCAGTTCACCAAACAATTTTGCCCCTATCTACATAATGGGGAAAAAGTGTTGGAGGAAAATCGACAGCTGCCAGCTACAGCCACAAAATTTTGCACAGTCACACGTCTGGACCCCGACAGCACCATAGGCTATGTTGTGAGGCGAAATTTTAACCCACGCGTTCCAATTCACCAAACAATTTTGCCCCTATCTACATAATGGGGAAAAAGTGAAAGGAAAAGTGTTGGAGGCAAATTGACAGCTGCCAGATGTGAACAAGGGGGACTTAAAGAATGAGAGCAATGGCGCCAAAGAGTATATACCGTACAGTTGCTAAGGTGGGGCCCCGACATAGGATATTCACCACATACAGGGATATGAACACACACACAAAATGCGCCACACACTACCACGTGCTTGAACACATATACCACCCTCAGCACACATTTCACCACACATACACTAACCTCGCCACATTATCGCCCTAAAACACACACAAGTCTGGTATTATCCTTCAAAAATATAAATCTGATTAATAAGCAGCATAACTACAAGAGAAACAAATGTACCATATCTAATATATAAAGCTGAATGTGTGTGTGTGTCTGTATGTATGTCCAGGATTGGCATCTACACCGTCGCAACTACAGCCACAAAATTTTGCACAGTCACACCTCTGGACCCCGAGAGCGTCATAGGCTATGTTATGAGGTGAAATTTTAACCCTGCGCGTTCCAATTCACCAAACAATTTTGGCCCTATCTACATAATGGAGAGAAAGTGACAGTTACCAGTTGACAGTTGTGAATGAGAGGGTCTTAATGACAGCACCAAAGACTAAAGGCCACGTCACACGTAACGATATCGTTGCCGATATCGTTCAAAAGTCACGTGTTGTGTGATGCTTGAACGATGTCGAAACGACATCGTTGCGTGTGATACTACAAACGATGAACGATCAGTCGGCTGATCGTTCATCGTTTGATTTGAGGTCCTGTCTTCAAATCAATCGTTGGTCGCCCATTGGACACGCAGCATCGCTGCGTGTGACACCGGGAGACGACCGATAAGCCAGCTCCCAGCGCCTCTCTGCAAGCGCTGGGAGCTGGTATCCAAGGTAAACTGTGGGTATCTAGGCAGCGCGCGCTTCCTAGATACCCGATGTATACCTTGGTTACCAGCCTTCTCCGCTCACCGGCTCGTATCTATGGTACACAACGGGTAACTAAGGACCCTTGTTACCCGCTGTGTACTTTGGATACCAGCCAGTGAGCGGAGAAGGCTGGTAACCAAGGTATACTTCGGGTATCTAGGCAGCCGCGCGCTGCCTAGTTACCCGCAGTTTAGAGACCAGCCTGCTCCCGCTTACCGCAGCCTGGCAGCGGGAGCAGGACATCATGGAAACGATATTTAAATTGTTTCCACGATGACTGTGGTCCATTGATCGCTGGTGAGTCTGCCTGTGTGACAGCTTACCAGCGATCAGAACGATATTGTTAGCGATCGCGCGTGCATGTGATCGCTAACAATATCGTTCATCGCATCGCTGCGTGTGACGGCACCATAACAGCATATACCAGCATATAGTCACTAAGGTGGGGCCCCAACATGGGATATTCACCACGCATGGGAACATCTATACACACCAGACGCACACAAAGAGTAACAGCAAGTGTATAGTCGCTAAGGTGCAGCCCCAACATTGGATACTCACCACGCACCCGAACACACACACCACAAAGAGACACCCACACCTCAAAGAGACACACACACCCCTCCCACGGGGACACACACACCCTATAGCGACACATGCACTCACCCCACAGGGACACACACCACAAAGAGACACACACAACACAGAGGCACACTCACACCACACAGACCCCCCCCACAGGAACACACACAAATACACACCCTATAGGGACACATGCACTCACCCCACAATGACACACACATAACACAAAGAGACACACACAACACAGAGAGACACACACTACACAGACCCCTCCCACAGGGACACACACACACATACACACCATATAGGGACACGTGCACTCACCCCACAGGTACACACACACACACCACAAAGAGACACACACAACACAGAGACACACGCACACCACACAGACCCCCCCCCCCCTCACAGGGACACACACACACACACCCCAGGGACACATACACCACACAGACAGTCGCATATGTGGACAAATCGCCTCATACAACTCGCTTCATATGGGGGAAGGGTTCACTGTTGGCTGGAGATTTATCAGGCTGCCTATAGCAACCAATCACAGCTCAGCTTCTATTTTCCTACAGGTCATTAATATGACATATTCAAATTCAATGTTGTTATAGCTAACAGCAGTTATTTATTACAGTTATTTATTAACACCACGGCAAGGTCTGGTCCGGCGCTGTCCGGTGTAAACCAGACAGCCTCGGACCGGTTTTTGGCCCCATAGTAGCCTATGGACCGGATGGCAGAGAGCTGCCATGCGGTTTCATCTTTGCGGTGGAATCCGGGAGAAATCAGATTTTTCTCACCGTACACAAAAACGTTGCTTGCAACGTTTTTGTGTCCAGGGAGAAAAATCTCCCCAAAATGCCGTATCCCGGATTTGCCCGAATTCTCCCGGATTCGGAGCAATCCAGGTATCCCTAACATGGGAGCCTTTGGGGCCGGATTGCCCCGGTCCGGACAATCTGGGAACCGGATACCGGCGGCTGCACACCGCTGTTGTTTCAGGACCGCGACTAGCTCCATACTAGCCGCGATCTTGAAAAATCAGCAGCTGAGGCTGCAATTACAGCCATCCGGCTGCACACAGGACCGGAGAGCACATTTGGCCTTCTGGTTCTGTGTGCTGATCCGGTCCGGGGCTGTCAGGTTCATGCCTGACAGCCCCGGACTGGACTGCGCCGTGGTGTGAAGCCAGCCTAAGACGGATGAAACGTGGTATGAGGTTCAACAGCAGCTTAAAATAAAAAAAAACAAACAAACCTTGTCATGAGTTTCCTTTGTATGTGTACCGCCACCCTTTGGTTATGGTTTGAATTGCAGCCTGCCAAGGATTTTAGTAGAAAATCACAATGTTGCATTGACTTATTTGTATTTTGTGAGAACCAGCACAAATTAAGAAATTACAATAATTTGATTTATCTGTATATTGAAAGATAAAATGTATTAATTACTTTTCTTCTCTTATTTTTTTTTTCTTTTTAAAGTTACAAGCACGAGATCCCAGTATTGTGCTGAGCGCAGCCAGACGAAGAGTGAGGAGTGAAAGCTCATATGACATTGACAACATTGTTATTCCTGTGAATTTATTTGCACCATCTAAACTAGAAAAGTTACAGTACAAAGAAATTCTCACCCCAAGGTATCTACATAATGCTGCGCTAAAATATTGTCATGTACACAACTGAATTTGCATTCATCAGCGTTTGAAGCAGATCTAGGAAACTTCGAGTGACTGATCAAACCTGAAACCTGAATCGATCTATCAACCTTGGGGGACAGGTCGGGGGAAAGTCAACAATCGGCTAAAATCTGACCGGCAGCTCATTGAGAAATCTAGTCTAATCTATGTATTGAAATTTATTGGGAAGGGGGAATGCGCGGAGTAAGTCCCCATTTACATGGGAAAAGTCACCAAAAGTAAATGGATAAGGGGGAGTTATTCAAAATTACAGGAACAAAAACTCATAAAAGTTAGGTTTATCTATGTTACTTAAAGATCACTAAGGCTGGGTTCACATTGCGGCGTCATCCGGTCCGGGGCTGTCAGGGGTGACAGCCCGGACCGGAGTTTTGCTCCATAGGAGACTATTGGGCTGAATAGTCTCCTATGGAGCAAAACCCCGTTCCGGGCTGTCACCCCTGACAGCCCCGGACCGGATGACGCCGCAATGTGAACCCAGCCTAAGTGATAATAGCCACGTGAAAAACTAATAAATACATCTAAGGCTGGCTTCACACCTCGGCAGAATCAGGTCCGGGGCAGAGTTTGCTGATGATTAACGTATCCAGGTGAACACTGCATGTACAGTTGTGGCCAAAAGTATTGACACCCCTGCAATTCTGTCAGATAATACTCAGTTTCTTCCTGAAAATAATTGCAATCACAAATTCTTTGGTATTATTATCTTCATTTAATTTGTCTTCAATGAAAAAACACAAAAAGAATTGTCCTAAAGCCAAATTGGATATAATTCCACACCAAACCTAAAAAAGGAAGTGGACAAAATTATTGGCACTGTTAGAAAAATCATGTGATGCTTCTCTAATTTGTGTAATTAACAGCACCTGTAACTTACCTGTGGCACCTAACAGGTGTTGGCAATAACTAAATCACACTTGCAGCCAGTTGACATGGATTAAAGTTAACTCAACCTCTGTCCTGTGTCCTTGTGTGTACCACATTGAGCATGGAGAAAAGAAAGAAGACCAAAGAACTGTCTGAGGACTTGAGAAACCAAATTGTGAGGAAGTATGAGCAATCTCAAGACTACAAGTCCATCTCCAAAGACCTGAATGTTCCTGTGTCTACCGTGCGCAGTGTCATCAAGAAGTTTAAAGCCCATGGCACTGTGGCTAACCTCCCTAGATGTGGACGGAAAAGAAAAATTGACGAGAGATTTCAATGCAAGATTGTGCCGATGGTGGATGAAGAACCTCGACTAACATCCAAACAAGTTCAAGCTGCCCTGCAGTCCGAGGGTACAACAGTGTCAACCCGTACTATCCATCTGCGTCTTAATGAAAAGGGACTGTATGGTAGGAGACCCAGGAAGACCCCACTTCTTACCCCAAGACATAAAAAAGCCAGGCTGGAGTTTGCCAAAACTTACCTGAGAAAGCCTAAAACGTTTTGGAAGAATGTTCTCTGGTCAGATGAGACAAAAGTAGAGCTTTTTGAGCAAAGGCATCAACATAGATTTTACAGGAAAAAAAAAAGAGGCATTCAAAGTGTAACACGGTGATAGCGATGAACCTGACAGCCCCGGACCGGATAAGCACAAAGTGTGCAGCCGGACGCAGCTGCTGCTGCTGTCAATTCAGGACCGCACCTCACGGGGAGCTAGCCGCGGTCCTGAAATTACATCAGCGTGCAGCCGCAGGTGTCCAGATCGGGGGAATCCGGCCCCATAGGCTCCCATGTTAGGGAGTGACGGATTGCCCCAGATCCAGGAGGATTCAATTTGGGGAGAGTTTTCTCCCCGGTCACAAAAATGGTGCATGCTCCGATTTTGTGTCCGGGAGAAAAATCTGATTCCTCCCGGATTCTCCCGGACACATGGAAACCAGATGGCAGATAGCTGCCATCCGGCTCCATAGGATACTATGGGGCCAAAAATCCGGTCCGGGGCTGTCCGGTTTACATCGGACAGCCCCGGATCAGATAGGCTGGCTTCACACCACGGCACTAAGAAAACTTGATTCACTCTCACTGTTACTTCATAACTGGACAGGATGATTTCACAGAAGTGTGATTGACTTGGAGTTACATTATGTTGTTTAAGTGTTCCCTTTTTTAGCAGTGTGTGTGTAGATTAAATTGATAGATCTTTTTGTTTTTATTTCAATTCAATTTTTTTTCTTTTTTTGCGTGGATTGTAAAAATGTATACTTGTATCAAAATTTGAACTAGCATACTAAAAACAACGGTCTGTTTTTTACACACGAGAAACTTGTGAATTTGGCCTAAGATTATGTGCATGTGGCGGCTTTTAAATACCGACGCAGCCACTAAGTTTTCCCAGGTGAATCAACATCAGGAAACCGCCGACAGTCGTTTTCCTTAGGCGGTGTTTGCAGTGCCAGCGTCTTACTCTATGATGATTTAATATGAAGAATGAGCATAATGCTAATACTTTTTAACTGACTGTAAAGCTCATTATAGCTTAACAGCGATCCATCCACTTTCTGATCGTCACCTATTTAGTGATTTCAGGTTCCATTGTCGTGCAGTTTGAAAATTAGAAGTGGAATCAAAGAATTTGAATCTCTCCAATATACGTCCTCTCACTTTATATTACACTCTTACCCTGACATTGACATTAAACAACAAAGAAACATAGATATGCAGTGGAGCTGCTACATAAACAGTAACAATAGTAAAAAAAAAAAAGTACTAATTATAATTAATTTGATTTACTTGCAGTTGGAAAGATGTTGCGCTGGAACCATTGATGTCTCCTCCATGTGAAGAGGTTAGATTGTTTGTTTTATCTTTTATTTTCTCAAGTTTTTTATTTTTAACAAAAATAATACTGCACAGTTATTCCTCCAGTATTGACTTAATTGAGCACCAGGAAGACTGGGGTATGCCCGTCACCTGGGGTATGCCCGTCACTTGTTCATGATTTGCATAGGTACAGTTATTTGTTAGAAATCATGAAATAGGACATTAAACTCTGAAAAAACTCACCGAAAATTAGCCAGGAGGCTGCTAGCTCGACTGAGAGACAAGTGTCTAAATACCGGTGCTCAGTCTCCTGCAACCTAAGTATGGGGGCAGTTGTGGCACCTGCGACCAGCCATGCTGTCAGGGAGGTGATTGGTGGTGTATGTAGACACAAGGATACCATTGGACGTCAGTCACACTGGTATATATGACGCATAGTGTCAGACTGCAGCCTATTGGTCACGTCCATGCTATTAGATCAGGCAGGCTGCTCCGCACCATATACCTGCATCACAAGTGACAGACTCCCCCCAGAGGGCTCAGCCACAAACTTTCAAGAGACAAAAAGGTGCAATAAACACTAAACAATAGTAAGAATCCGGTTGTATTCTTTCAAAGCATTTATAGGTATAGTATATGAATAAATAGTTTTTGCTCTGAGCCAGTGCCTTCCCCAGACCTGCAGGAGCTGGAATACCTTACCAGGGAACAACCGGAAAGAATCATGATCAGGTTAATTCTGATCAGTTACAAGCTTGAAAGGAAATGGCGTGTTAGAGGAATGAGAAGAACACTTTACACCTAGTACTAATCTATTTATCAATATTATATCGTCTTGCACGTCCAGCAAAGTGAATGGGATGGATAGAAATCTCATGATCACTGTAGTTTAATTTACACAACGTAAACTAGCCTGCGGTGCATGATTCTTGCGGGTACGGTGAGTCTTATGTGCACATTTTCTCCATAGAATTGCATTGGATGCAAAAATCTGCAGGTAAGAAAAATGTGTTTACTGCAGTTCCACTTCAGAAACTCATTAAGGCTGCGTTCACACATTGTGTATTTTGCTGCGCTTTTTTACGCGCGCTTTTCAAAATACCTGTGGTGACGTCAGAGGGGCTTTCCCGCCC